>JBBPFJ010000043.1:177830-637351 GCA_037975025.1 Excoecaria agallocha | reverse complement strand
TTAATCTCATCTATTTCACTGAATTTAACCTAGAATTTACATTATGTTACTATATAAATTTGAACAAAATTGTTAAATAAATTAATATAACTTAACAAAATGATGAACTATCATGATATGAATGCAAATTAGTGAAGAAATCAACTTGGGAATGACCTAAGTGTGATGTGAGAGAATTTAATGATTAATGGTATATTTGGTAAGAATTAAACAATACAATGTATAAGCAATGCAATAGAATTGATTCTAAAAATAACAAGTGTACAAAAATATATACAAGTGAACATAATAATGGAAATAAAGTTAACTTAAGGATTTTTAAAGTGAATTATATTTATATCACCATATGGACAATTAAAATGAATATAGAAATATATAGTTTATGTGAATCAGGACTAAAGCAAAATGTATGTGTAAGAACACTAAGCGTTTGAATAATAAATGTTTTGATGATGGTATATTTTAATTATTTTTTTTTGATATTATATGTATACATAAAGAATATATAGTTGTTAAGCTTCAATGGATGTTAAATAAGTATATGGTATTGGTGGTATAATGTGATTAACATGAATAATTATATGAAAATATAATGTTATATGAAAAATATAATTGCCTTTAGTGTACAGTAGGTAATCCAGGATCTTAGGATATAATGGCCAGCCATTAGGACATGCATATTACGGTACCACTATGAGATCACCATGAGATATGATTGATTACATATACTAAGAAATAGGTGGCTCATTATACACTGGAGCAATAGTATCGCATTAAGCACACAGTCCCTTCAATCCATTATCATCATTGGAGTATTTATCCTGCTTATCCAATTTAAAGATTTCCATTGGTCGCTGCTCGAGGTAAAATCACAATTATGTAAGAAAATAGGGATAAAATGGTAAATTCTACATAAAAGATGTCATAAGTGTAAATAAATGAGAGATAATGTGGAAAACATGATTAATGGGTTTTAAAAGGGTAAAAAGGTAATTACGTGATAAACTAGCTGTAAAATCATGATTTGGGTATTACAAATGTGGTTAAAAAGGTTATAATAGTCAAATAAGCTAAAAATGTTTGGATACCAAAACAAAATATGGCACCATTTAGGTACCCATATGTGCTAAAATGAAAATTTACCACTTAAAATTGAATTAAAGACAAAGGAGATAGAAAGAGTCAAATTGGAGTCAAAGAAAAAGAAATATGATAAAAAGAAAAATATTGGGACCAAATTGTAATTTTGCACTTAAGTAAGAAATAGGTGAATTTAAATAATAAAAACATGTAAGAAAATAATTTAATGGAGTTTATGGTATTAAAAGAGTAAATTTCAAGTTAATTAACTAAAATTAAAAATTGAGGGCAAAACGGTAAATTTACTTAAAGTATTTTATTATATGAAATTTTATGTAATTGTATCCACCACTAGGCAACAATGTTTGTTGGTGGTTGTTTGTTTTGACTCTACGTAAGGACAGGTAAATTGAAGGCGAGCAAGAAAAGATAGTGGCATGTATAAGTGAAGATTTTTGGGATATGTACTTTTGTGTTTATTATTCTTTAGGTTGTTAAAGACTTGTTGTATAAATGTAGTATGGCATGTAATGAACACTAATTGTTAGTAAACTTGATGACATATGTAATACCATGTATATTGTGTGAAAGTGTTGCATATTAGAATTAGAAGTATTGTGAATGTTATTGGAGTATTAAAGGTAGAGATTGCTATTTGGGAGTGCGATTTTGGCCATTTACAAGTTTGGGTGGCATGAATTATGAGCCCTATTGGTGTCGAAATTTATACCAAATGAATAGTAACATAATAACAGCAAATTGGACTTAAGGTTGGAATGGTAAATTAAGCTTTCGGACAATTACGTAAATGGAAACTAAATTATGCTAAGCCATTATATGTGTCATTGCTAATAATAGGTTATAAAGTAACAAGTATGAATAAACATACGGTATCATAGTTTGCGTGTGGATACTAGTAGAGGGCGTTTGTCTAGTGTGAGGCCACACCTTTAAAATTGATTTTTTTACACTTTAAGAGGTTAGTAAACGTTGCATCCACTCTTTTGAATTATTTTAATAGCATGGATCCCGGAGGGTTTTAATTTATTTGCTGCCTTATTATTTTATTTATTCTATCGAAACTTAAGAATATGTTGGACCTACATGAATTTTCAAGCAGCAAAAGAAACACTTCATATGGGAAATGCGTCACTTGTTAAAAAAGAAAAAAAATAAAGAAAGAAAGAAAAAGGAAAGAAATGAATACAATGGAGTCCATTAGAGATGAAAATATAATTGGCTCTCTAAGAAAAAGTAAGGCTAAAGGGTAGGTGAAAACTTAGAAATGGATAGTTTATCTTATAAAACAATGCAAAAAAAAAAAATTGTTAGAAAGGGTTAGGTCCACTTCAGCCAAAAGTTAAGCATATAGTTATGTGAAAATCCTCAAAAGGATGCATTTCCTACTAAGAAAAGCTAGTGTAAAAAGTCACAAAGGGTGCACTACCTTCAAATAAATAACTATAGGTATATGGAGACATAAGGGTCTACTAGTAAATAGAACAGCCGAGTGAGCATTATAATGTCTAAGCCAAGTATGATCTCTACTAGAATCAGTAGAAAAGGGGTCAACCCATTGAAAATGCCATCAATGACACTAAAAAGTTGAGAATTGCTAGTATGTCTATGCCCATTTACATTCAGGTTTTAAGCAAAGGAATCCATAGAATTGCACCAAAAAGGTAAGCTAAGATTTCAAAAAAATTGTCCAATGTGTTGAACAAGATCTTTAAAGATGCAAGGTATCTTGAGTTGTTAATTTTATAGCCATAAGTGGTAAAATTCCCAGTGCTATAATGGCGTCTCCATAATAATTTGGCATACAATTTGAGACATATGGTAAACATTGGGAATTATCGGTTACATACATCACATGTATAAGCAAAAATTAAAATTTTAACCAATAGATTTGATTTTTTCATGAATTTACAATATAAATATTAATGAGAATAAGAAAAATTACCTTTGATTTTTGTTGAACAGTTAATTTTCCTTCTCACTCATTTGTCGCAAACCGCAATGTTCAAAATAAAACACTCCAATTAGTAATCCACACTAGAGAAGGATCAAATGAACCAAGATTGATGGAGTTACAAGGCTGGCCGAAATTCCTTTATGCTAGCAAGGAATGAGGGTGGCAGCTAGGGTTAGAGAAATGAGAGAGAATTTTCTTTTCTCTTAATGTTCACTTAACCCTAAATCCTTTTAACTTGGATTTTTATAGCTAGGTTAAAAATCCAACTTCATAATGGGATTGGGCTCTTTAAAATTGCTAGAAAAATATTAAATGGGCTTCTGGAATTATTAATAATTTATTTGGGCTCAATTAAATCCAATTTAAATCCTTTCATAAAGGACTATGCACAAAACCCATAAACTAGGCCCTTTATGCATACACTTGAATTTAATCATCCAAATGAATTCCAAATCCATCCAAATTAAACATGTAGGCTCCATAACACTTATATAATATATTTAATTTAT
This sequence comes from Excoecaria agallocha, assembly GCA_037975025.1. Taxonomy (NCBI): domain Eukaryota; kingdom Viridiplantae; phylum Streptophyta; class Magnoliopsida; order Malpighiales; family Euphorbiaceae; genus Excoecaria; species Excoecaria agallocha. The sequence continues at coordinate 633,787 of JBBPFJ010000043.1, read as the reverse complement.
TTTGGTCCAAGAATTAGGCCTTTAGAGTCTTCTATATGGTTTTAGCATGTAACCCATCCTCTAAAGGGTTTCTGTGCAAAACCAATTCTTTGGGCCTCTTTAATTTCTCTAATGGATGTATTAATTATTATATCATCCCTATAACACTTATATTCTAATAATAATTAATTATGAAATGCAATATTTCAATTAAGTCCATTTTGTAAAACATTTCTAAAAGTTCTCCGAACAATTCTACTTTATCATAATTAATTAAAATCTTTAATGAATTATTCTCTTATTCATTTCTCTTCCCCCATAATAATATAAAAAATTATTATACTTGTCATTTTACCATTTTTATCTTTTACTCTATATGTGTGTGACCTATTGGTTTCCTATCCATATTGGCAATATAATATGTAATTATGAGTTCTCTTCAAAACTCATATGATTAAAACTTCTTTAAATCATGAGAGATAACTTCCCTTAATAAATCTGGGATGGTGAATCCTTTATCAATTACTAAACTATCTTAAAGTAGGTCATGATATAACCAACCTCTTAACTATGTTCACTTGCAATTGGAAGTTATCTGTTATGGAGTCAAAGTTTATCACTTGCTACTTAAGATAACCTTGGTGATCTCAAGTCTAAGGATACTTGCACAACCACTATGAAGAGATTCCTCACTAACATAGATTTAATATCCATATGAGGATTCTCTTTGCAGGTCTCCTATGAATTTGTTCTTCTAACAAGCATCCACATGTTAGCTTTGATTATCTTCCATAATCACAGCTATGAGAACCACTACTTGAACCATTTAAGAAGCATAACATGTGCTAGTCTATATAAATTAACAATTTCCTATCTTGAAGGATCCTTTAGGTGATTTGTGATCATTTGATTATAAATCATTTGATACATGTGAGTCTTTTTTGTTAGGGAAAATGGCAAAAGCTCCCTTTATTGGTAAAGGAGAACGAGCAAAAATGGTTTTGGACTTAATACATTCAGATGTATATGGTCCAATGATAACACATGCTAGAGGAGGTTACTCCTACTTCATTACTTTCATAGATGATTATTCCAGGCTCGGATATATCTATCTAATGAAATATAAATCAGAAGCATTTGAAAAGTTTAAAGAATTGAGAAATGAAGTAGAGAAGCAACTTGGCAAGAGTATTAAAACACTTAGATCAAATCGAGGTGGAGAATACTTAAGCCAAGAATTTCAAGATTATATTAGAGATAATGGGATTTTATCTCAATGGACTCCACCATATACACCACAACATAATAGTGTATCTGAGAGGAGAAATTGAACACTATTAGATATGGTTCGATCCATGATAAGCCAAGCACACTTTCCTAAGTCCTTTTGGGGAAATACACTAGAAACTACTATTTATATGTTAAACAGAGTTTCTAGTAAATTGGATGATGTTACTCTATATGAGATGTTGAATAAGAAGAAACCCACACTTTCTTGTATGAAAGTATGGGGTTGCCCTGCTTATGTGAAGAGCACAGTGTCATACAAACTAGATATTAAGGCTGATAAATGTTTATTTATAGGATATCCAAAAGAAATATTTGGATATTATTTCTACCATCCCTTAGAACAAAAATGTGTTTGTTTCAAGGCATGCTATCTTCTTGGAAAGATAATTTCTCCTATGAGAGGACAATGGGAGTAAAATTGAACTTGGTGAAGTTTAAGACCCATAAATAAAAATAGATCAACTGATTGAACCCGAGACTAAATTTCATAATGATGAGATTACAGTTGAACCTAATTATACACAAAATCCTAGAAGATCTACTAGAATGCATTATATCTCAATGAGATATGGATTTCATATTGATTCAGATAGAGGCATAACTGTAGTAGAGGACAATGAGCCTACAAGCTATCAAAAAGTTTTGAATAGTTTAGAATGTGATTTATGGCTTAAGGCTATGTAGTCTGAAATGGACTCCATGTATGAGAATAAAGTATGGACTTTAACTTAACCACCTGAAGGGATAAAACCCATAGGGTGCAAATGGGTCTTCAAAAAAAATACCAACATGGAAGGTAATATAGTTACCTATAAAGCTCGCTTAGTTGCAAAAGGCTATCATCAAAAAGAAGGTATTGACTATGATGAAACCCTTTCTCTTGTAGTGATGCTTAAGTCTATAAGAATACTTTTAGCCATTGTAGCTCATTATGATTATGAGATTTGGTAAATGGATGTGAAGACAGCTTTTCTAAATGGAAATCTGAATGAGGATGTGTATATGACACAACCAGAAGAGTTCACATCAGAAAATGGCAAAAAGATATGTAAGCTTCAAAGATCCATTTATGGATTGAAGCAAGCCTCTAAGAGCTGGAACATACGATTCAATGAGACAATCAAAGAGTTTGGTTTCTCATAGAATGAAGATGAACCTTGTATGTATAAAAAGGTCAGTGGGAGTGCAATTGTCTTCCTAGTTATATATATGAATGACATATTGATAATGGAAAATGATATTTCTCTTCTCCAATCTATTAAAATATGGTTATCCAAGCAATTCTCTATGAAAAACCTTGGAGAACCATCCTATATTTTGGGAATAAGGATCTATAGATATACATCCAATAGGTTGCTAGGTCTTTCTCAAAGTACATATATAGATAAAGTATTGAAGAGGTTCAATATGGATCTCTCTAAGAAAGGGTTTATACCAATGGTGCATGGGAAACACCTTTTTAAGTCTATGTGTCCGCAGACACTAGAGGATAGAAAGAGGATGAATAGAATACCATATGCATCTGCAATTGGTTCTATCATGTATGCTATGTTATGTACACATCTAGGTGTAGCATTTGCTTTAAGTGTCACAAGCATATTCCAATCCAATTTTGGAGAGGAACACTGGGCAGCTGTCAAGAATATCCTTAAGTACTTGAGAAGGACTAAGGATATATTCTTGGTATATCGAGAGGGTAGTTTGAAAGTAAATGGGTATACAGATGCTAGCTTCCAATTTGACAAAGATGATTGTAAATCACAGTCTGGTTTTGTGTTTATAATGGGAGGAGGGGAAGTTATTTAGAAGAGTTCCAAACAAGAAACAACTACTGATTCCATGACAGAAGCTGAGTACATTGCTGCTTTAAAAGCAACCAAAGAAGGAGTCTGGATTAAAAAGTTCATATCTGAACTAGGAGTGGTGCCTAGCATTATTGATCCGATTATTTTATATTGTGATAAAAATGGAGCCATTACACAAGCAAAGGAACCGCTGTCTCATCAACGATCCAAGCATTTTCTCAAATGCTACCATCTCATAAGGGAAATAGTAGCTAGAAATGATGTGAAAATAGAAAGGGTCCCCATATATAATAATGTGGTGGATCCCCTCACTAAAGCACTTTCCCAGATAAAGCATGATCACTATATAAATAGCATGAGTCTAAGGCATATGGATGATTGGCTCTAGTGCAAGTGGGAGATTGTTAGAGAGTATACCCTAGAGCCAATGTAAAAGGGATGTATTTTATATGTATGAATTCATATTCTTAATAAAAGGCATCATTCATTTATTAATGCTATGTTTAAATGCATGAGTTTGTAAATCTTAAATTAATAAATGAAGTCCTTGATATTATAAAAACAGTGCAAAGACAATCATGAAAGTTTTCATGATATGAAATGTCTATTGCATGCAAATGTGTTCATATCTAAATATCCCTAGTCATAGAATTAACAAGATAGGACATTGTTAATTCGGACAGACTAGCACATGTTATGCTTCTTGAATGGTTCAAGCAGTGGTTCTCATAACTGTTATTATAGAAGATAATCAAAGCTAACATGTGGATGTTTGTTAGAAGAACAAGTTCATTGGAGACCTACAAAGAGAATCCTTACATGGATATTAAATCTATGTCAATAAGGAATCTCTTCATAGCGGTTGTGCAAGTATCCTTAAACTTGAGATCACCAAAGTTATCTTAAGTAGCAAGTTGTATACTTTGATTTCATAACTGATTACTTCCAATTAGGGGTGAACATAGTTAGGAGGTTGGGTATATCATGACCTACTTAAAGATAGTTGAGTGATTAACAAAGGATTTACCATCCCAAATTCATTAAGGGAAGTTATCTCACATGATTCTATAATTGCCTTGTTCAGAGAATCTCTGGCCAGAGTAATATGCCAAGATGGATAGGCATCCATGAAAGGCATTTTGGGAACAATGGTTAAATTAATAGAACATACATAATTAGATTTATATGAGTTGATAAAAATCCATACTCAGAATCTAATTGAGATTGGAGTGGTCAAAGGAGTAATTGCGCTGTAACTGTTTATATAGAAGGGTATAGTCAAACAATTTGACTTTCCTGACATTTGGGTAGTCATGATGCCTAGCTAGAGGCCAATCATGACTTGTATAATAGTGTATCCTAAATATCAATAGGGATTGATAAAATGATTTAAAGAAGTTTAAATCATGTGAGTTTTGAATCTCACAATTACATATTATACTACCAATATGGACAAAAACCCAATTGGTCACACACATATAGAGAAAAGGATAAAATGGTAAAATGACAAGGATAATAATATTCGATATTATTATGGGAATAGATAAGTGAATAAGAGAATAATTAATTAAAGAGTTTAATTAATTATGATCAAGTAAAATTGTTTGCAGAACTTTTAAGAAATGTTCTGTAAAATGGACCTAATTGAAATATTGTATTTCATAATTAATTATTATTGGAATATAAGCGTTATAGGGCTTATATAATAATTAATAGATCTATTGGAGAAAATAATGGAGGCCCAGAATATTGAGTTTGGTGCGAAAACCCTCTAGAGGAAGGGTTTCACGCCAACTTTAGATAGAAGGCCTTGGAGGCCTAATTATTGAACCAAAATAAATTAAATATATTTCATAAGTGTTATGGAGCCTACATATTTAATTTGGTTGGATTTGGAATTCGTTTGGGTGATTAAATCCAAGTGTATGCATGAAGGGCCTAGTTTGTGGTTTTTATGCATAGTCTTTTATAAAATGATTTAAATTTGATTTAATTGAGCCCAAATAAATTATTAATAATTTCGGAAGCCCATTTAATATTTATCCAGCAATTTTAAAGAGCCCAATCCTATTAAGAGGTTGGATTTTTAACCTAACTATAAAAATCCAAGTGACAGGGATTTTAGGATTAAGTGAACAATTAAGAGAAAAGAAATTCTCTCACTCTCTCAACCCTAGCCGCCACCCCCTTGCTAGCATCAAGAGATTTCAGCTAGCCCTTATGTTCTTCCATTGTTGGTTCATTCAATCCTTCTTTAGTGTGGATTACTAATTGGAGATGTTCAATTTTGGACACTATGGTTTGCGACAATCCAGTGAGAAGGAAAATCAACTGTTCAATAAAAATCAAAGGTGATTTTTCTTATTCTCATTAATATGTATATTGTAAATTCATGGCAAGATTAGATCTATTGGTTAAAAATTTTAAATTTCGCTTATGTATGACTAAGGATATTTATATATTAACACATTTGCATGCAATAGACATCTCATATCATGAATACTTTCATGATTGCCTTTGCACTGTATTTATAATATCCAGTACTTCATTTAACAATTTAAGATTTACAAACTCATGTATTTAATCATGACATTAATAAATGAATGATGCCTTTTATTAAAATATGAATTCATACATATGAATACATCCCTTTTACATGGACTTTAGGGCATACTCTCTAATAGTAAAAGCCCTAAAGGCAAATGTGCTCCTTCAATGATTAAAACATAAGGTATAGCTCTTGATTTATAAGGTGAAAATGAGAAACCATGGGTCCCAACACAATACAAAAACATATCAAGTTAAACCCGTTTCAATGATCGAAGATTAATAACACAAGACCTAGATGGAATTTTCTCGAGTTGTAGGGGCATCAAATTTTTTGTAAAGCTTGACAGCATGGCCATGATTAGGGTGCCATGGATGAAAAGCAATAAAGATAGACTATATACCCTAGGAATAATAAGAAGAAAAGAAAGGAAAATAAGGAAGATAAAATTGAGGAAAATAATACCTAAAAGAAAGTTTGTAAAAGGTCCCACTAAAAATTGAGTTCTGAAAATGAATTTATTTGAAATAGCTAAGTCAAGCTTATGATCAGACCCAATAACCATCCAGGATGTAGTCTATTTGATTTGTATATTACATGTATTCATCGATACATGATTCTTTGCATATGTATCCCATACATGATTCTTTATATATTTTCCATGTACATAAATCCTTGCATACATGCAATGTACATAATTTTTTTGCATATACTTTTGTATACTCAGGTTTGATAGGTAAAAGGCATACAGGCTCCTTACATAAAGATTAAAGCATATCTATAATGGGAAACACCTTTAACTTATGTGACCTTATAAAAATTCAATCAACCATCACTCTACAAAATGTCTTGACCTTAGTTAACCACAACGAAGAGCAAATATGTCATGTGGAAACATTGTGATGCTTGTAGGCCTCATTGATCAAGCGGGCTAATTACATCCCCTTGGCCTATCTTAACTACTATATTCTCATTTAAATATTGATGTGCCATCATCTCATCTATTAGGCTATAGACCATTTTAGTTGGTCCTATCAAATGAGATATATTTTATGCATTTTATTTTATCTTAAATGGCCATTACTCTTACATCCTTAATATATTAAACCAATAAATTACAAAGAGAAAAAATATGCATAGGAAATACACATAAAAAAAAGCAAAAACAACAAAAAGAAATTACATTAAATACAACACTAACACCTTGTTTATCCTATACAAAGGCCAAATTTATTTTAATTAATCCTGACTTGACATGCTAATAAGCTAGCATCAATTAGTAGTAAATCAACATGTCGACAAGCTAACATCAATAAGATATCAATTTTGTATAGACATGTTGACAAGCTTGCATCAATAAGATATCAATCCTAATTTGACATGTCAATAAGCTGGCTCTAATCAATTCATCACTAGAGATTCAACATGCTGACAAGGTACCACCAATCATCTAAACCATCATGACTTGACATGCTAACAAGTTGGCATAGATCATATCCCAATAAGGTCTCTTAGGAGCATTAAGCCTATAATACACAAAGCCGCTTTGGAGCCTAGCATATACAAAGCCTCTCTAAATCATTAAGCCCGACATATACAAAGCCTCTCTAGAGTATTAAGCTCGGTATATACAAAGCCTCTCTTGCATATTAAGCCTGACATATACAAAGCCTTTCTAGAGCATTAAGCTTAGCATGTACAAAGCCTCTCTAGAGCATTATACCTAGTATATACAAAACCTTTCTAGGGCATTAAGCATATAATATATAAATCCTCATGGAGCATTAAGCCAGAAATATATAAAGCATCACTAGAGCATTAAGCTTGACATATATAAGGCCTCTCTGAGCATTAAGCCTAGTATATACAAAGCTTTTCTATAGCATTAAACTCGGCATGTATAAAGCCTTTCTAAAGTATTAAGTTTGTCATATACAAAGCCTTTTAGAGCATAAAATGTAGAATACAAAAAGTCTCTCTAAAGCATTAGCGTAAGCATATTCAAAACCTTTCTAAAGGATTAAACCCAGTATATACAAAGCCTCTCTAAAGCATTAAGCTTGTCTTATATAGAGCCTTTCAGGACCATTAAGCTCAGTATATATAGAGCCTCTTTAGAGCATTAAGCTCGACATATATAAAGCCTACTAGAACCATTAAGCTTAGCATATACAAAGCCTATTTGGATCATTTATCCCATTTAAAAGGCACACTCAAAGTCCTTAAAGATACTTGAAATTCAAAGTGTTAAAAGGCATTCAAAATTCAAAAACTCAAAGTCTCAAAAAAATTAAAACCAATGAAAAAACACATTTATAAATAAATCAAAAAAGAAAAGAAGAAAAGGGAATAACAACAAAAAAAGGAAAAAAGAATAAGGAAAAACCAAAAGAAAAAAACAACAAAAAAATAGTACCCTATTAAAAGGTGTCCAAAACCCTCTTAAGAGGCATCAATATTCAACATCCAAAGCCCTCTAAAGAGGCATCAAAATCAAATATCCCAAGTTCTCTTAGGGGCATCTTAACTAAAGACTTCTCTAGGGGTATCTCAACCAAAGACCTCCTACGGTACCTCTCAACCAAAGACCTTTCAACCAAAGTCCTCTCATAAGGTAACCTCTAATTAGATAAATACATTATGCTAGGACCAAGATGTCCTCTCAAATTAGGACTCAAATGTCCTTTGTAAATTGAAACTAGACGTTTACTCTAGATGGGACCTAAATTTCAACTCCAAAAAGGACTAAGAAGGTGACTACAAATAGGACCCTGATGTCCAAAACCCAAATGTCCATTCCAAATAGGACCCTAATGTCTACTCCAAATATGACCTATTTAAAACAAAACCCATTGTCTATGGCCCAGGTGCCTACCCTAATCACTCCTTAACTGAAGTGTAGATACCAGGTTTTGAGGTAGCTCAAATAAGAGTTACCTAATAAGGATATTGTTACTCATGTTTTAAATGGAGAATAGAAGTGTCAATCCTTATCCTTTGTTTTTTTTGGGTATTTTAAAAAGGGTTTTTCTTTGGCATTGCCCATTCGAATATTTTGAAAGATAAAATGAGGTTTTAAGTGCAAAATAGACACCTATCACTCTTGATGCCATCTATCACCTTTTTTTGGATACTTCTTAGTGGTGGGCTTCTCCATCTATCTCCCTTTCCATCCATAAATCACAAATAGTTATGCCCATGGCTTACCGAGTCACGACCAAAAGTCAGCCCGAGTTGTAAAAATAATAGGCAGATTGGTAATTTCCTTTTTATAGTCAGTGGTGCTTTTTTATGGGGGTATTTCTCTCATGTTTCTATAGCTAGAAGATAAGGGAAAAGAAGGATATTTCTTTCAACTTTATCTTGGAAAAAAATTTGATTAGGAAATGTTTTTTGAATTTTAAAAAAGATTAACCAAAATAGAATTTAAAAGGGACTTTTAATCCATTCATAAAAGGAAAAAAAATCCTAGAGAAAAATAAGTCTATTTTCTTTAGAGAAACAGAAAATGGAGAGGGTTATTTTAGAGAGAAACAGAGTTTTATAAAAAACACTTTTAATTCTAAAAGATTCCAAAGAGGGAGGAAACACACTAAGGGTAATATTCTAAGCTTATTTCTGTAATTACTTTTATGTTAAAAATCAATTAAAAGATGTGTAAATAGTTTTCTTTGGTTTATTTGTTATTTTTTGAAAAAGAGTTGTGTTAATTTCTATAATCTTATGTATTTTTATATGTTTAGATCTCTCTTTACATTTTATTATGCCATGATGTTTGAAAACCCATTTAGATTTAGGTACAAAAAAATATGTTCATAGATTTCATTTTTAGTGAGTTCAAGAATCCATTTTTATGTTTTATTTCATGAATCAAATCTTGGATTTATTTGTTCCTTTTTTATGCCTAAAATTAATTTCTTTTCTATCATAGGGTGAATTCAAGGTGTTTTAGGTCCTTTTATTATGTTTGGTTAAGAGTGTTTTGCCCATAAATATTTATTTTGTGCTTGCCAAACTTTAGATTGCTCCCAAGGCATAAGATATTGGAAGATAACTTGAGTGACACCCATCACTCATAGCATAAGATAGGATGTCACACGATTTTCCTTCTTTTAGCTTGTACCCTAAATATTTATCCCATCTTTAACACCTGCCTATTTGTGTGTGTCTTAGCCATTTTGTTAGGTCTATCAATTACATGTTTTGTTTTCCTTTAATACTGTTGTTACATCATATAATTTTTATTATTTTGTTTTTATGCAATTCCTGCTTATTGTTGTCTATGCATTTTGTAATTTAATTTCATATATGTTTTTTTATATATTCCAATTTAGAAATATTTATTTATTTACTTTGATTATGTTTTTAATAAATTGTTTCTTTTTTCTTTTGTTAATATAATGAGCCCACATGCATACATGTGTATCCTAATGAATGAAGTTTTAAAGACTATAACGTATGTGCCATAATAAACCATTATTTTGTACTTCAAATTTAGCTTTTGTAGTTTCCTTTTCATTTGGTTTTGTTTTGTAATGATAAAAGATTTTTTAGTATGCTAACATAAAAATTCTCTTAAAGGTTTTGTATAAATATGAAATATAATTTTCTTAGTAAATAGTCCAAATTTCTTTCTTTCTTTCTTTCTAATATTCACTGAAAAAGCTATTTTTTTGTAAACATGCATACAAGAACCAATGTTCCCATCTAAATAAATTTCCCATTTTTTGTTTGTTTTATATTCCATTTTGTAATATAATATTATTTTATGCTTTATACCTTTATTTATATGCTTATGTGTGCCTTTTTATCCACTTATTATCTTTATAAGTCATTTATATGTACGGGATAACATATGAGTCTATTATAATGATCGTATCACAATGGACATATTGGGGAAGTCCTCAACCTAATAATAAAACCATGCTTACCAATGTCTAGAGCATTCTATAAATTATCTTATCTCTGAACTTGTCAAATTACTATTATAAGTTTACTTCCCTTCTTCCATAAAACTAGCTTGATTTATACCCTTCCTAATCCTTACTACTCCATAAATCATGCATCCAGGTTGTTAATAGTACAAAATGTTAACGTAATGCATTAATCATATCGTTACATAATTCCTGCATTCAATATTAAAAACATGTGCACCGAAGTGCTTATGCTATGTAACAAACATAGCGATATTGTTAGACATGATTTCTTCATATATCTTTACTTAATTCTCATTTCGGGTTCATACACACTTATTCCTTAATGCTATCTTATCATTGCAATTTAAGACATCATACCACATCATAGTATATCATGGTTTGCATTTGGGTTATATCCAAATTATACATATGCAGATACGTGTGAAATGTTTATATACATACTAACGGGTTTGCATGCCATTTCATCAAATAGATACCACATATCATGATTAATGGACCAAGTCCTCATACCATATGCAATATAATATAATTTCCATATACATGAAGATCATTATGTATACTATGGTTCGTATAACTTCTAATATCATACTATAAGATTGTGGCTCAAATGGCCTAACTATTCACCGTAGAGCCCATTGGTGAGTCTAGCTTATAACGGCACTCACACTAGAACCTTCCTCATAATAAATATGACATATCACAGTCATGTAACACATAATATGGCATTTCATTTCATAGAATTAGTTTGAAGTCATCAAGAATTAGGATATAACACCGTAATAGGCCATTCATCATGCCTAAATCATATTAATGGAGCAATCATTACATATTTTCCTTTATGTTATTTAAATTTTATCATCTTTGATAGCCTTCCTAAGTACTAGTTCCAAGGGTGGATAACGAGAGCACTGGATACCCAAAGGTATCGAACTATGGATATCCGAAGATATCAAACAATGGACCCAAATGGGGTCAAGCAATGGTTCCAGCAAGGAATAAACTATGAACCCAAATGGAGTTAACTGATGGTTCCATTAAGGAACAAGACCCAAATGGGGTCAACTATGGCAGCTGTGACTGTATTCTTCTAGGCATGCCTATCTAATCCACAACTAAACTAAGACCCCAGGCTTTACCATTCTTAAGCATATTCAGATTCAACATATTATTCTTTACTTAGTACGTCATTTGGCTTAAAGCCACATTTCATAAAAGAGTGCATATTATTCTTATCATATATCAATGTGGAGCAATAAGCTCCAATATACATAGTTGAAGATCATGTAATCACATAGCCGCATAAACATCCTTCATACATATCATAGTAATTTAAATGATAATGCAAACACAATAAAGTATTACTTTCATTGGTTAATCTTGCCATACCTAACATTATGCATGAAGTTAATAAAATAATTGCAAAAGTGTAGTTCTTGTAATTAAAAGTCTTCCTAAGATTATATGCATGTCCATATATATATATAATCATAGCAATTCATACATTTGGGGTTCTCATATTTGTTCATCTTATGACACATACTACTTATCATAGCATGGTCAAATAAATTATACCATATAAACTTACATAATTCATAAATAATTCTTAATTGCGTACCTTGTTGTTATTTGCCAAAAGTAGCTTTCATAGCATCATAACTCCCATCAATGAATAATTACTTTAAACAATACTCATGCAATTATGATCCATATAGGAATACGAGTAGGTTCTCTTTTGAATTAAGATCGACACTTGTACAACTTTCATCTTTTAATTCACTTTTTTAGTCTATTAGAACATGGACAATAGGTTATCTACCTTAACCCCATCATGCATGCTTTAACAGCTTATTAATACTTTTTCATCGTATAACATATTATACCGAGGTAAAATATGCAAAAGTATTTCATCTTATGAGTAGCACACTACTTGCAGACTGGGTTTCCCTATTTAAGTCATAGGACATAAACAAGCAGGCAAGTAGTTTTCCTTTCCATCTAGGCTAATTATTATTTTCCATTATAACTTGGAGTATTACCAACTCCTATCATTCATGATTAAGTGCATTTCATGATACCCCTTCTTAGCTTAGACATGCAACCTTACCACTACCCTTAAATTGCCATAGACTATATCATAGTATATCATGCCATAGCAATGGAATATTAGCATGTGATATTGGACAATATCATTTACTATGATGGAGTACATACCATATCCCAACTTTATAGGACATGACAACTAGCATGCAATTTAAGATTATTGGGTTGCTCTTTACTCTACTTAGTTTTGTGCGCGTTATGCACCAATACACATTCTACTTACAGTAGTTCATATACAAAGTGCCGTTGTCAAATCCCTCATATCAGCCTTCAAGTGAACACCTTTCTTTATTTCAATAGGTTATTACTCTAAATCTTTCATTGTTACATCATTTGATAGCCAGGTCTTTATAAACTATGTCTTTCTAGTCTTTATCAATAAAAGTGACTTCATGATTTATTAGCCCATCAATATTCAACTAGCATATTAACTATCGTAGTCATACAAAGCAAGTCTTGCTTAACTATATCTTTTTTTAAACCTTAGCATTGGAAAGATTTTTAGAACTATAATCATTCCTCACTAATCAATTAACATAGTACTCACCACTTGTATACTCAACCATAGTCAACATTCCTTTTTGTTAGCTCATTTAACCCTATTCATATCAATATCTTCATATGCACAGACTATAAAATACTGGTTCACAATTTATGAATGAACTATAATTTTGGGGAGAAGAAAATGAATGAAAATAGTACACAAATAATTGTGCATTTCATGGAAATAAAGGTCAAGTGGTGGTGCATTTACATGGGTTGCATGGCCAAGTGGCCAGATAGAAGAACAGAGAAAAGGCATATGCGGCCAAGCAAGAAAAAGAGAGGAAGTAAGCTGCCATGCATTGGGGAAGAGACATTCATGCATGGGTGAGGAACTTACCATGTATGGTCGTGCATAGGTGAAGAACAATAAGGTAGAAAGCTAGGCGTGGCCGTGTTCTGAAAGATGAAAGCTTTTGCGTGGCCATACATTTTAAAAAAGAAGCACACATGGCCATGTGTTTTCTTCTTCAAACACACACGTGGTCGTATTCTTTGAAGAAGAAACACACGTGGCCGTGTGTTTTGAAGAAGAAACATGCACATGGCCACGTATGGGAGAATGCCATGAAACCCAAAGACCCTGATTAAGTAGGGCATGCATTAAAATCCTATATCTGATATCCCAACTTTCTTAAATGCTCATCTAAGTTTTCAATCCTTATAACTTACTTATTTACTATTTTGAGCCTGTAATCTCAACTAAGAAAACAAATATAGCAAGTGAGAGAAAACATGTACAGTAACCACTCATAACCAAATTTCCCGTACTTTTTATTCAATCTTTATCTCCTTCAACATCCGCTGACCCATTCTTGAGATTATCCTTCCCTCTCACACAAGAAGGTAACAATCATAAACCCTTTAACCTTAAATCCAGAAGTGAAACACAAAGCACAAAAAAAGAAAGCAATACTGAAATATCACCTTTGATGCTAGTTCACAAACCCTAGTTTATCTCCAACCTATAATCAACAAAGCAAAGGAAAGAGAGAGAGAGAGAGAGAGAGAGAGAAAGAAAAAAAAGGGAGAGATCTCCCTTGCCTTTGCCGATTCCCACTCTCAAAACTCCAAGAAGATAAAGTAAAGGAGTTAGTGGGGGTAAATATCTCCCTAGGAAAATTACCACTACACCCTTACATAAATAAACCCCCATTATTTCAATCTCTTCCAACTTAACCCCAAAACTTTCTAATTCACTTCAATTGTATCCTTTTCTCAAATTTTAATTTATATATGGGTATAAGGTATGTAATATGCCTAAGTTAAAAATAGAAGGAATGTCATAAGGGATACTTAATTATAAAACTATAGAAGCTTGATTATACTTTAAGTGATAATGGGATTTGATGGTGAGCCTTGATATAAAGGAACATACTCGCCTGTTATTCATACCCTATGATGCAATATGAAAGTTACAAGTCTATAAGTAATGTGCTAATGATTAAGATGACATAACCTTATACAACTTACCTGGGAAATAATGTTATAAAATAGAAAGTACATGTAAGATGATCATGGTATATGTGATGAAGTTAAGGTAGATAACCTATTGCCTATGATCTAATAGACTATAAAAGTGAGCTAAAGGGGTTAAAGATGAATAAGTGTTACCTTAAGCTATAAGAGAACCTATTTATTCTATTATATGGATCATGAATGCTTGAATGTTGCTATATATGATTATGTTGTAATGTGATTAATTATAAGAATAGGGAAACTACTCACGGCATATACAGGCTCATGGATTTGCATGCGATTTCAAAGAACAAGAATTTCATATCATAATTACTCAATAAAGTCCCAATATCACATGCATACATTTCATAAATTTTAAAGCACCTAAAATTCAGTGTATATGCTACAGCCCATACAATTGCTAGTATAATATTATACGCTTTGGGGCCTATCTATTCATTGTTGAACCCATTGGTAGAACCAACTCAGAGATTAGGCCATTCATCATACTTATATTTTATAAGCGAAGTAATCGCTACATGTATTTCTTTATTTTTTGCACATTTTATAATCTTTAATAAGTTGCCTAAGTACTAGTTAATAGGGTGGATAACGGGAGAAATGGATGCCAATTGGTATCAATGATGGATACCCGAAGGTATCAAACAATGGATATTCGAAGATATTAAATGATGGGCCCAAAAGGGTCAAGCTATAGTTCCAATAAAGGAACAAACAATGGACCCAAGTAAGGTCAACTATGGCAGTTGCAACTATATCCCTCTTAGCATGCCTATTTAATCCATAAATGAACTAAGATCTACAGGATTTACCATTTATTTAGAACATCTTTGATTCAACATATTCTTCTTTACTCAGTTCAACATTTTGCTCAAAGCCACAATTCATATAAGAATGCGTATTATTCTTATCATAGATCAGTATTGAGTTTTAGGCTCCAGTATACATGGATGTCGATAATATGATCACATATTTGCATCAACATTTATTCATTCATATCATAGTAGTTGCTTGATTATGCCAACAATAATAAGGTATAATATTTCGTTGATTTATCTCATCATAATTAACATTATGCATAATGCTAGTAAGGCAATATGAAAGTGTAATTCTAGCTACTAAAAATCTTTATAGGGCTATATGCATTTCCAAATATACACATAAATGCAACTTGAATCATGGCAATATATGTTTTTGTTATTCATACTTGTTCACATACTGAGTTAGACTACTTATTATAGCATAGTTGCATTAACAATAATATATTGAACTTACGTAACTCATTGAAAGTTCTCAATGACGTACCTTGTTATTGTTTTCCATGAGTACCTTCCATACAACATCCTAATTATTCACATCAATACATAATCACTTGAACAATATTTAAGCATCTATGGTCAATATAATAAGATGAATTTGTATATGCAATCCTTTCAATATAACATAAAATGATCTTAGAATTTGTATATGCAATCCTTTCAATATAACATAAAATGATCTTAGAATTTGTACATGCAATCCTTTTAATAAGATCATTGATCATTATACTATTCAATATAATACAATTAACCATTATATTGAAGTTGACTGTAATGTATTTATACTTTAATTTAGCCTACTTAAGTTCTAAAGGTGGATAACGGGAACAATGGATACCAGAGGGTATCAAAATAATAGATATCCGATAAAAAAGAAACAAAGGACCTATACGATCAGCACAATGGTCCCTAAGGACAAATATAGGATCCAAATGAATCGATACAATAACCCTAAAGAACAAACAATAGACCCCAAAGGTTCAATACAATGGCAGCTGCGATATCCCTATAGGTACCTATCTATCTACAAATGAACTCTAATAGCAGGCAATACTTTGTTTAAATAAATTTCATTTATCATACTGTAACATTTCATAATCAATTTCATAGATGAATATTTTTATAAAAATATACACTATCTTTTGATTATATATATATATATATAAATTTAATACAACAAGCCACGTACATATATTTGATCATACATGTATATACATAACATTTCAATCAATCATTTTACATGCTATATGTAATTCAATGTATTTCCATCTAATCATATATTTAAATATGATAACATTTAAATGTTAAAAATTCATAAACATAATCTCAATGTAATGTCCTTGTAAATATGCCAACATTTAAACATTAAATGTTCACATTCATAAGCTCAATATATATATATATATATATTCAGCTCAATATATATATTCAATTCATATTCATAAGCTCAATACATATATTCCTCATAAACATAGTAAACATAACAACAATTAAAATTATACATTAAAAATTCTGCATTTAAAATTCTGCATAGAGATAGAATTCCAAATCCAACTTATATTCTATTTTTGACCTGGAAAATGTCAATTTTAGCAAAAATGTCCTCCTACAAACATGTTCTCCTATGTTTCCCATTTCTAGAACATCAAAAATAATTTCAATATCATTTTCTGAACTCAAGATAATTGGAAATTATTGATAACTCTTAATTGTGGCATGCAACATATGATTCCAAATTTCAACTTAAATTTAGATAGGATTAGAGGCACATTTAGGCTTTTCTTTCTACATAAAAGTTTAGATATTAAAGTCTACTTTATAAACACACTTGAATTATCTAATTATCATTTTTATATTACAAGATATTACAAAAACATTGAGAACTATTCCTAAAAATAAAGCTACCAATAGTTTTGTATTCAAGTTACTTTTTGACATATTTAGAAACAGAAAAAAATTATGGTCTCTTCATGGAAATTGTATTCATATAAATCTAGTTTCATCATAATCATAGCATTTAGACCTCTATAAAATTACTTATGCTCAAAATATTACAAACCGTTGATTAAAATAGACAGCAGTTCAGTTTCAACTTCAATTAAAAATTAAGATCATTTACAGGCACAATCAACTTTTAGTTTCTTCTACAAACCGTTGATTATTGCTTTAATTTTCAAATAGCCAATTATAATGGCAAGTATATATCTTCGAGGGCCTACACATAAATCCATTCTTCGTCTATAGTCATAATTTATGTAAAACACTCTATGCATCCTTAGCTAGTGTTAACTAGTCTAAACGTCATTATTGTCATTTCCTGTACATACCATGCAAAAGAGGTCATAAATGTGTTAGATTAAAATTCAAGGGTATGATATTGATGATTAATAATTGGATTATACCACTTAGATGATTGTCTATATAAACATCAACTTTGCCCATAATGAAGTTTTTCACTTTACTTCTTGTTTAATTACATTTATGACCTTTTTATGCATAATTTACTTTTTAGTCCCTATTTTCTTGCTTAATGACAATTTTACCTTTTCTAAACTATTAACTACATTCTCACATTATTTCTTATTTAATCAACTTTATGGCATCCTACATGCATGATTTACCATTTTATCCTCATTTTCTCATATATTTATAGCTTTTCCATTTTTTCTATTATTAAGCACATTATTCGCATTATTTTTTATTTATTCATGCATTCTTTATGTATGATTTATCATTTAATTCCAATTTTCTTGTCTATTTATCATTTTGCCCCTAGTGATAACCAATGTATATCCTCAAATTGGATATGCGAGATGAGAACCATATAACATATGAATTTATTATATAGATGTATGTGACGTGACTACTTGAGCGTAGCCATCCCTCAGTACTATATGTGTGAGGTGACTACTTGTGCGTAGCCATTCCCTATTGGAAATCTGATCTCATGGTACCACCATGATATATACATCCTTATGGCTAGCCATTATATCCTATAATCCTAGATTACCTACCGTACCCTTAGGGTAACTAATTATTTTGCTTCATGATATATTTTTATGGCAAAAATTATGTTATTTTTATTTTGTATCATATCATACTTCATCATTCTTCATGCATTCATCAACATTACACGTGAAACCATAATGTACATAATAAATAATATTCAAACATGACAAAAATATGGCATTTTCATAAGGGATACCATTCGGGCTTAATAAGAATTCAAACATGCCATGTGTTTTCTTCTTTCTTTTCATATTATATATATTTCTAAATCCATTCCATGTGTTCATAATGTTGACATACATTTATTACACATGATAGTTCTAAGTTAAATTAAAGTATTTCATTATGTATATAAGATGAACATCATGTCCATACCTTATTTAATGCTGAAATCAATCATGTATTATTTATTCAAGCTAGTAATACATGATTTGTGCTTAATATACCAAATAACTTCAAACAATCATATTGCTCATTGTAGTATATAATTCAAAAAAAGTATATTCCTCCCTTATATGCTTTATTTTTACTTTAATTCATATTTATTTCATGTTAGAACATCCATTTTACCATGTTATCTTTAATTATTTCACATTTCCCTTTATGTTCATATAGTTACATAATGTGAATTTTAGGAAAAATTCAAAGAACTAAATGAAATTAAATGTAGAGATGGATCTACTAACCTTAAAGTAGCTTGAAATCACTTATTTCTCCTCTGGATTACCTTTCTCCTATGTGCTTTTCTCTTTTAGATAAAATTCCTGTTTAGGGTTATTTTCTCTTATTAAAAATCCTCCATTTCAAAGCTTCCTTTCTTCTAACTTGACTTTCATGATGAAGATGAGGTTCTCTAGTGTATGTAGATAAAATTTGAGCTTAAGATATGTTGAAAATTATGAAGATGAAGAAGAAAATGGTGGACAGATGAATATGGGTGAAATTTCAATTTTAGGAAAGAAATTGCGAGATTATGGTAGATTTTTGGGTAGAAATTTAGATGATTCTAAACCCCTCTTGGCTGCCCTTAAATCCACCAAATTTAAGGCCTACTAGCTTATTTTTAAGCCACTTATCATAATTTCATTAGTCCCTACACATCTTTATGCTATACTGATGTATGTAGATGATTGTAACTCATTTTCCAATGACAATTATGCCCTTAGATAAATTGAATATAAATTTTAAGCCTACTAACTAATTTAACCTCGGTTCTTCATCATTTTTTTGAACCTGATATTTTTCTTTTTAAAATGCTTTGAAATTTTGGCCCACTTGCAATACCATATGCAAAAGTGTGTGGTTAAAATTTAAATTCATTCTAACATTATTTTGATATATTTTTAACTCTAGAGGCAAAGTCTTCCAATCTAAAATTCAAAATTTTAAAACTATTAAAAAATTTATATTTTACTTCCAATAGCTCATTTATGCTATCTATAATTATCCTATATGATTGAAAAATATATAGAGGTCATTAGAATATTTTGAGGTCCGATTACACTTTTAGTCAATCCTATTTAAGGTACCAAACAATACCTTCATTGTCTATTTTGAAGGCCTATTTAAGGTTATTTAATTTTTAGGTTGTATCATTATACTCTATTTAACACATATTACCTCATCTAGTAGTTAAATAAAACTTATCGCTGAGTCACCCATCCTAGTATTTCCCTAGGCTAGGCATGTTTAAAACTTATGTACTTTTAAATATTTTTATGTTGTAATATTGTAATGACACCACAAATTATTTTAGGGTTACTGTTCATGCTATAAAATGTAGCATGCATGTGAAATACAAAATTTTGGATGTTACAATTAATAGGCAACATGGAATAGGTACAAACGGTGCTCATATGAATGGTATGGTTAAAAAAAAGGAAGTAACGAAAAAGAAAAAGGAGAAAAATAATTAGTAAAAATCCAGGGAGGACCATGTGCTAGGGTCTCTTTTGGCTTATCATCAACTGCTCTATGTATGTGAGAACATCAGTTATTTTAGTAATGTGTAGACTTTAGATAGTTGCCAGTTTCAAAGCTATGCAATTTTACAATGCCTTGGCCATTAGTTGTATAGAGCATAGACATCATGGGTATGATCCATCTACCAACCTTGAATGGTATAGGTTCATTATACTCTCTATTGACTACTTCATAAAGTGGATAGGAGCAAAAATCCTTGATCAAGGTGGCTACTAGGCTTATTAAAAAAATATTATATGCAAGTATGGTATATCTTACCACATGGTGTTGGACAATGGATCACTGTCATTTGGGAAACTAAGTAGATGCTTAGGAAATATGGAGTTCAACATTATAGGTGCTCTCTATTGAGAATTATTTAGGTTACATACATCACATGTATAAGTGAAAAATAAAATTTTTAAGAAATATATCTGATCTTTCTATGAATATACAATATAAATATTAATGAGAATAAGAAAAATAACCTTTGATTTTTGTTGAATAGTTATTTTTCCTTCTCATCGAGTTGTTGCAAACCACATTGTCCAAAATTGAACACCTCTAATCGTAATCCACACAAGAAAAGGATCAAATGAATCAAAGATTATTGGAATCACAAGGTGGTCGAAATCTTCTTAATGCTAGCATGGAGAGTGGCGGCTGGGGTATATTTGAAGAAGAGAAAATTTCTTTTCTTTTAAAACTCACTTAACCCTAAATCCCCTTATCTTGGGATTTTATAGCTAGGTTAAAAAATTCAACTTTATAATGGGATTGAGCTCTTTAAAATTGATGGAGATATATTAAATGGGCTTTTAGAATTATTAATACTTCATTTGGGCTCAATTAAATTAAATTCAAGTCCCTCCATAAAAGACAGTGCACATAATGCATAAACTTGGCACTTTATGCATACACTTGGATTTAAGCACCCAAATTAATTCTAAATCCATCCAAATTAAATATATAGGCTCTATAACAATTATGAAATATATTTAATTTATTTTTGCCTAAGAATCAGAAATCCATACTCAGACTCTAATTGAGATAAGAGTGGTGAAAGGAGCAACTGTAAGGTAACTGTTTCTATGGAAGGGTATAGTCAAACCACTTGACTTTCCTGACATTTGGGTAGTCATGATGCCTAGCTAGAGGCCAATCATGACTTGTATAATAGTGTATCATAAATATCAATAGTGACTGATAAAATTATTTTAAGAAGTTTAAATCATGTGAGTTTTGAATAGAACTCACAATTACATATTATACTGCTAATATGGACAGGAACCCAGTAGGTCACACACATATAAAAAAAAGGATAAAATGGTAAAATTACAAGGATAATAATGTTTGATATTATTATGGGAATAGAGAAGTGAATAAGAAAATAATTAATTAAAGAGTTTAATTAATTATGATTAAGTAAAATTATTCGCATAACTTTTAGAAATTTTCTATAAAATGGACCTAATTATTATTGGACTATAAGTGTTATAGGGCTGATATAATAATTAATAAATCCATTGGAGAAATTTAAAGTGGTCCAAGGAAATGATTTAGACGCAAAAACCCTCTAGATGGAAGGGTTTTATGCCACTTACTGATAAAATGCCTTAGAGGCATAATTCTTGGACCAAGATAAATTAAATATATTTCATAAGTGTTATGGAGCCTACATAGTTAATTTGGATGGATTTGGAATTCATTTGGGTGATTAAATCCAAGTGTATGCATGAAGGGCCTAGTTTGTGGGTTTTGTGCATAGTCTTTTATGAAAGGATTTAAATTGGATTTAATTGAGCCCAAATAAATTATTAATAATTCCAGAAGCCCATTTAATATTTCTCCAGCAATTTTAAAGAGCTCAATCCCATTATGAAGTTGTATTTTTAACATAACTATAAAAATTCAAGTGATAGGGATTTTAGGGTTAAGAAAACAATTAAGAGAAAAAGATTTTTCTCTAATTCTCTAACCCTAGCCGCCACTTCCCCCTTGTTAGCATCAAGGGATTTTGGCCTGCCTTGTATTCCTTTATTATTGGTTCATTCAATCCTTTTATTGTGTGGATTACTCATTGGAGGTGTTTAATTTTGGACACTGTGGTTTGTAACAACCCGGTACGAAAGAAAATCAACTGTTTAACAAAAATCAAAGGTAATTTTTCTTATTCTCATTATATGTATATTGTAAATTCATGGCAAGATCAGATCTTTTGGTTAAAATTTTTAAATTTCGCTTATGTATGAGATGCATGTAACCGATAATTTCCAACAACATTGTTTTGTTAATCCATTTAATGCCCTTATATTGTTAATTGTAGACTTTAAATATGTTGCCTAATTTCCAATTGTGGTTTTGCACCATTTTATCACTATTCAGTTTGTAAAAACTTAGACAACATAATGGCTATAAAATTATGATGCTACCCAACCTGTAAAGTTCCAAATTTACACTCCCAATAATCATCCTCCATATCCAATACTTCAACAACACAAACACTTATAAATTTCAGTACATGCTCTCATTCACACATCATGTCACAAAATCTAGTTTTCCAACTCTAATGTCACATACATTGCAACATGTCCACTGTGGTTTATCATTTACTACATATTACGTTACATACTCTAAAATAACTAATACATTTTACAAATATACAACTCTGTCCTTTGTCCCATATGTACATGCCATTTCCACTTCCATCTCCACTTTGTTTTCAATTACGTATCCTCTGCCTACAGTCAAATAAAACCAAGCACTGAGCAATGAAGTTCCCTAATGGTGGATACACTACATAAAATTTTAATTCACACATATGAACTATTTACAAAATTACCATTTACCTTTAGTTTAATGGAATATGACATGATATGTTCATGGTAATCTTGTAGCAAAAAAACGATGAAAAACAATCATTCATGCCAAACAATTCCATAACAAGAATCGAAACATGCAATTTTAGGGTTTTTACAACTTACAACTTTTGATGCCTTTTAAATCTTGAATTTGGTGATGACCAGCAACTAAGATGACTTTATCTACCTTAGATCTTGATCACCAATGCCAAGGAACAGCCTTTTACGCCACTCACTCTATTCTCACACACACACTTGCAAAGATGGCTTAAAATAGAGATTGCTAGCTCTCTTTTAAAATATTGTGTAAAGGCAATGGTTTGAAGCTACAAGACTTGATCTTGCACATCTTTTAGGTGCTATTAATGCCAATAACACAAGAAAGCAAGAAAGTATTCTTCCCCTTGTGTATTTCGGCCAAAAGAGAAAAATTGTTCACATTGTCAAAAAAAGAATTAATTAATTTATATCCTTAATTTAGGAAAGATAGGTCATACCAAAATCCCTTAGAATTAGGAATATATTCAGCCTCCATCACTTCCTAATTAAGTGATTTAAATTAATTCAAACTCTATTAGGTTTCATATTTAAATGGCATTAGTCATTTAATCAAAATAAACTTATTTTGGAATTAATTGGTTGCCAAATTTTGGCCACATTAATTCCCTCTCAAGTATTATATTTTGATTAAATATAATTTAGAATTTAATACTCAATTAACTTAATTATACATAGATAATTAATTAATTGAAATTAAAACTAGCATATGCCAATAAATTTTTTTCGTGTAACAACTGTTAACATATTTGCCTAAAACAGCTAGCTGTTTTAGGCAAAAAACTTGTTTGACAGATTTGCCTAAAACAGCTAGGTAAAATCGCACCTAGACAGTTTTGCCTAAAATAGCTAGCTGTTTTAGGCAAAAAAACTGTTTTTACAGATTTGGCTGTTTTAGGCAAAAATCTGTTTACCCATTTTATGCATTAATTTGACTTTAAATAAAAGTCCAAATTAATTCCCAATACACTATTTAAATATTTTAAGCCCAATGCTTTGTGTATAATCCTATAAGTCCATTTAATATTGGCAATGAATTAATAAATTAATTCAAAGGCTATATATATTCTCTAGCAAGATATTATAGCATTCCAAATTAAATGAAAATGCATATGGCATTTAGTGACCTAATGCAATTTTGCATAGTCCCTTACTCATAAATATCAGAATTAATATAAGGCATGGAACTAGTCATCCTTATATATATTAATTCCTTTCTTGATATTCCAGTGACACTGAACTCTCAGATAAAAAATGATTACTCATTATTTCATCTCGGTATGGCCATACGCTTCTCAGTTCACTGATCAAGTGGCCGATGATATTTTCTCTCTTATTGAGAGGGGTAATCCCTTCACTTCTCTCATGCTCTCTAACATGAATCAATGCATACCCAATCATACCCATACTTGTCACTTTGTTACGAGCACGTTAGGTGTATGTCAAAGTACACAGTAATTTATAAAGAGTTTCATAGAGATTTTAGGTCTAAGAACTCCGATACAAAACTTGCATATGAGAAACACTTATGACTTGTACCATGTAGTGTTCTCATGAGCGGATCGTATCCATATACCATGTTCTTTAACATTTATCTATGATCTCTGATTGACACTCTTGTCCTAATGATCCGTAAGACAAAACTCATAATATCAGAGAGAGCATACTAGTCTTAATTCATTGTTATTCCTATAACAATGACTAACTAGGGATGTTTAGAATGAAGTCTCATTTGTTTCAAGCTCTTACAACCATGTGCCTCACACATGATAACTTAAACCGAAATGAAATTCTTGGATAGTTCTATCAATTGATATGCACAGGAATACAAAAGATAAAAAAATGCCTCATTTTATTAATTCAAAGTGTTTTATTACAATACATTAGGGCTAGGGCTTACACTAACAATCTCCCACTAGCACTAGTCCCAATTGGGCATAGCCCTAAGATCGAATGCTCTCAAATGAGCTTCGTGCAAATTTGGACGCAACTGTTTCATCAAAGGATCTGCTACATTGTCTTTACTTGCTATCTTGCTAACCTTGATGTCCCCACAATCAATGATTTCTCTATTCACATGGTACCTCCTGAGTATGTGTTTGGATTTCTGGTGTGACCGGGGCTCCTTGGCCTATGCGATGGCCCCGTTGTTGTCACAGAAAATTTCTAATGGATCTAGGATGCTTGGGACCACTCCTAATCCAGAAATGAAATTTTTAATCCAAATAGCCTCTTTTTGCAGCCTCACTCGTTGCAATATACTCAGATTCAGTAGTTGAGTCAGCAACGGTCTCTTGCTTCCAGCTTCTCCAGCTGAAGCACCACCGTTCAAAACAAAAACAAACCTAGATTGTGATCTAGAATCCTGAGTCCTGGTCTGAAAAGCAGCATCGGCATAACCTTGTATGACAAGCTCTTCTTGACCACCATCCACCAATAAGTGATTTTTAGTCCTTCACAGGTACTTCAGAATCCCTTTTACAGTAGACCAGTGCTTCTCACCAAGGTCTTGCTGAAACCTACTAGTTACACTTAGTGCATGAGCAACATCCAACCTAGTACATAGCATAACATACATGATAGATCCAATAGCAGATGCATATGGGATTCTACTCATGTTGTCCCTTTCCTCTTTTGTTTTAGGGCACTGTTCTTTAGTCAAAGGAACTCCCAAAGCCAAAGGTATGTACCCTTTCTTTGAGTCTCCCATGCTAAAATGCTTTAGTACTTTGTCTATGTACTTTTCTTGACTTAGTCCTAAAAGCCGATTCGATCTATCTCTATAGATTCAAATACCAAGTATTGTCTTGGCTTCACCTAAGTCTTTCATTGAGAAACATTTTCCCAACCATTACTTAACCTTTTGTAATGTTGGAATGTCATTCCCAATGAGAAGGATGTCGTCCACATATAGGACCAGAAATACTACTATGCTCCCACTAACCTTCTTGTACACACAAGGCTCATCTTCGTTCTTGATGAAGTCAAATTCCTTGACAACCTCATCAAAATGAAGATTCCAACTTTGGGATGCTTGCTTTAATCTATAAATGGATTTTTGAAGCTTGCAAACCTTCTTAGGATGCTTGGGACTGACAAAACCTTCAAGCTGTGTCATATACACATCCTCAAGTAAATTTCCATTGAGGAAAGCAGTTTTGACATCCATTTTCCATATCTCATAATCATGATATGCAGCTATGGAAAGCAAGATCCTAATGGACTTGAGCATGACTACAGGCGAAAAGGTCTCGTCATAGTCTACACCATGAGTTTGTCGAAAACCTTTTGCTACTAGTCTACCTTTGTAGGCCTTATCAGCTTTGAGTTTAAATAGCCATTTGCATTCAATTACCTTAGCACCTTCCAGTGGATTAACCAAGGTCTAAACCTAGTTATCATACATTGATTTGCATCTTGGATTTCATGGCTTCAAGCCAATTTTTCAAGTCTGGGCTCTCAATAGCTTCTTGGTAGGTAGTAGGATCCTCACGATCTACTAACTCAATAGTGTCACTATCGGTGATTAGAAATCTATATCTCTCAATCTCCCGACGTACCCTACCAGACCTTATAGGTTCTTGTGTAATGGGTTATTGTTCCACAACTGGTTGTGAACTTGATCCCATTTCCAACTCATCCTCTATAGGATTTTGTGGCGCTTGAATTTCTCCAAGTTCTACTTTACTTCCACTATCTTTCTTGAGAAGGAACTCCTTTCCTAAGAAAACAACCTTGCGAGCAACAAATACTTTGTTCTCGGCTTATGAGTAAAAGTAGTATCCCTTTGTTTCTTTGGGATAACCCATAAATAAATAGATAGTGGATTTGGACTCTAGTTTGTCAGATGTTAATTTCTTAACATGTGCTTCACAACCCCAAATCCTGAGAAAAGACATATTGGGTTCTTTCCCAGTCCATACCTCGTATGGTGTCTTCTCAACTGCTTTAGTTGGAGTACGGTTCAATAGAAATGTAGTAGTTTCTAATGCATAACCCCAAAAAGAGATAGGAAGATTAGCTTGACTCATCATGGATCGAACCATGTCCAACAAAGTTTGATTTATCCTTTCAAACACACCATTCCATTGCGGTGTTCCAGAAGGAGTGAGCTGTGAAACAATACCACACTTTTTTAGATGATTGTCAAACTCTTGGCTTAAGTATTCACCACCTCGATTTGAACGAATGGCTTTTATACTTTTGCGAAGTTGGTTTTCTACTTCGTTCTTAAACTCTTTGAATTTCTCAAAAGTTTCAGACTTGTACTTCATTAGATAGACATAGACATATCTACTGAAGTC
The DNA here is from genome assembly GCA_037975025.1 of Excoecaria agallocha. Lineage (NCBI taxonomy): Eukaryota > Viridiplantae > Streptophyta > Magnoliopsida > Malpighiales > Euphorbiaceae > Excoecaria > Excoecaria agallocha. Next base: position 606,095 of record JBBPFJ010000043.1, on the reverse strand, counting down.
ATCTGTGAATGTCACAAAGTAGCTAAAACCACCTCTAGCTTGTGTACTTAAAGGTCCACATACATCGGTATGTATTAGTTCTAGCTTGTGTACTTAAAGGTCCACATACATCGATATGTATTAGTTCCAATAAGTCATTAGTCCTCTCACCTTTCTTGTTAAAAGGACTCTTTGTCATTTTTCCATGCAAACATGGCTCGCATGTGTCATAAGACTCTAAGTCGAATGAACCAAGCACTCCAGTTTTGTGGAGTCTTGAAAGGCATTTTTCGTTTGCATGTCCTAAACAACAATGCCAGAAGTAAGTAGGGTTCAATTCGTTTGATTTAATCCTCTTTGTATTAATGTTGTATATGGACTCTTTGTTTTGTAAATCAACAATATAAAGGCCATTTTGCAACATGGCATTGCCATAAGAAATGCCTTGGCGACGAATATGAGCATTGCCATTTTTAATAACAAAATCAAATTCATCCAAATCCAAACAAGAAACTGAAATAATGTTTCTGCTCATGGCAGGCACATAATAACAATTTTTCAAAACTAAACAAAGTCTGAAAGGTAAAGTGAGTTGATAGTTGCCTATCTCCATGGCAGCAACTCATGCTCCATTTCCCACACGGAGGTCCACTTCATTCTTCCCAAGTAACCACCTATTTCTTAGTCCCTGCACATTTGAACAAATGTTGAGAACCACAACCGGTATCTAATACCCAAGTGGTAGAAATAGAAAGGTTAATCTCAACAACAAAAATGCCAAAACTGGACGCTTTAGCTCCATTCTTCTTTTGTTCTTCCTTGAAGAGAGTTACAATTCTTCCTCCAATGCCCTATCTTATTGCAATGGAAGCAAGTGCTCTCACTCTCTTTGAGCTTCTGCGCCTTGGCCTTGGATTGGGCCTGAGGTGGACTCCCAGTGGACTTGAACCTAGCCAGGTCATTCTTGGGTTTTACCTTTCCCTTTCCCTTTCCCTTAGCGGGTCCCTTCTTAATGCCCTTTTGAACCATTAATACGGGATTGGTCTTTCGAATGTTTTCTTTAGCATTCTTAAGCATCCCATGAAGCTTAATGACTGACTTGTTCATTGCATGCATGTTATAATTCATCATAAATGGATCATAATCATCAGTCAATGATCCTAAGATCAAGTCAGTGGGCCAATTCCTTTGGCACTAGTACCTCAAGCTCTCAAGAGTATCAAGATACCTTTCATCTTGAGTACATGGGTACTAATAGGAGTACCCGTAGCCATCTTACAAGAAATTAAAGCCTTTGTTGTCACGAACCTCTTGTAACGAGCTTACTCTTGGAACATCTCCTTGAGGTACACCATGATCGTATAAGCCTCTTGGTCCATAAATTGCTTTTGCAAGTCAGGCACCATTGTGGCCAGCATCAAACAGGTCACATCATTAGAGTTGCTCTTCTTAGTCTCAAAAGTTTCCTTTTGAACTGCAGAGGCGTTCCTAGTAGGTTCTTCAGGCAAGGGTGCATCCAAAACATACAACTTTTTCTCTTGCTTAAGAACTATTCTTAAGTTCAAGACCAGTCTATGAAATTGGGTGCCATTCAATTTGTCCTTTTCAAGGACCGATCTCAATGAGGAATTATTGTTTGAAGATGCCATTTTCAATCTACCATACAATTTAGCAAAATTAAATGAGGTTTTATTTATGATCCCACTAACTAAATTAATATCCCTTTAAATAATTCACTTTAGTGATTTAATGTGGGCCAAGATCCACTCTTCACAACACTTATTAGTCAAGCTGAGCTTGTACACCTAACAAGTTAAGTTACTTAGGTAGGAAAACTCCAATCATGCCTCGTACATGACTCTTGGATCAAATGGGCTAACATCTTATAATGTTATAGTACAAACCCATTTATTAGTTGCCTAGGTCCGGACATCCCTTTCCATGTTAAGTCCAACCTACATTCACAACCCATGCCTCACAAAGATAATCGGGCGCATTTAGGACTCTTAGTCTACATGACCGATGATCGATGCCTTGACATGTTTCAAATTAGGAAGGCAACTTTGTGACTTACTATTTTTAGGGATTCATTTTATTACGGCTTACATGGCATACGCTTTGTCATCCATACATAGCATGCATATATAAATAATTGCATAAAGTAAAGCGTGCATAGGGCCCAAAAACCTACAACTAAGATTCTATACTATTACATAAGAATCTTCGAGTTTGGCTTCTCCACTCCGGTGGGCTTCATCTTGATTTACAAAGTCTTCAAGTATATTCTATTCTAAGAAATAAATGAAACTTTTACAACAAAATATAATGGCTCAAAGGCCATATTTAATTACAAAACCCAGGGCCCATAAATGCACCATGCATATCCATTCATCACACCAACTAGCAAATAAATATACATAACATTCATGGATAAAACAAAGTCCAATTTTATTTAATTTAAGCCAAGCCCATTAATGGAAATTGTGTACTTGAACCTTTAAGAGAAGACCCCATGATGGGCCTGGGCCAAAGCCCAATGGACTAAATCCTCTTATTGAATAAGTTCTCTTAAAAGCCCAAAACACTAACTAGTTAGATTTGTGCTATAAATCAACTCTAGTATAATTTCAAATTTTTCCATTTTTAATTTTATGTCATATAGCCCATAAACATTAAAAATACATATAATATGTACTAACATGAATTAAAAATATAAAATAATGAAAAACACATATATAGTACATGGCATTCATGCAAAAACAAACAAACAACAAAAACTAGTTGTTTAATGCTTATGAAACGCCATAAAATGCACAAACACTTAAATCAATTTTATGAGTCATTTAATAATTTAAATAAGGTCATAAATATTGATTTAATATCCATGCACCATAGGTACAAACCCTTTCTTAGAAAGATCCATATTAAACCACTTCAATACTTTATCTATATATGTACTTTGAGAAAGATCTACAACCTATTGGATCTATCTCTATAGATCTTTATTCCCATAATATAGGATGTTTCTCCAAGGTCTTTCATGGAGAATTATTTGGATAACCATATTTTAACTGATTGGAGAAGAGAAATTTCATTTCCCATGAACAATATGTTGTCCATATATAAAATTAGAAAGACAATTGCATTGCCACTAACCCTTTTATACACACAAGGTTCATCTTTATTTTGTGAGAAACCAAATTCTTTGATTGTCTCATTGAATCATATGTTCCAGCTTCTTGAGGCTTGCTTTAATCCATAAATGGATCTTTGAAGCTTGCAAACCTTTTCGCCATCTCCTGATATAAACCCTTCTGGTTGTGTCATATACACATCCTCAGTCAGATTTCCATTTAGAAAAACTATTTTCACATCCATTTGCCAAATCTCATAATCATAATGAGTTGCAATGGCTAAAAGTATTCTTATTTACTTCAGCATCGCTATAGGAGGAAAGGTTTCATCATATTCAATTCCTTCTCTTTGCTTATAGCCTTTTGCTACTAAGTGAACTTTATAGGTAACTATATTACCTTCCATACCGATCTTCTTTTTTAAAGGCCCATTTGCACCCTATGGGTTTTATCCCTTCAGATGGCTGAGCTAAAGTCCATACATTGTTCTCATACATGGAGTCCATTTCATACTACATAGCCTTAAGCCACAAATCACATTTTGAACTATTAAAAACTTCTTGATAGCATGTAGGCTCATTGTGCTCTACTACAGTTATGCCTCTATCTAAATCAATGTGAAATCCATATCTCACAGGAATAGAATGCATCCTAGTAGATCTTCTATGACTTTGTTTATAATTAGTTTCAACTCTAATCTCATCATTATGAGATTTAGTTTCAGGTTCAAGCAATTGATCTACTTCTATTTGTGGGCCTTGAACTTCACCAAGTTCAATTTTATTCCCACTATCCCCTCGAAGGAGAAATTCTCATTCTAAGAAGACAACATGCCTTGAATTAAACACTTTTTATTCTAAGGGATGGTAGAAATAATATCCAAATGTTTCTTTTGGATATCCCACAAATAAGCATTTGTTAGACTTAACAACTAGTTTGTCTGACATTATCCTCTTCACATAAGCATGATAACCCTATACCTTCATATGAGAAAGTGTGAGTTTCTTGTTATTCCATATCGTATATGAAGTAACATCAACCGATTTACTAGGAACTCTGTTTAACATATAAACAACAATTTCTAATGCATATCCCTAAAAGGACTTAGGCAAGTCTGCGCAGCTCATCATGGATCAAACCCTACCTAATAGTGTTCCATTTCTCTTCTCAAATACACCATTATGTTGTGGTGTATATGGTGGATTCCATTAAGATAAAATCCCATTATATCTAAGATAATCTTGAAATTCTTGGCTTAAGTATTCTCCACCTTAATCTGATCTAAGTGTCTTAATACTCTTGCCAAGTTGCTTCTCTACTTCATTTTCTGAATTCTTTGAATTTTTGAAATACTTCTTATTTATATTTCATTAGATAGATATATCCAAACCTGGAGTAATCATCTATGAAAGTAATGAAGTACGAGTAACCTCCTATGGCATGCGTAGTCATTGGACCACATACATCTAAATGTATTAAGTCCAAAATCATTCTAGCTCATTCTCCTTCACCAATAAAGGGAGCTTCAGTCATCTTTCCTAATAAACAAGATTCACATGTATCAAATGATTCACAATCAAATGATCCCAAATCACCTGACTTGTATAATTTGGTCATGTGTTTCTCATTTATATGGCCTAAACGACAATGCCATAAATATGTGGTGTTTAGATTATCTTGTTTTATTCTCTTGGTATCCACATTATGCACTTATTTAATTAAATCAAAAACAAATATACCATTCTTAATGATAGCTTTAGCATAAAATATATTGTTCTTAACAATGTAACAATATTTTTCTTTCAAAGAAATATCATAATCGTTTCATAAATAACTAAAAGAAATAATACTTTTAGATAATGCTGGAATATAATAATAATTATTTAACTCCAGTACTAATCCACTTTGAAGAGGAAAATGATAATTCCCCACAACTATTGTTGACATGTTTTGTCCAATAGCTGACTGTAGACATATTTCTACCTTTCCAACTCTTCTACGGCTTTTAAGCCTTTGTAGGTCATTACACAAATGAGATCCACATACGATATCTAATACCTAAGATTTTTTGAAGCAATAGAATAAGTATTTATATCAATCATATGAATATCTGAAGCAGAAACATTACTTACTTCTTCTCCTTGAGAGAATCTAGATAGGCTTTGCAGTTATGCTTCTAATGACCATCTTTCCCACAGTGAAAGCAAGTTCCTTTGGGATTCTCCTTCTTAGCAACCTTCTTCTTAGAAATCCCACTATACTTTGGTTGTGCCTTGGACATCATCATCATCTTCTTCTTCTTCTGCTTCTTGCCTTTATCAGAAGTGACAACCATGACACTTTTTGAATCCTTCTTGAAGGATCTATTAGCTATTTTGAGCATAATGATTAACTCAAGAATAGTTACATGGATCTTGTTCATGTTGAAGTTAAGCACGAAAGGTGCAAAACTTGGAGCCAATGATTACAAGATTAAATCTATCACTACAAAAAAAAAATACAAAATAGCGAGGAAAAAAGTCATCGCTAAATGATACTTTTTTGTAGCTAAATCTGTTTAGTGAGGATTTAGCGAGGAAAAAGATTTTGTAACGAAAGTCATCCTAACATAATTTGACTAGGACAAATGTTGTCACTATATTTAGTGAGGATATAATTTTGTCGCTAATGATTAATTCCTCGCTAAAATTTAGCAAGCACTTTTGCAACCAATATTTTTATCACAAAATTTAGCGTGAAAATTATTCTCGCTAAATGCTAGCATGAATTTTGGGATGACATTTTTGTCGCTAAATATTTTGCGAGGAGATTATTTTTGTTGCCATTTTACTCATTTTTCTCTATCTCATAATTATTTGACGATAAAATATCCATCGCTAAATGCTTGCTATTAAATTCTCACAAAATTAGCTTCAATTTTGTTATTGCTAAATTATAGCAAAATTAGCTTCAATTTTTTTATAGCTACTTTGTAGCTAATTAGCACTTGGCTAAATATAATAATTTATTTCTAAATTAAAAGTATTTTTGCTTAAATTAATATAAAAAATTTATTATTTTAACAATAAACCATAAAAATCAATATCATTGTTAATTGCATATCAAAAATAGCTATTTACAAATGTATATCATTGTTAATTCCATATCAAAAATAACACATACATATATAGCAATGATCAATGATATCCAAGCTGCCCTAACATACACTAATAACTATAATGTAAGTAGTATCTATAACCCTGTGGATGGATCATGTTGTGAAGCATTTGAGCCGTTAACCTGGTCAGTACGAGATGCGAGTAGACACAACTACTCCTCAATCCGCTATTGGAAAATTTGTTGTTGCATATCCATCTGCTATTGGATCTATTAAACTCGCTGCTTAACTCGCTACTCCACTCACTGATCAATCTCCTGTTTAAGCTCAGCACAAATCTCAACTTGTAGCTCAGTCCGTATAGTAGATAAATGCTGCTCAAACATTTCCTCCATAACTCTTGTACTGTGTGCTTCAAAAGCAAAATGAGAGTGAGATAAACAAGTCTCTACATAGTACTGAGTCGTTGTAGCTCCAAGTTCATATGCTCGTCCTCCCTGTGTACCCCCTCCTGCATCCAAGTATATTTGATTCTCATCAACATTTTCACCTTCACTTTGGGATCTCTCTTTCCTAAGTTACATGATTCTTACCAACATTTTCACCTTCACTTTGGGCTAGCAAGGCTAGTCAGATAATGACCAACTACAACCAAAAAATAAAAGAATTGATAAAATAGTACATTTAAAAACAAATAGAATTGGATGATGACCAACTACATTTAAAAAGAAATGAATTAGATGATGACAGAATATCAAAGATGACAAAAGCAAAAGATGAATCATTTCAAGCCAGTAATTCAGTCATTTGCTTCTAAAAAATCAATAAACTTTGATATGGAAAAATAAAAAAGTGATTAGAACCTGTCAAACTCATGCTAGATAAAATAATCATATTGGAGTTTTTAGCATATTCTATGTGCTTTGTAAACTATGAAATACATTTTCCTCTCTCATAAAAAGGAAAAGACAGAAAAAATACATAAAATCTAACAAATAGAACCCTACCTTTTTTTGGCACTACCAATGTTCCACTGGCATATGTCTATAGAAGAAGCAAATAATAATGTTCTAGCACTAGACGAAGATTTATTTTGAAGAGAGTGCAAGGTATGAATTGGGTTGTTTGTAAGCCCCGACCTTGATTCAAAGGGACACCCTATTTGATGCATATCAAAAGCCAAAAGCTGGTCATTCTTCAAAAAGGAAAAGGAAATAAAAGTCAGTGCATACTGCCTAAACTATTATAATAAACAATATTAACTCAAGGTTAGAAACTTGTAGCCCAGCATATATGCAATTTGAACTGCCAAAATCCCATGAACATGACCAAGCAGGAGCCTGTAAACAAGATGTCAGTGCAATGACATACCGATATATTACCAAAAACTAGATAGCATGAATCCTCTTATTTATTAATGTAAGCAATATAAAATATGATAATGAATGATTACTCATTCTAAAAGTATGAGAGATCGTATATTTTTTAGGCAGGAAATAAGAGAGAAATCCTAGTAAATAATAATCGTGGTATGTGCCCCAGTCTATGAGAAAGGCAAACTTAAAATCATGATGACAATTTAACAGTATTAGCACATAAACTTTACATTAGGCAAGTCAAATGATTGGATTTATTCCATATTCTGCACTCAAGCTTGACTTTCTAGTTACAGGCAGAAGGGAAACTTCTAGCCTATTAACAATAAGATCTAGTAGTCATTCCTAATTCCTAATAGATATATTTATTAATTTATTTCTATAATCCATGATAATTTCTAAATACAGACTTGTGTTCCCATCATCACAATACCAATACATTGTTGCAGAGAATAATTCATAAGCTTAGCAAAAACAGCAACCCATCTAAAAAGAATAAGAGATTTTCCACAATATCAAAAGTATTTATTAGAAAGCATAATAAATACAACATGTACCGGTAAAACATATGAAAGGATGAAATTGTTGCTTTCCAAACTGTAGAAAATAATACAAAATGGACTCATTAAAATTTAGAATTAGAACATTGAAAAAAATAAACCATAAATATTGCTAGTAGCATTACCTGAGAATTGATAATTTATTGCCTAAGGAAGAACAAAGTGCATGACCTCCATTAAAAGGAGATATTTGAAAGCATTTGATGGTTTTCATGCTAGAAGGAAAGAATATATCTTCACTTTCATATAAAGGCAGCAAGTTCATATTTAATGTCACTAACCAAATTCAAGTGGAAGCCTAGAAATGTTACTTTGGTAAGTAAATGTGACCCACCAATCTTTGGCAATCTTCTAATGAGTAATATAATTTGATTAAATGCATCCATATGATAAATAAAGACAAACAAGATAATTTTTACAAAAGAATTACAGGTTAGGAAGTTAGAAATAGAATACTCGCCAATAAAACTTCAACAAAAACTGATGGCAAACACGAAAATGTATAGCTTTTTAAGGTTCACACCTCATATCACTAGAGGAATCAAGATAAATCATCAACTTGTAAGCTAAAAAATTAATAGGAAATAGTACTTTTAGCCAAGTAGACGGTAACAGATTTACTAGACTTAATGTCCGATCCATCCAGGATGCTTTCATAAACAATTCAAGAGAAATGCTGACTAACAATGCTAGACACTATCTATAGAAGATGATTGATAATGACAAGTTGTAACAAGAGATATAGGTGGACAACACAATCCATAAAGCTAATCGAATTTTGGGGAGGTCCTCATAACAAAAAAAAAGATGTCAGAACATAAAGTTTAAAAGACCGCAAAGAGTTCAAAATTCTTATTCACACCTCATAAGCAGCACTTATCTCCTTGAACTTTTCAGTTGCTCCAGGATCCTTGTTAACACCCAGGTGATACTGCAGTCTTAATTTAATTTTAATTTCAAAATTATAGCGGTAAGAGAAAGACAAAACGGGCAGGCGTTGAAGATTATTTCTCTCATCGGATAGTAGCTCCTATACAACGGATAATAATCCATCTTTTTTTCCAGTAATTTGATGATTATTCTTTTACCTTCTTCACTTGAGAAAGTAGGTTATGAAAATCTTAATTGAGAGAGGGGGAAAAGGGTGGCAACATAGACTTAGAAAAATATATCCCGCTAACTCTTTTTTGTATACCGCTCAAAATTTTTGGAAGATAGCTAGGGCTTGCCTAATGCAAAATTGGCAAGAATCTTTTTCCAAGCTAATTTTGTAATTAGCTAGGGCTTGACTCTCGCCTAGGGATGATAACGGGATGGGGAATACCCATCCCTGGTGGGGAACCATTCTGAATGAGGAGAATCCTTAAAAAATTCCCCCATGGGGATAGGGACGGGGGAAAAATATTTCCCGACTTACAATTTGGGGCGGGGACGGGGATTATGGTCCCCACCCCGAAATTTTCCCACCCCCAAAATTTAATTACTAAATTTAATTATATTTATATAATTTAGTTTTAAATTATATTTAATTTTAGTTTTATCAATTGTTAAAATTTATATTAGTTTGATTTGTAATTGAATTTATATTTTTAATTATTAAATATTATATTTTAGTTATAATTAAAATTTTTAAAAAAATAAAAATATTTTTAATGCGGGAATGTGAATGGGGAAAATTTTTCCCCTGTAATACTATCAGTCCCCACCCCGCCCGCCCTTGCGCGGGGTAGTAGGTGGGGAGGAACTTCCCGCCCTGCCATCATTCCTACTCTCGCCAAATTTGGCGAGAATTTTTTCCAAGCTAATTTTGAAAAAACCATATTCTCATAATTTAATTTCTTTATTATATAATTAATAAGAATTAATATTAGTTATTAAATATAAATATAATAATTTAATTCAATTTAGTGAATTTAAATAACAATAATTTATTTCATCTATGTTTTGCAAGAAAAAATATTAGATAAATTTATTAAATTAAATAATTTAACTAAATGTAAATAAAATCTAAATATTTAGAATTAAAATCATATATAAATAAGTAGGATATAGTTTTAGCCAATTATCCAATTTTATTTATTAAAAATCTGTTTTAGAAAAATTAGTTATACTGAATGTCAGTCATATTAAATGTAAATAAAATTTAAATATTAAGAATGAGTTAGGTGTATTAAAAAAATGAATGAATTAGGCATTAGTGAGAAAATATTTCCTAGCTAAATTAGCGAGAATAAAAGTTATCGCTAATTAGTTCACATGTAACATGCAAACCAATCCAAGAATTAGCAAGGAATATTTCTATTGCTAATTTACAAGAATATTAGTCATAGCTAAATTGGCGAGAACTTATGTCCTCGCAAAAACCTTTTCACATGCCACATGAAATAGGTATTAGCAAGGAAAAATATCCTACCTTAATTAGTGAGTACCAAAGTTCTCTCTAATTAGTTCACATGTAACATGCCAATAGAACCAATCATTAGCGAGGACAATTTCTCTCTCTAATTAGCAAGAATATTAATCATAATTAAATTGGTTAGAACTTGTGTCCTCATGAAAACCTTCACATGCCACATGAATTAGGCATTAGTGAGGAAAAATATCCTAGCTAAATTAGTGAGGACCAAAGTTCTCGCTAATTAGTTCACATGTAACATGTAAACAGAACCAAGCATTAGCGAGGATAATTTCTCTCGCTAATTAGCGAGAATATTAGTCGTAGCTAAATTGGCAAGAAATTGTGTACCCATAAAACCTTCAGATGCTACAAATTTAGGTATTAGTGAGAACACGAGTCCTCGCTAAAGTAGCGAGAAAAAAGTTCTCATTAATCTATTCACATGTAAAATGCCAACCAAACCAAACATTAGCGATGATATTTTTTCTCGCTAATTAGCGAGAACTTTAGTCATAGCTAAATTGGTGATAACTTGTATCCTTGCTAATGACTTCACATGCCATACCATTCAAGAATTAGCAAGGATTAAAGTACTTGCTAAATTAGCGTAGACAATAGTCATATCTAAATAGCAATGACTTTTTGGTCCTCGCTAAATTAATCAATTTGTTTGAGAGTTGTTCTCACCAAGTTCGTCACTATTTTGTATTTTTTGTAGCAAGAATTATCAAGGAACAATTTCCTTGCTAATTACCTTACATGCCATATGATTAGGCATTAGCGAGGATAATTGTTCTCGCTAAATAAGCAAGGATGAAATTTCTTGCTAATTAGTGAGGACTTTCTATTCCTTGCTAAACTAATCATTTTGCATGACTGTTGTGCTCGCCAAATTCTTGCTAAATTTTTTGCCAAAATTTAGGCACCCGAATTAGCAACAAATTGTCAATGTTCTCGTTAAATTGTTGTAAAATATATGTTCATTTGCATCCCTACTAATATTTATGACAAAATTCATTTATCATTGCAATTATATCACTATATCGATGATTTAGCATTGATTTTTCTTGTACTCTCTAAATTTTGTCAGTATTCTGCAATTTTCTTATAGTGTATGCGTAGATCATTATCCATTACATAGCCAAGTTTACTCAAATGTTCAATGTACCCATACATCTTTAATGCATGAGTAGCAACCAAAGTGCCTTCCACCATTTTGCAGCTAAATAGAGTTCGAGCAATCTCATATTGCTCAGTTCTAGCTTAAGAAGAATAAAGCTCCTCTAGATGCAAAATGATGGATCTAGCATCCATCATCTCACATGCCACTACTTTACCATCCTTTATGTATTACAATAAATGCCTTTGATCTCATCAATGGCATCATCTGATGCATTTAGTGGTGGATCTTTATCCAAGACATAATGGATCTTTTCAGCTCTGAGAACAATTCTCACTTGTCTGATCTAGTAAGAATAATTGTTGCCAACTAGCTTGTTATTCAAGATTGATTGTAGGTTTATGTTTGATGTGCTCATGATGATTACTTATATGTGAAAAAGAAAAACATATGAGAGTATGTTCATATATATGTATGCATTAATTAGGTCTTTAATTAATCCATTTACTCCTACTATTTTATTACGAATCAATAGCCCTCACTATATAATCCGAGAAAACCTTATGGTTTTCTTAGTGGGCCAATATCCAATCCTTGATATGAAATTTAACCTTGACTATGGTCAAAAGGTCAAACTCCACACACTTGAAAGGTAGTTATCTCTATACCAATTGTATCTATACACAACTATGGTATCATTAGGTTATCAATTCTTGATACATGCAAATCATATATGCATTCCCTAATCTCGCCTCTAGAACCATTAGCCTTGACTATGGTTAACAAGCTAATGGGCTAGCTAAGATGACCTATTTAATTAGATTCGAACATATTTGATATAATGTGTGCTTGACTGTGGTCAACAACCCATACTGTAAAAAAATCTTTGGTTTTCCTCCAATTAATGGAAGGCTTATATACCTTAGTATTAGTTTGAGGAATTTTAGTTAATTAAGTCTCATCATACATGGTTGGCATACATTGGTATGCATCCTATATCTATCACATAAATATAAGCATACAAATATGGCATAGTTATGGACTTTACTATATTAATCTACCCGAGCCAAGAGGAAAATCAAAAGGTCAAACCTAGGTAATATGCATGATTCAAATAAATATAAATAATTACATTATCTTAAATCTTGTTGGATCTCCATCCGGCCCATCTTACTCCTTGATAGTGGTCTCCATATATATTTCTAACTATAATCTAAGTAATCTAATTACATATTACAATTTGCAAAGAAAATACAAACAAAAAAAAGTGGTCGGGATATGAAAGTCCTCATTTGGCCGAAATATGCATTATGCTCAATCACATTGGGCCTTATCCATAACTATCCATCATGCCAATAATAAACCCTTATACACATTTCTAATGCATAAAGTAAAATTATATAATGGAATACAAACTATGTTTCAACTCTTGAAATTTACTTTTGAGTTATTTTAATAATGTGATCAAATTAGGGAACTTTTTCCATTTTAGAAACATTCCATTTTAGGCAACTTTTTTACATGCATGTGTTCTTGCCTTAATTATCAATCCAATTGATTATTAATTGATTAATTAATTAATTAATTACATTAAATAATTATATGATCAATTTTAGGCTTAAAACAATGGATAGGGTGAAACCTACAATTTAAACCCAAAAATGTGTTTACACACAAATTAGTTTTGTGTCTTTTGGACCATATATGCCTTTGGAATGAGCCAAGCCCACTCCAGTACTTAAAACCCATTAATGAACTTAATTAAAGTCCGTAATATTTAATTTAAATTAGCTCTTTAGGTCCACCAATCATTTACTAATTTAAATCAGACCCGTAGATATAATTAAGCCCATAAAGTGGCTTTAAAGAATTAAATTTGTTCCAATTAATTCAAGGCTCATTTTAATTAATCTAATTAATTAAAAACACATTAATATATTAGATATATCAAATTTAAAAGATTAAAAATCGTTCTGAACATGAACTTACGAAGAACACATGAAGAACACAAATTTATCGAACTTTTAGATTAAACTAGTTTTCATGCAAAACCTGTTCGATTTTAATTTTATTTAATCCTATAGCTTAATATCACATTTTAAACACATAAATTATTATCAAAATAATTTTAGAGTGGATCAATTAAAATTTTGTTTAGAACACCCCCTTATTTATTGAAAAATTTTCTCCACGTATAGAGAACGATTCATGGCATTAAAAAATCATTTTTTCATTTTATTTATTTGATCACATACATCCAGAAATCAATATTTCTTATTCATGAAAAAAAAATCCTACATTTTAATGTTTATGAAATAAATAACTCAAAAATCATAAATATTTCGCAAAAAATATAGAATTATAGATTCATGGCCAAACCTTGTCTCTAATACCATATTAAGAATTAATCAGTTACATACATCACATGTATAAGAGAATTATTGTGCTTTTTATAAGCATCAATTTTACAAGCATACATTGTATTGATTATACTACAAAAGATGTCGATCCCATAAGGAATGTTGATTAAAATTTTATACTATTACTACTAGATTTGAAGTTTGTTTACAATGATCATTAATTTGCTAGTTAAAACTAATAATTTACTACTCAAAACTAAATATTATTCTATTTTAATGATAATCTGAGAAGTCTTATGAGTATGATGAATATAACATATGCATAAGTATGGAATTTAATATTTTTCTCTTATTTATAATTCAATCTTTATCATGCAAGCCAAATTGGAATAATGTTTTACATTGTAGCTCTCGCATCTAGACTAGATTATGCCTTAAACATGCATTTATGGTTGTAAATCATAGCTCTCGCATTTAGATTATAATTACATAAACACACATCCAACCTATAGTAATTATCTCCACATGTGATCTCTAAAACTATGCTTTGATAATGAATTTTCTATTAACTATCAGAAAGAGGTTGCTCTCGCCAGCTCTCTTACTTAGAACCATTTTGTTGATTTTCAGAGAAGCAATTGCCATCTAAGTTCTTTTTCCTTAACTTATAATGATACTAATAAAGTTTTAATAGTAAATTCTACATATAAAGATAAATGAAAGAGAAATGATTAAATATGACTAACGATATTCAAGTTCCTAAAAAGAATTCATAATAATAACAAAGAATAAGTAAAGATTAGAAATAAAAGAAGGGGATCTCTCAACCCTTCTTCCTTTCACCAAGTATAGTCTTCTTCCTTGTATTTTCCTTCTCTTCAAACCATACAACTAAAACTAAAACCTATAACTATTATTCTACAATTAAATTTTCAAGTTAGAAGAATCATGTGATTCATCTCTTTTTATTTTCCTTGATATACTCCTTGAAATAACTTCCAAGGTATATATAATTTTCCAAGAATAAAGTCCCTTCAAGTGTCCCTCCATAGGTATATAACCTTTGATGAACATTAGTGCCCTTTTAGGTGACTTTTCAAGCTCAACTACATATAACTGTCCTCTGTCGTCATCGCGGCTTCTGTCGTCCTTGCAACATAACACTATTCTTCCTCACACCTTTCTCTTCCTAGTTATGCATCCTCTGTTCCCCTCGCGACACCTGTCACCCTCACAGACTCCTTTTTCACATTTTTCTCCCTTTTTCTCCTACATACACAAAACTTGACAAAAACATTGAACACACCTAATTCTAGCACAATTTAATATAACTAAACATTATTTTGGTAACAAAACATGGATTAAATATGAGCTATTTAGGCTCATATCAAACCCCCACACTTAAACTTTTGCTTTTCCCTAAGCAAAACCTAACAAATAAGCAAACAACACAAACATAATGTTTTGGAGCTCACACTTATATTTGGCAAATATTCAAAAATCACATGCAAAAACGTTAATCTCTTCATAAATTTAGCCCAAGTATGCAAATTCTCAAACAAAACATTATCAATTAAACTTATTAAACCATGCACATCTGGAAAATTATGAAGTTACAAAACACAATAATGTGTGAACTTAAGAACTTAAATATCTTAACACATGTAAATATTATTTCACATCAAGTATTGCCTAAAGTAGTTTTCACTTAAACACTATATTATTAAAGCACTTATTCACTCGATGTGTTTATGGGTTAGTGTTTCTCTCATTTCTTAAACATGTTATAGCCTACCATAAGCTTGTAATTAGTAAACATCTCCATTGCTAATATAAAATGATACATAGAATCAAAAGGGTCTTACAAGGATTGTAACTTGGCTTAGGTTAAGGTAGGAAAAATTTTGGATTAAGTAGCTTAAATTGTGAATAGAAAAAATATCACCATATTGTAAGAGATTTATTTAAGAGTCTAAGCATCGCATGATGTAACTTATTATTCATATTCCCTTCTCAATGGCACATTATCTACTAGTTTTTTTAATTAATTTTTTTTAAATTGCAAGTGCATTTTATGCTCCATCCTACTTCATTCTTCCTTTAGAAACTAGCCTTGTTCTAATATTGAACCTAGAGAATAAGGGAATTTAACTCATATTTTAAATACAATCATGCTTATATTAATATATATCTCCTAACGATATAGCAATTTATCTCTTTTCACAAAAAATGGTAACACAAAGAAATGGCTTTTTGTTTAGCAAAAGATATTGGCTAAATATATGTTACTCAATAAAAATAGAGTTAAGGCTCAAAATTCACTACCTAAAGTTAAAAATGTAAGTTTTTTAAGCAAGCCAAAATGGTTTAATCTAATTGCCCTTATCATTTTTCATGCACATCTCATACTAAATATAATATCAAAATTTACCAAGCACAAATTCTAGAGGATATGGCATATTAAGGCTCTCATACAAGAAAAATGTCAATGTACAAGGCTTAAAAGCTCACTTAAGCTATAGGTCAAATTACCCTAAGCAATAAATTGGCAAAAATAATCCTTTTATACATGTAAAAAGATACTCAACTTAAAAAGAACATACACTAAAGTACTTTGCCAAGTCATGACCATCACTATATACATTTAATTGTCAAAGTAAAATGAAAATGTTCAGCTTAAAAATTTGAGACAGAAATTTAAGCTAAAACATGCAGTTATTCCCAAATAGTTTCCAAATACATAAGCTGCAAAATTAAATTCACACACAATATACACATATAAATTTAGTAAAAATAAATAAATATACTAACAATAAACAAAAATATGAAACTAACATAACATGCCTACCCCCCCCCCCCACACACACACTTAAAGGACACAATGTCCTCATTGTGTGAGAATGGTAAAGCAAACAAAAAACAAAACAAACAAAATCACAAGAAATGTAAAAGAGAGGGAGAAAACAACAAACTCAAAAGTTCCACTGGGAGAGCTTAGCAGGGAAGGAGTCTGACTTTTATGCATTTTGCACATAGAAGTCTCAAGAGAATTCAAACCTATCTTGCAGATGAGTTAAGTCATGGCTTGGAGAACCTCAGCCCTCCACAGGCCTTTTATCCTTGCATCCCACGATCTTAATGCGTACCATTGTGAACTCAAAGTGAAAATGCAAGCAAAACAGAAACAAATGAAGAGAAGCTAAGAGAAAAACTAAAAGAAATAGAGAGATAACTTAAAATGGAAAGTGAGAGGCAATATTAGGACTTAAACTATATATAGGAAGGTGAAATACAGTATCCAACGGTCAAAAAAGGCTAGAAAATTCAAATGCCGCTATCTTTCACGACCTTATGACACTATCGTGATCGTGACAGAGCTAAACTACCCACTTCACCTGCGTACATCACGTGCGTGACACTGGACAAGCTCGCAACATAGGTGAATTTCACTTATCTATGAAGTTTCAGCTGCAAGTGCCACGCAAAGTGCGATGGCGGCATTTCCCTGAAAGAACTGCCTCTCTACATTGTCGCACTCACGACCTTTATCGTGCTCACAACAATGTAGTAAAATCTAGAACAACATTTATTTTACTAAATGAAAATAGAAAAAAATATAACCTGTAAAACCAAAAGTATATTATATTAGTATACCAAATAAACTTAAAAATAAAACAATATAAAAAAACCAAACAAACTACGATAAAAACAACATAAAACAAAACTAATTAAATATTGTAATCCAAAATCATAAATCAAGATTCATAATGACAATAAATTTAATCAAGCATTCCCCAACAACGGCGGCAAAAACTTGTTGTGCATTTTCTAAGCATTAATTTCGCAAGCATGTGGTGTACAAATTATAGTACAAAAGATGCCGATCCAATGAGGAATGTTGATTAAAATTTTACACTATTACTACTCAATTTGAATTTTGATTACAATGATCATTAATTTGCTAGTTAAAACTAATACTTTACTACTCTAAACTAAATATTATTCTAATTTAATGATAATCTGAGAAGACTTATGATTATAATGAATATAACATATACATAAGTATGGAATTTAATATTTTTCTATTATTTATAATTCAATCTTTATCATATAAGCCAAATTGGAATAATATTCTATGTCGTAGCTCCGTATCTAGACTAAATTATACCTTAAACATGCATTTATGGTTCTAAATCGCAGCTCTCGCATTTAGACTAGAAGTACATAAACACACATTCAAAGAATAAAAACCAACTTATAGTAATTATCTCCAAATGCAATCTCTTAAACTATGCTTTGATAATTAATTTTCTATTAACTATCAGAAAGAGGTTGCTCTTGCTAACTCTCTTACTTAGAACCATTTTGTTGATTTTCAGAGAAGCAATTGCCATCTAAGGTCTTTTTCCTCAACTTATAATGATACTAATAAAGTTTTAATAGCAAATTCTACATATAAAGATAAATGAAAGAGAAATGATTAAATATGAATAACGATATTCAAGTTCCTAAAAAGAATTCATAATAATAACAAAGAACAAGTAAAAGATATAAATAAAAGAAGGGAATCTCTCAACCCTTATTCCTTTCACCAAGTGTAGTCTTCTTCCTTATATTTTACCTCTCTTCAAATCATAAAACTAAAACTAAAACCTATAACTATTATTCTATAATTATATTTTCAAGTTAGAAGAATCATGTGATTCATCTCTTTTTATTCTCCTTGATATACTCCTTGAAATAACTTTCAGGGTATATATAATTTTCCAAGAATTAAGTCCTTTCAAATGTCCCTCTATAGGTATGCAACCCTTGATAAACATAGGTGCCCTTTTAGGTAAGTTTTCAAGCTCAACTTCCTATAATCGCCCTCTGTCAGGACCCCGACTTTTGTCACCCTCACAACAAAGCACTCTTTTTCCTCACACCTTTCTCTTCCTAGTTATGCATCCCCTGTCACCCTCGTGGCACCTTTCGTCCTCCCGAAAGATCACTCATTTTCTCCTACATACACAAAACTTGACAAAAATATTATACACACCTAATTCTAGCACAATTTAATATAACTAAACATTATTTTGGTAACAAAACATGGATTAAATATGAGTTATTTACACTCATATCAAGGATAATAAATTTTTTAACCAATATATCTAATTTTTCCATGAATATACAAAATATAATATTAATGAGAATAAGAAAAATCATCTTTGATTTTTTTAGAATAGTTGTTTTCCTTCTCAGAGGGTTGTCACAAACCATAGTGTCCAAAATTAAACACCTACAATCATAATCCATATAAGAGAAAAATCAAATGAACCAAAGATTTTTGGAATCACAAGGTAGCCAAAGTATCCTTGATGTTAGCAAGGAAAGTGGCGGCTAGGGTATATTTGAAGAAGAGAAAATTACTTTTCTTCTAAAACTCACATAACCCAAATCCCTTTATCTTGGATTTTATCGTAAGGTTAAAAAATCCAACTTCATAATGGGATTGAGCTCTTTAAAATTTTTGGAGAAATATTAAATGGACTTTTGGAATTATTAATAAATCATTTGGGCTTAATTAATTTCAATTTAAGTCCTTTCATAAAGGACCCTGTATATTACCCATAAACTTAGCCCTTTATGCATACACTTGGATTTAATCATCCAAATTAATTCTAAATCCATGCAAATTAAATATATAGCCTCCATAACACTTATGAAATATATTTAATTTATTTTAGTCCAAGAATTAGACCTTTAAGGCCTTCTATATGGAATTTGCATGGAACCTATCTTCTGGTGGGCTTCTACGCAAAAACCAAATCCCTAGGCCTCTAATATAGGCCAAGATCCACTTTTCACAACAATTTATTAGTCAAGCTGAGCTTGTACACCTAACAAGTTAAGTTACTTAGGTAGAAAAACTCCAATCATGTCTCGTACAAGACTCTTGGATCAAATAGGCTAACATCTCAAGATGTTATAGCACAAACCCATTTATTAGTTGCCTAGGTCCGAGCATCCCTTTCCATGTTAAGTCCAACCTACATTCACAACCCATGCCTCGCAAAGATAATCGGGCGCATCTAGGACTCCTAGTCTATGTGACCGATGATCAATGCCTTGACATGTTTCGAATTAGGAAGGCAACTTTGTGACTTACTATTTCAGGGATTCATTTTATTACGGCTTACATGGCATATGCTTTGTCATCCATTCATAGCATGCATATATAAATAATTCCATAAAGTAAAGCGTGACAAATATGGGCCCAAAAACCTACAACTAAGATTCTATACTATTACATAAGAATCTTCGAGTTTGGCTTCTCCACTCCGGTGGGCTTCGTCTTGATTTACAAAGTATTCAAGTATATTATATTCTAAGAAATAAATGAAACTTTTACAATAAAACATAATGGCTCGTAGGCCATATTTAATTACAAAACCCAGGGCCCATGAATGCACCATGCATATCCATTCATCACTCCGAACTAGCAAATAAATATACATAACATTCATGGATAAAATAAAGTCCAATTTTATTTAATTTAGCCAAGCCCATTAATGGAAATCGTGTACTTGAACCTTTAAGAGAAGACCCTGTGATGGGCCTGGGCCAAAGTCCAATGGACTAAATCCTCTTATTGAATAAGTTCTCTTAAAAGTCCAAAACACTAACTAGTTAGATTTGTGCTATAAATCAACTCTAGTATAATTTCCAATTTTGCCATTTTTAATTTTATGTCATACAGCCCATAAACATTAAAAATACATATAATATGTACCAACATGAATTAAAAATATAAAATCATGAAGAACACATATATAGTACACGGCATTCATGCAAAAACAAACAAACAACAAAAACTAGTTGTTTAATGCTTATGTAATGCCACAAAATGCACAAACATTTCAATCAATTTTATGATTCATTAAATAATTTAAATAAGGTCATAAACATTGATTTAATATTCTGTACCAATCTGATCTAAATGTGTTTTTACCATTTTAATCAAAACAAAACAAACAATGTTGATTAAATATATAATAAACACAAACTAGTCATAGTTTTAAGTGATTTTAAAATTAATCAATTAAATTTTCATGGACCAAAATTAAAACCAAATTTAAAATATGTCCAGACCTGATATTTAATCTTTAAAAATCACTTACAAACATGCCAAAATCGTTTTTACATTTAATATTGAAAACTAGTTGTTAAACTAACAATTAACATGCCAATTAGCACCTAGTTTTAATATTAACATGTACCATCAGGTATTATTAATTAAATCCGACCATTAACAGCTCCTAGAACATCTTAGGACAGTATATATATATATATATATATATATATATATATATATATATGAAGTACATCCCTTTTTTACATAAGCTCTAGGGCATACCCTTTAACACTCTCCCTATTGATCTTAGGTAAATGGGGCAGTTGAAGCAGCTAACAAGAATGTGAAAAGGATTTTAGCTAAGATGGTTTGAATCTTCAAAGAATGAGCCAATAAGCTACCTTTCGCATTATAGGGTTATAAAACTATAGCCAAAAGTTAGGAAGTATCCTTTATAGATAAGAGATATAGTGTTAAAATAGATGAGACCTGGGATTTTAGACATTCAGAGCAAGGTCAGGCTTACTTGGGAAGAACCTTTTATGCTGAAAAAGTTATTATCCCAAGGGGATGCCATTCTAGTTAATAGTGATGGCAATGAGTTTAGAGAATCGATAAATATTGATAGATTAAAAGGTTCTATGGATAAGACTCAAAAGAGAAAAAGAAGTGAACAAATATCCTATGAGTCAAAAATTGAAAAAAAATTATAGCCTTACTAAAATTAGGCACCCCGTCAGGGTAAAAATAAAAAAAAAAGGCATCCAAAGCAAAAATTAGGGGCTTAGAGAAAATAATCCACAAACATAAAATGAAAGGGCTAATTAACAATAAGAGTCCTGATGCTTTCAAGATTTTATTTTGAGATTACATAATATATTCATTGTGATGATGTTGAATAATGATCATATGTACTCAAATTAGAAAGAAAAATCCTATTTGTATCCAAAAGCATTATTAATGTATTCAAAAGTAGTAATTTTCTTTTTATATGTTCAAACATTAAGAGTTCCAATAAAAATAAAAATATAATTCATGAAAGTAATTAATCTAGTCTATCTCTATCATATTGCTCTCTCTCTCTCCAAGTGCCTAAGTTGATACGTCCTATTGTCAACTGCATGACTCATGACCTACTGCTTGTATGTGATGGAAAAGTCATTGGCACTGACCTCTATTATAATAGTCTTCATAGGAAGTCAGGCCTAAATCCTTTGATAGAAGCCTGTCAAAAAATGAGTAGAAAATAGAGCACCACAGAAAGCCAATGGCCACCTAACAATCCTAATACTAGTGACCACATCAAGTAGTAATGTAGATTCTAACCTGATGCAATCCATATAGAGGGATATATTAAGAAGGACCATCCCAAACTACAAAAGGTATAGGTAAACAAAGGTAGTTGAAATTGATATCACCATCTAATATATAAGCTAACCAGTTAACTCCTTTATAGGTCAAATAAAACTTTTACCATCAATACCAAAGGTTATAATGCCTCAGTACGTAAATACTTATGTCTTTGGCCTGAGGAAGAGTCTTTAATAGCAGCTTCATCATCTCATATAGTAACACCTAAAAAAAAGAACTACTAGGTGAGTTGAATTCATCTTAAGCAAAAATAAAGGAAAGAAAATACATGTAAATATAAATGAACACATTTTCCAACAAGAAAAACTAGTGTAAAAACCCACAAAGGATGCACTACCTTTAAAATAATGACATATCAGGAGCAGCAGGGAACTACCGATAAACTAGTAATAGGATTAGCATAAATGGCATCTAGGCTAAGAATCATCTTTACAAAACTAAAGGAAAGGGGATACATCTTCTGTGTATATTATTCATAGCACTAAATAATCCATAATCCCTAATTCAATCATCTGAGTATACCAATAAGCATCGGGTAAGACAAAATAAAAAAAAATCACTTCGTACTGAAATGCAGTCACATTATCAAATTCATCCAAAAAATTGATCAACCTCTCCAATGAAAACTTCCTTCCTTGAGGTATTAAGCTTTTGGCCTCATAAGATAGAACACCTAAATCTTGGGTCACCTCTCTAGGATAAACAAGAATAATGGAAGGTTGATAGGTTTGAGTACCAGGTGCAAATCTCACACTAATTATCTCAATAAATTCTTCAGGTAAGGGGCACAATTTCTGATAAGTGAATTTAAAGACATGGAACCTTGACTTCTAATATTGTATGGCTAATAAGATTGGAGTTTAGACTAGCTTTACTCTCCTCAAAATCTCAAATTCTAGTATAGGTTCAAAATGAGGTCTTCCTAGGTTTTTAAGTCATCTAGCAATTTGCACAATTGTCATATTGGGGGT
This sequence comes from Excoecaria agallocha, assembly GCA_037975025.1. Classification (NCBI taxonomy): domain Eukaryota; kingdom Viridiplantae; phylum Streptophyta; class Magnoliopsida; order Malpighiales; family Euphorbiaceae; genus Excoecaria; species Excoecaria agallocha. The sequence goes on along the minus strand of JBBPFJ010000043.1, from coordinate 582,612 downwards.
CAACATAGCAAAAATATTCTAGTGGTCTAAACATGGAAATAAATAGAGGAAGAAATTAATAAAAGAAAAATGATTGCAATTGAAATCAAGAATAAAAGAGAAGAGGAAGAAAAATACTTGGTAGAAAGCCTGAAAGATGGGAGGTCAAAGGGCATAAAGACCAAGAAAAGATTAAGCTTCTTATAAAAAAAGATGTGATAGATGTTTGTCCCTTGACGAGCAAGCCACAGCCTCCTGGTCTGTCACCCAAAGACTACAATTATGAATCCCTTTTACATGCCCCATGCATTGCATGTATATATTTTTGCATTGCTCCTTATTTTCATTTTGTAGGAAGTTCAAGGGATACACTATTAATATGGGATCTTCCAAAAGAATCTAAAGTAAGAAATTTCAAAAATTTAGAAAGCATATAAACTCAAGGAATATTTCAAAAAAAAAAGAAGAAAAAAGATTATTATGTATATGTGTGTAAAATAAATAGGAATAAAAGTAATAAATAATATGATGTAAATAATAGAAAAAGGAATAAAAGTAAAAAAAATAAAAAAAAATTTGATAAAGCAATGATAGAGGGGTGTATATGGCAACCATTTGTCGTTCAAAATTTTTAAAAATAAAAGCATCCTTTCAATTTTTCTCTCATATTTCTTAATCTTTTTTAGCCATTCATGTCTAAATTCTCTCAAGAATGATGAGTATAGTAGGGTGCAATTTATTTCTCCTTCTATTGCATTTTGATTTACCCATTTTTTCCCTTTCCATTCCAAGTAAGTGTTTATTTACCAATTATTTTTGTAATATCCTAATCCACAAGACATGTAGAATCATCAATACCAACATAAACCCAATAAAGATCAGGTAAAAATAATAATAATAATAATAATAATAATAATAATAATAATAACAATAATAATAATAATAATAATACAAGCCTTAATTACATGCCACAACATAACCAAATCAAACTCTAAAATAAGAAGATATAACATAATTGGCCTTCAATACATTATTAAATCCTCAAGGACAACTCCAACCTGCCAGATCTTCTCCTCAAAGTGGGTTTGAGCCACTATAGTTATCAATCCAAAGTGGAGCTTATCCTGAGACCTACACTGATAAACAAACCTGTGCTAAGCTATAAAGCTTAGTGGGAAAACAAAACTCCATGGACAAACTCTTACTAAAATATCATTAATTAATTCAACCTTCATAATTAAGGAAAACATATAAGTCTGCAATATTAATCATTTCATAATGAACATTTCAGAGGAGTTTTCAACCTTAACAATAAGTACTATACTTACAATAATCTAGAGCCTTACGTGAACTTGCCTAGTTCCTAAAGACTTTCCAATTTATTTTTATAATCAAAACTCTTATTTAATAATCTAGCATAGTTCATACAACTCCTCATCCTTTTAATCAAGAATCTAGACATCATGATTATTGATAGTGAAAGCTTCATTAATATGCATTTAATCACATTGGTTACATAAATTGTGCATTCAATGTTTAATCAAAACATAAGGGAGGGCATATGTCATGTAACATCTATAAAGGATACTGCTAGGCATAATTACTTCACATATATCAGATAATATGCAGTATAGAATACATTCATAATTCACATTCCTGCTCATAATTATGTAGCCCTTAATACTATCTAAGCATGGTAAAGTAAATATCATATATCATCATATTATGTGATACACTATCCATTGGTTTATGTTAGAGTTATCAATATGCATATATATATGTAGATATTTACATATACAAACTTATGGATTTGCATATGATTTCAGAGAACAAGTATTTCATATCATATTTATTCGATAAAGTCCCAATATCACATGTATACATTTCATAAATTTCAATGCACCTGAAACTCAATGTATATGTTACAGCCCATATAGTTGCAAGTACAATATTGTACATTTTGGGGCCTATCTATTCATTGTGGAACCCATTGGTGGAACAAACTCACACTGGTACTCACATGGGAACCTTAACCCCTCATGGTTGTTGTGAAATATCACCGTTATATAATACAAAACATAGAATTTCATTTCATTGAAATAATTTATATCAAAAAGAAATTTAAGATAAAGTAATATAATAGGCCATTCATCTTGCTTACATTATATAAGTGAGGCAATTGATACATGTATTTTTTTATTTTGTGCACATTTAATAATCTATAATAGCCTGCCTAAGTACTAGTTCAAATGGTGGATAACGGGAGCAACGGATACCAATTGGTATCAATGATGGATACCCAAAGGTATCAAACAATGGATATCTAAAGATATCAAATGATGGGCCGAAAAAGGCCGAGCTATGGTTCTATTAAAGGAACAAACAATGGACCTAAATAAGGTCAATTATGGTAGCAACGATTGTATCCCTATAGGCATGCCTATCTATTCCATAACTCAACTAAGACCCACAAGATTTACCATTTTTAAGAACATCTTTGATTTAACATATTCTTCGTTACTCAATTCAACATTTTGCTCAAAGCCACAATTCATATAAGAATGCACATTATTCTTATCATAGATCAGTATTGAGCTTTAGGCTCCAGTATACATGGATGCTGGTCATATGATCATATAGTTGCATCAACATTTATTGATTCATATCCTAGTAGTTGCATGATTATGCAAGCAATAATAAGGTATAATCTTTCATTGATCTATCTCATCATAATTAATATTATGCATGATGCTAATAAGGCAATAAGAAAGTGCAGTTCTAGCTACTAAAAGTCTTCATAGGGTTATATTCATGTCCAAATATACATATAAATGTAACTTGAATCATGGTAATACATGTTTTTTTTTACTCATACTTGTTCACATACTAAGTCAGACTACTAATCATATCTTAGTTGCATTAACAATAAGATATTGAACTTACATAACTCATTGATAGTTCTTAATGATGTACCTTGTAGTTATTTGTCATGAGTAGCTTCTATACAGCATCATAGTTATTCACATCAATACATAATAACTTGAACAACATTTAAGCATTTATGATCCATATAATAAGATGAATAAGTTCTTTTCATTTTAGGTCAACACTTATTCCTATTTAACTCCTTAGTTCACTTTTATAGTTTATTAGATCATAGACAACAAGTTATATACTCATAATGTCATCATGTATGCATCAATCATCTTACTTGTACTTTGAATCTTATAACATTTTATACCCAGGTAAGTTTATATAAGATTATCCCATTTCTTTAACTTTGACATGTAACATTGCAACCATATTCTTAATGTCACTAGGTTATATCATAGTAGTTTCATGCCATTGTAAAGACACATCAGTGTGTAGTATTTGAATAAAACAATTGACTTTGGTAGGGTACACACCTTGTACCTAACTATATAGGACACATTAAATAGAATATAATTCTAAGGTTACTTTGTTTTCTCTTACTCTCTTTAGTTTTGTGCCCGATATGCACCAAAATACATTCTAGCAAAATAATTTATATTAGCATTGCCATATGCAAGTCCCTATAAACCAGCTTTCAAGTGAATCCCATACCTTAACTAACTAGGTTTTATTGCTATAAAACATCTCACTTTTTATATATACGTATATGCATACATAAGGATTCTCAAATTAAGTGACCATGCCATATACATCATATTGGCTGCTTTAAGTGACTCAGAGCTTAATTCAATATACTATTTCTTACAATATAATTCATGTAATTCAAATTCCAATAATATCTTATCTTGTAGTTATACCTTTCTAACTATATATTTCTAAACTTTAGCATTGGGAAGACTTCATAACTCTATTAATTCATAAATAATCAAACAACATACTAACCACCACTTTAATATATAATCATCATCAACATTACTCATTGCTAGCTTAATTCACCCAAATTATATAACTCTCTTTATAAGCATATAGGCTCTACAATATTGTTTTCATAATTTATGAGTAATTTATTATTTGGGTGAATGAGTACATATGAGTCGAGGGGAATATAGGTAGCCATATATGGCGAGAGGGGAAAGGCCCTGCTTGGTCATGCATTGCAAGAAGAACAAGGCCATCTGGGTGTGCATTCCATGAGTAGCTTCCACACAACATCCTAGTTATTCACGTCAATACATAATCACTTGAACAACAATTAAGCATCTATGATCAATATAATAAGATGAATAAGTTCTTTTTTTAGGTCAACACTTTTTCCTATTTAACTCCTTAGTTCACTTTTATAGTCTATTAGATCGTAGACAACAGGTTATATACCATAATACGATCATGTATGCATCAATCATCTTACTTGTACTTTGTATCTTATAACATTTTATACCCAGGTAAGTTTATATAAGATTATCCCATTTCTTTAACTTAGATATGTAACATTGCAACTATCTTCTTATTGCCACTAGACTATATCATAGTAATTTCATGCCACTGTAAAGACACATCAATGCATAGTATTTGGGTAAAACGATTGAATTTTGTAAGGTACACACCTTGTATCTAACTATATAGGACACATTAAATAACATATAATTCTAAGGTTACTATGTTGCCTCTTTCTCTCTTTAGTTCTATGCCCGATATACACCAAAACACATTATAGCAAAATAATTCATATTAGAATTGCCATATGCAAACGACTCTAAACCAGCTTTTAAGTGAACCCCATACCTTATCTCTCATTAGGTTTTATTACTCTAAAACTTCTCACTCTTTATATAGACAAATATGCATATATAGGGATTCTCCAATTAAGTGACCATGCCATAAATAGCATATTGTTGCCTTTAAGTGACTCACATCTTAATTCAATCTACTCCCTCTTACAATATCACTCATGTCATTCAAATTATGATAATATCTTATCTTGTAGTCATACCTTTCTAACTATATCTTTCCAAACTTTAGCATTATGAAGACTACACAACTCTATTAATTCATAGTATTTGGGTTGTGCACTGCAAGAAGAATAAGCCCACTTGGCAGTGCATTGGAAAAAATAAAATGTCAGTTGCCCATGCACAACAAAGAACAAAAGGCCACTTGGCCGTGTAAGGGAAAGCAAAAGTTCCTGAGTGGCCGTGTAGGGGAAGAGGAAGAGGCATAAGCGGTCGTGCATGGGAAATTTAAAGGGGTTAAGTAGCCATGCATGGGAAATTCAAAGGGGCTGAGCAACCATGCATCAAAAATTCAAATGGGCTGAGCGGTCATACATTGGAAATTCAAGGGTAATACACAGCCATGCACTAGGTCTTTAATAAAAAAATCCAGATCTCGCTATATAGATCAAACATTTAAACTCAAGATCTCAACCTAACAACTTACAGTGATGTTCACCAAACCTTTAAATCTTTCCAAACTCATCTAAGTTGCTAGATTTAGCCTTAAACCTCATCGAAGAGGACATACATACAATAAGAGAGGGAAGTTCTTGTAACAAACTTTTGTGAATAGTATAGTAAACCTAATTCCTCGTACCTGTTATTGAAGCTTCATCTCTTCTAGCTCATTTGATTTGTTTTCTTCCTTCCCTACCCTTAATCTGACTCATAAATCCTAAGCTTTACCTTCTTCAATTCTCAGTCCATAACTAGAGAGAGAGAGATTATCTCCCTTCTCTGCCCTATATTCGATCTTCACCTTCTTCAAAAAGCTTTAAAAGAGTGAGTGGGGTAAATATCTTACTAAGGGAATTTGATAAATTACTTTTAAACACTTTAACCCATAATAACATGTATTTCTTGCATTTTAATCTAACTTCTCTTATTTAATTCAATTTCATCCTTCCTTATAATTTAACAATACTTAATTTCTCATGTGCATAATTACCAAAATACCCCTTATGGGACTTAACTTTAATAATGCAAAATAATCTAATTTTGCCTCATTTAACCATAATCCTCATTAATTTACTATAATCCGATTAAGGACAAGATTGGGGCCTCGTACTCTTCCCTTTTTTGTATTATAAGTTTCTAATGATAATTTTTGTTATTGAATTTAATATGATATGTTGAAAATGCCTAATTATGTTTTTGCATAAATTTTCTTATTTATGCCATGTAATTTTTACTGCCTATAAAAATTTGGTCAAGTTTTAGCTTGTAATTTTGTTATTTAACAACCTTTTAGATTTTAATTGGCTAGACACAAAAGTGTATAGATGAACATGTAAATTGCATAATTTAATATTTAGTTTAGTGTATTTTGACTATGAAGTTTAACATAATGCACCCAATGTAAATAAATTTTAAATTAATCTTAGAATTAATAAGTGGGTCTTTTGGACATATTGTGATTAAAATTAACAATGCATCAATGCAGGTTAACTGAAGTTTAATTTTTTAGATTAACATGTAGATAAAACTACCTGTGAAATGAATAAAAGAATGAAATGCATAGACCTTCTGCCTTGTTGTTTTGAGCATTGGCATAAATTTTCTTGAATTGGATTGCTTGGTGGATACTAATGGCCTATAGTGTTGTGAAATTTTTTTTATGCAAGAGAGCAGGCACATTCCTAGCTAGAATTCTATAAAAATGTTGTAAATTGCCTTGATTATTGTGCATTGCCTAGTAACGAGCTTAGGACATTGTAAATTGTTGTGAAATTTGACGTGCATTTCTATGCAAATTGGCTAGCACTTGCGTTAAGCCAGCATGTTGCTGAAATTTTTCCAAAATTTTCATAAATTTTAATTTCATATTACTTGCAATGTAAGTTAACTATAGAAAACTAACACTTAACCTTCTGACAGGATGCCATGCAGAGACGCTCAATGTTGAGAATTATTGGTTACATAAATCTCATACATAAGAAGAATTTAAAATTTTTAACCAATAGATATGATCTTTCCATGAATTTACAATATACATATTAATGAAAATAAGAAAAATTACCTTTGATTTTTGTTGAACAATTAATTTTCCTTCTCACCGGGTTGTCGTAAACCACAGTGTCCAAAATTGAATCCCTCCAATGAGTAATCCACACTAGAGAAGGATTGAATGAACCAACAAAGGAGGAGAACAAGGGCTGGCCAAAATCCCCTTGATGCTAGCAAGGGGGTGGTGGCTAGGGTTAAAAGAGTAAGAGAAACTCTTTCCTCTTAATTGTTCACATTTTTCTACAAAAACCCTATCACTTGGATTTTTTATAGTTAGGTTAAAAAAATCCAACTTCATAATAGGATTGGACTCTTTAAAATTTCTGGATAAATATTAAATGGGCTTCTATAATTATCAATAATTTATTTGGGCTCAATTAAATCCAATTTAAGCCCTTCCACAAAAGACTATGCATAAAACCCATAAACTAGGCCCTTTGTGCATATACTTAGATTTAATCTTCCAAATGAATACCAAATCCATCCAAATTAAATATGTACGCTCCATAACACTTATGAAATATATTTAATTTATTTTGGTCCAAGAATTAGGCCTCCAATTCCTTCTACTAGAAGGTGGTGTGAAACCCTTCCTCTTGAGGGTTTCTGCGCCAAACTCAATTTTTTGGGCCTCCATTATTTTCTCTAATGGATCTATTACTTATTATATCAGCCTTATAACACTTATAGTCCAATAATAATTAATTATGAAATACATTATTTCAATTAGGTCCATCTTACAGGACATTTCTAAAAATTTCAGCAAACAATTTTACTTGATCATAATTAATTAAACTCTTTAATTAATTATTCTCTTATTCACTTCTCTATTCCCAAAATAATATCAAATATTATTATCCTTGTCATTTTACCATTTTATCCTTTTCTCTATATGTGTGACCCATTGGGTTCTTGTCCATATTGGTGGTATAATACGTAATTGTGAGTTCTATTTAAAATTCATATGATTTAAATTCCTTTAAATCATTTTATAAATTCCTATTGATATTTATGATACATTATTATACAAGTCATGATTGGCCTCTATCTAGGCATCATGACTACCTAAATGTTAGGAAATTCAAGTGGTTTGACTATACCCTTCCATAGAAATAGTTACCGTGCAATTACTTCTTTCACCACTCTTATCTCAATTAGATTCTGAATATGGATTTCTATCAACTCATATAAATCTAATCATGTATGTTCTATTAATTTAACAATTATTTCCAAAATGCCCTTCATGGATCTCTATCCATCTTGGCATATTACTCTTGCCAGAGATTCTCTGAACAAGGTAATTATATAATCATACGAGATAACTTCCCTTAATAAATCTGGGATGGTGAATCCTTTGTCAATCACTCAACTATCTTCAAGTAGATCATGATATACCCAACCTCCTAACTATGTTTGGCTCTAGTTGGAAGTAATCAGTTATGGAGTCTAAGTATACCACTTGCTACTTAAGATAACTTTGGTGATCTCAAGTCTAAGAATACTTGCATAACCAGTATGAAGAGATTCCTCATTGACATAGATTTAATATCCATGTGAGGATTCTCTTTGCAGGTCTCCAATGAACTTGTTCTTCTAATAAGCATCCAAATGTTAGCTTTGATTATCTTCCATAATCACAATTATGAGAACCACTGCTTGAACCATTCAAGAAGCATAACATGTGCTAGTCTGTTCAAATTAACAATGTCCTATCTTGTTAATTCTATGACTAGGGATATTTAGATATTAACACATTTTCATGCAATAGACATCTCATATCATGAACACTTTCATGATTGCCTTTGTACTATGTTTATAATATCTAAGACTTCATTTATTAATTTAAGATTTACAAACTCATGTATTTAAACATAGCATTAATAAATGAATGATACCTTTTATTAAGCATATGAGTTCATACATATGAAATACATCCCTATTACATGGGCTCTAGGGTATACTCTCTAACAATCTCCCACTTGCACCAGAGCCAATCACTCATATATCTCAGACCCATGCCATTTATATGGTGATCGTGCTTAATCTAGGAAAGTGCTTTAGTGAGGGGATCTACCACATTAACATCTGTAGGGACCCTTTCTATTTTCACATCATTTCTAGCTATTATTTTCCTTATGAGATGGTAGTGTCTGAGAACATGCTTGGATCACTGATGAGATCATAGTTCCTTTGGTTGCGCAATGGCTCCATTATTGTCACAATATAAAGGAATCAGATCAGCAATGCTAGGCACCACTCCTAGTTCAGATATGAACTTTTTGATCCAGACTGCTTCTTTAGCTACTTCTGAAGCAGTAATGTACTCAGCTTCTGGCGTGGAATCAGAAGTTGTTTCTTGTTTGGAAATCTTCCAACTAACTGCCCATCCTCTCATTATGAACACAAAACTAGACTATGATTTACAATCATCTTTGTCAGATTGGAAGCTGGCATCTATATATCTATTTACTTCCAAATTGCCCTCCCTATATACCAAGAATATATCCTTAGTCCTTCTCAAGTAATTAAGGATATTCTTGACAGCTGCCCAGTGTTCCTCTCCAAAATTGGATTAGAATATGCTTGTGACACTTAAAGAAAAAGCTAAATATAGACGTTTACATAGCATAGCATACATGATAGAACCAATTACAGATGCATATGGTATTCTATTCATGCTATCTCTATCCTCTAGTGTATGCGGACACATAGACTTAGAAAGGTGTTTCCCATACACCATGGGTGTAAACCCTTTCTTAGAGAGACCCATATTGAACCTCTTCAATACTTTATCTATGTATGTACTTTGAGAAAGACCTAGTAACCTATTGGATCTATCTCTATAGATCCTTATTCCCAGAATATAAAATACTTTTCCAAGGTCTTTCATGGAGAATAGCTTGGATAACCATATTTTAACAGATTGGAGAAGAGAAATGTCATTTCCCGTGATCAATATGTCATCCACATGTAGAACTAAGAAAACAATTGCACTCCCACTAACCCTTTTATACACACAAGGTTCATCTTCATTATGTGAGAAACCAAACTCTTTGATTGTCTCATTGAATCGTATGTTCCAGCTCCTAGAGGTTTGCTTCAATCCATAAATGGATCTTTGAAGCTTGCATACCTTTTTGCCATTTCCTAATGTGAACCCTTCTAGTTGTGTCATAAACACATCCTCAGTTAAATTTCCATTTAGGAAAGTTATCTTCACATCCATTTTCCAAATCTCATAATCATAATGAGCTGCAATGGCTAAAAGTATTCGAATAGATTTAAGCATTGTTACAGGAGTAAAGGTTTCATCATAGTCAATACCTTCTTTTTGACGATAGCCTTTTGCTACTAAGTGAGCTTTATAGGTAACTATATTACCTTCCATGTCGATCTTCTTTTTAAAGACCTATTTGTACCCAATGGGTTTTATCCCTTCAGGTGGTTGAGTTAAAGTCCATAATTTATTTTCATACATGGAGTCCATTTCAGAATGCATAGCCTTAAGCCATAAATCACGTTTTGAACTGTTCAAAACTTCTTGATAGCTTGTAGACTCTTTGTCCTCTACTATAGTTATGCCTATATCCGAATCAATATGAAATCCATATCTCATAGGGATAGAACGTATCCTAGTAGATCTTCTAGGATTTTATGTATAATCGGGTTTAACTGTAATCTCATCATTATGAAATTCACTCTCGGGTTCAATCGGTTGATTTACTTCTATTTGTGGGTCTTGAGCTTCACCAAGTTTAATTTTACTCCCACTGTCCTTTCGTAGGAGAAATTCTCTTTCCAAAAAGACAACATGCCTTGAAACAAACACCTTTTTTTTCTAAGTGATGGTAGAAATAATATCCAAATGTTTCTTTTAGACATCCCACAAATAAACATTTGTCAGACTTAACATCTAGTTTGTCTGACATTGTCCTCTTCACAAAAGCAGGACAACCCCATACTTTCATATGAGAAAGTGTGGGTTTCTTATTATTCCACATCTCATATGGAGTAACATCAACCGATTTACTAGGAACTCTGCTTAAAACATAAACAACAGTTTCCAGTGCATATCCCAAAAAGGACTTAGGCAAGTCTGCTAAGCTCATTATGGATCAAACCATATCTAATAGTGTTTTATTTCTCCTCTCAAATATACCATTATGTTGTGGTGTATATGGTGGAGTCCATTGTACTAAAATCCCATTATCTCTAAGATAATCTTGAAATTCTTGGCTTAAGTATTCTCCACCTCGATCTGATCTAAGTGTCTTAATACTTTTTCCAAGTTGCTTTTCTACTTCATTTCTGAATTCTTTGAACTTTTCAAATGCTTCTAATTTATATTTCATTGGATAGATATATCCAAACCTGGAATAATCATCTATGAAAGTAATGAAGTAGGAATTGTTAGTGTAAGCCCTAGCCCCAATACATTGTAATAAAACACTTAGTTAATAAAATGAGGCATTTGTTTTATCTTTTGTATTCCTGTGCATATCAATTGATAAAACTATCCAAGAATGTTGTTTCGGTTTAAGTTATCATGTGTGAGGCACATGGTTGTAAGACCTTGAAACAAATGAGACATCATTCTAAATATCCCTAGTCAGTCATTGTTATGGGAATAACAATGAATTAAGACTAATATGCTCTCTCTGATAAGTTGAGGTCTGTCTTACGGAAGGACAAGAGTGTCAATCAGAGATCATAGATACATGTTTAGAACATGGTATCTGGATTTGATCCGCTCATAAGAACACTACATGGTACAAGTCATAAGTGTTTCTCATATGCAAGTTTTGTATTGGAGTTCTTAAACCTGAAATCTCTATGAAACTCTTTATGAATTACTGTGTACTTTGACATACACCTAACGTGCTCGTAACAGAGTGACAAGTAAGGGTATGATTGGGTATGCATTGATTCATGTTAGAGAGCATGAGAAAAGTGAAGGGATTACCCCCTCTCATTAAGAGAGAAAATATCATCGGCCACTTGATCAGTGAACTGAGAAGTGTATGGCCATACCGAGATGAAATAATGACTAATCATTATTTATCTGAGAGTTCAGTGTCACTGGAATATCAAGAAAGGAATTAATATATATAAGGATGACTAGTTCCATGCCTTATATTAATTCTGATATTTATGGGTAAGGGACTATGCAAAATTGCATTAGGTCACTAAATGCCATATGCATTTTCATTTAATTTGGAATGCTATAATATCTTGCTAGAGAATATATATAGCCTTTGAATTAATTTATTAATTCATTGCCAACATTAAATGGACCTATAGGATCGAACACAAAGCATTGGGCTTAAAATATTTAAATTGTGTATTGGGAATTAATTTGGACTTTTATTTAAAGTCAAATTAATGCATAAAATGGGTAAACAGATTTTTGCCTAAAACAGCTAGCTGTTTTAGGCAAATCTGTAAAAACAGTTTTTTTGCCTAAAACAGCTGTTTTAGGCAAAACTGTCAAGGTGTGATTTTCCCTACTGTTTTAGGCAAATCTGTGAAACAAGTTTTTTGCCTAAAACAGCAAATCTGTTAACAATTGATCACGAGAGAAATTTGTTGGCATGTGCTAGGTTTAATTTCAATTTATTAATTATCTATTTATAATTAAGCTAATTGAGTATTAAATCCTAATTTGTATTTAATCAAAATATAATACTTGAGAGGGAATTAAAGTAGCCAAAATTCAAACTAAAATACTAGTAGAATTCGGCAACTATCACCCTAAATAAGTAAGTTTGTTTTGATTAAATGACAAATGCCATTTGAATTTAAATTCTAATAGAATTTAAATTAAGATATATCTCTTAATTAGTAAGTGATGGAGGCTGAAATTAACACTTAATTTTCGGCACTCACACTTGACCTAAATTAAGTGATATATATTAATGAATTAAATGAATAAAAAGGTATGCCGTTTTGCTATTTTTCTCGCTTGGCCAAAATACTCTAGGGGAAAGAAATCTTTCTTGTTCTCTTGTGTTCTTGGGCTGAAACAGTAACCTAAAGGAAGACAAGATCAGATCTTGTGGCTTCAAATCATTCCCATTGCCGAATACACAATCATAGAGCTAGCACTCTTGATTTTAAGCCATCTTTGCAAGTGTGTGTGTGAGAATAGAGAAAGTGGCGTAAAGGCTGTTCCTTGGCATTGGTGGTGAAGATCTAAGGTGGAAATATCCTTCTTGATTGCTGGTCATCATCAAAATCAAGTTTTAAAGACATCTAAAGTTGTAAGTTTAAAACTCTAAAATTGCATGTTTCAATTCTTGTCATGGAATTGTATGGCATGTATGATAAAAATTTTTATTTTTCCGCTATGATATCATCACATTCATACCATGTCATATTCCATCAGTGGTATCAGAGCCTAAACATGCTTATTTTAGTGCTTTAGATGCATGAAAAAAATTAATTAAAAATCGTCATTATGAAAACATGCAAATCTGAAATTTTCTGTTTTGAGTTTTTTGCATTGTTTTGATGAAAAAACGATTTTAATTGATTAGATAGGTATTATAATTAATATTACATGTTAATATACTGTCCTAAGATATTTTAAGAGCTGTTAATGGTTGAATTTAATTAATAATACCTGATGGTACATGTTAATATTAAAACTAGGTGCTATTTGGCATGTTAATTGTTAGTTTAACAACTAGTTTTCAATATTAAATGTAAAAACGATTTTGGCATATTTGTAAGTAATTTTTAAAGATTAAATATCAGGTCTGGACATATTTTAAATTTGGTTTTAATTCTGGTCCATGACAATTTAATTGATTAATTTTAAAATCACTTAAAACTATGACTAGTTTGTGTTTGTTACATGTTTAATCAACATTGTTTGTTTTGTTTTGATTAAAATGGTAAAAACACATTTAGATCAGATTGGTACAGAATATTAAATCAATATTTATGGACTTATTTAGATTATTAAATGACTCATAAAATTGATTTAAATATTTGTGCATTTTATGGCATTACATAAGCATTAAGCAACTAGTTTTTGTTGTTTGTTTGTTTTTGCATGAATGCCGTGTACTATATATGTGTTCTTCATGATTTTATATTTTTAATTCATGTTGGCACATATTATATGTATTTTTAATGTTTATGGGCTATATGACATAAAATTAAAAATGGCAAAATTGGAAATTATACTAGAGTTGATTTATGGCACAAATCTAACTAGTTTGTGTTTTGGGCTTTTAAGAGAACTTATTCAATAAGAGGATTTAGTCCATTGGGCTTCGGCCCAGGCCCATCACGAGGTCATCTCTTAAAGGTTCAAGTACACAATTTCCATTAATGGGTTTGGCTAAATTAATTAAAATTGGACTTTGTTTTATCCATGAATGTTATGTATATTTATTTGCTAATTTGGTGTGATGAATGGATATGCATGGTGCATTCATGGGCCCTGGGTTTTGTAATTAAATATGGCCTGCGAGCCATTATATTTTGTTGTAAAATTTTTTCATTTATTTCTTAGAATAGAATATACTTGAAGACTTTGTAAATCAAGACGAAGCCCACCGGAGTGGAGAAGCCTAACTCGAAGATTCTTATGTAATAGTATAGAATCTTAGTTGTAGGTTTTTGGGCCCATGTTTGTCACGCTTTACTTTATGCAATTATTTATATATGCATGCTATGTATGGATGACAAAACGTATGCCATGTAAGCCGTAATAAAATTAATCCCTAAAATAGTAAGTCACAAAGTTGCCTTCCTAATTCGAAACATGTCAAGGCATCGATCATCGGTCACATAGACTAGGAGTCCTAGATGTGCCCGATTATCTTTGTGAGGCATAGGTTGTGAATGTAGGTTGGACTTATCATGGAAAGTGATGCCTGGACCTAGGCAACTAATAAATGGGTTTGTGCTATAACATCTTAAGATGTTAGCCCATTTGATCCAAGAGTCATGTACGAGACATGATTGGAGTTTTCCTACCTAAGTAACTTAACTTATTAGGTATACAGGCTCAGCTTGACTAATAAGTTGTGAAAAGTGGATCTTGGCCCACATCAAATCACTAACGCGAATTATTTAAAGGGATATTAATTCGGTTTGTGGGATTATAATAAGACCTCATTTAATCTTGCTAAATTTTATTGTAGATTGAAAATGGCATCTTCAAACAACAATTTCTCATTGCGATCGGTCCTTGAAAAGGACAAATTGAATGGCACCAATTTCATAGACTGGTCTCGAAACTTAAGAATAGTTCTTAAGCAAGAGAAGAAGTCATATGTTTTGGATGCACCCTTACCTGAGGAACCTGCTAGGAACGCTTCTGTGGTTCAAAAGGAAACTTTTGAGACCAAGAAAAGTGACTCTAATGATGTGACCTGTTTGATGCTAGCCACTATGGTGCCTGACTTGCAAAAGCAATTTATGGACCAAGAGGCTTATGCGATCATGGTGCACCTCAAGGAGATGTTCCAAGAGCAAGCTCGTCACGAGAGGTTCGTGACAACAAAGGCCTTAATTTCTTGCAAGATGGCTGAGGGTACTCCTGTTAGTACCCATGTACTCAAGATGAAAGGGTATCTTGATACTCTTGAGAAGCTTGAGGTACTAGTGCCAAAGGAATTGGCCACTGACTTGATCTTAGGATCATTGCCTGCTGCTTATGATCCATTTGTGATGAATTATAACATGCATGCAATGAACAAGTCAATCACTGAGCTTCATGGGATGCTTAAGAATGCTTAAGAGAACATTCGAAAGACCAATCCCATACTAATGGTTCAAAAGGGAATTAAGAAGGGACCTGCTAAGGGAAAGGGAAAGGGAAAGGGAAAACCCAAGTCAGTTGGGAGTGCACCTCAGGCCCAATCCAAGCCCAAGGCGCCAAAACTCAAAGAGAGTGAGAGCACTTGCTTCCATTGCAACAAGATAGGGCATTGGAGGAAGAATTACGCTCTCTTCAAGGAAGAACAAAAGAAGAATGGAGCCAAGGCGTCCAGTTTTGGTCTTTTTGTTGTTGAAATTAACCTTTCTATTTCTACCACTTGGGTATTGGATACCGGTTGTGGTTCTCACATTTGTTCAAATGTGCAGGGGCTAAGAAATAGGCGGTTACTTGGGAAGAATGAAGTGGACCTCCGTGTGGGGAATGAAGCACGCGTTGCTGCCATAGAGATAGGCGACTATCACCTCACTTTACCTTCCAGAGTTTGTATTGTTTTGAATAATTGTTATTATGTGCCTGCTATGAGCAGAAACATTATTTCAGTTTCATGTTTGGATAATGATGAATTTGATTTTGTTATTAAAAATGGCAATGCTCATATTCGTCGCCAAGGCATTTCTTATGGCAATGCCATGTTGCAAAATGGCCTTTATATCCTTGATTTACAAAACAAAAAGTCAATATACAACATTAATACAAAGAGGGTTAAATCAAACGAATTGAACCCTACTTACTTCTGGCATTATCGTTTAGGACATGCAAACGAAAAACGTATTTCAAGACTCCACAAAACTGGAGTGCTTGGGTCATTTGACTTAGAGTCTTATGACACATGCGAGCCATGTTTGCATGGAAAAATGACAAAGAGTCCTTTTAACAAGAAAGGTGAGAGGACTAATAACTTATTGGAACTAATACATACCGATGTATGTGGACCTTTAAGTACACAGGCTAGAGGTGGTTTTAGCTACTTCGTGACATTCACAGATGACTTCAGTAGATATGGCTATGTCTATCTAATGAAGTACAAGTCTGAAACTTTTGATAAATTCAAAGAGTTTAAGAACGAAGTAGAAAACCAACTTGGCAAAAGTATAAAAGGCATTCGATCAGATCGAGGTGGCGAATACTTAAGCCAAGAGTTTGACAGTCATCTAAAGGAGTGTGGTATTATTTCACAACTCACTCCTCCTGGAACACCTCAATGGAATGGTGTGTCTGAAAGGAGAAATCGAACTCTGTTGGACATGGTTCAATCTATGATGAGTCAAGCTAATCTTCCTATCTCTTTTTGGGGTTATGCATTAGCAACTGCTGCGTTTCTATTGAACCGTACTCCAACTAAAGTAGTTGAGAAGACACCATACGAGGTATAGACTGGGAAAGAACCCAATATGTCTTTTCTCAGGATTTGGGGCTGTGAAGCACATGTTAAGAAATTAACATCTGACAAACTAGAGTCCAAATCCAGTGTTTGCTTGTTTGTGGGGTATCCTAAAGAAACAAAGGGATACTACTTTTACTCACAAGCCGAGAACAAAGTATTTGTTGCTCGCAAGGCTGTTTTCTTGGAAAAGGAGTTCCTTCTCAAGAAAGACAGTGGGAGTAAAGTAGAACTTGGAGAAATTCAAGCACCACAAACTCCTATAGAGGATGGTTTGGAAATGGGATCAAGTTCACAACCAATTATGGAACAAGAACCCATTACACAAGAACCTAGAAGGTCTGGTAGGGTACGTCAGGAGATTGAGAGATATGGATTTCTAATCACTAACAGTGACACTATTGAGTTAGTACATCGTGAGGATCCTACTACCTACCGAGAAGCTATTGAGAGCCCAAACTCGGAAAATTGGCTTGAAGCCATGAAATTCGAGATGCAATCAATGTACGATAACCAGGTTTGGACCTTGGTTGATCCACCGAAAGGTGCTAAGGTAATTGAATGCAAGCGGCTATTCAAACTCAAAGCTGATAAGACCTACAAAGGTAGACTAGTAGCAAAAGGTTTTCGACAAACTCATGGTGTAGACTATGACGAGACCTTTTCACCTGTAGTCATGCTCAAATCCATTAGGATCTTGCTTGCCATAGCTGCATATCATGATTATGAGATATGGCAAGTGGATGTCAAAACTGCTTTCCTCAACGGAAATTTACTTGAGGATGTGTATATGACACAGCCTGAAGGTTTTGTCAATCCCAAGCATCCTAAGAAGGTTTGCAAGCTTCAAAAATCCATTTATGGATTAAAGTAATCATCCCGAAGTTAGAATCTTCATTTTGATGAGGCAGTCAAAGAATTTGACTTCATCAAGAACGAAGATGAGCCTTGTGTGTACAAGAAGGTTAGTGGGAGCATAGTAGTATTTCTGGTCCTATATGTGGACGACATCCTTCTCATTGGGAATGAAATTCCAACATTGCAAAAGGTTAAGCAATGGTTGGGAAAATGTTTCTCAATGAAAGCCTTAGGTGAAGCCGAGACAATACTTGGTATTCGAATCTATAGAGATAGATCGAATCGGCTCTTGGGACTAAGTCAAGAAAAGTACATAGACAAAGTACTAAAGCATTTTAGTATGGGAGACTCAAAGAAAGGGTACATACCTTTGGCTCTGGGAGTTCCTTTGACTAAAGAACAGTGCCCTAAAACCAAAGAGGAAAGGGACAACATGAGTAGAATCCCATATGCATCTGCTATTGGATCTATCATGTACGCTATGTTATGTACTAGATTGGATGTTGCTCATGCACTGAGTATAACCAGTAGGTTTCAGCAAGACCCTGGTGAGAAGCACTGGTCTGCTGTAAAAGGGATTCTGAAGTACCTGCGAAGGACTAAGGATCACTTCTTAGTGTATAGTGGTCAAGAAGAGCTCATCATACAAGGTTATGCCGATGCTGCTTTTCAGACCAGCACT
This sequence comes from Excoecaria agallocha, assembly GCA_037975025.1. Classification (NCBI taxonomy): domain Eukaryota; kingdom Viridiplantae; phylum Streptophyta; class Magnoliopsida; order Malpighiales; family Euphorbiaceae; genus Excoecaria; species Excoecaria agallocha. Next base: position 564,043 of record JBBPFJ010000043.1, on the reverse strand, counting down.
CAGGATTCTAAATCGCAATCTGGGTTTGTTTTTGTTTTGAACGGTGGTGTTGTCAGCTGGAGAAGCTCAAAGCAAGAAACCGTTGCCGACTCAACTACTGAATCTGAGTATATTGCAGCAAGTGAGGCTGCAAAAGAGGCTGTTTGGATTAAAAATTTCATTACTGGATTAGGAGTGGTCCCAAGCATCCTAGATCCATTAGAAATTTTCTGTGACAACAACGGGGCCATAGCACAGGCCAAGGAGCCCCGGTCACACCAGAAATCCAAACACATACTCAGGAGGTATCACCTGCTCAGAGAAATCATTGATTGTGGGGACGTCAAGGTTAGCAAGATAGCAAGTAAAGACAATGTAGCAGATCCTTTGACGAAACAATTGCGTCCAAATCTGCACGAAGCTCATTTGAGAGCATTCGGTCTTAGGGCTATGCCCAATTGGGACTAGTGCTAGTGGGAGATTGTTAATGTAAGCCCTAGCCCCAATACATTGTAATAAAACACTTAGTTAATAAAATGAGGCATTTGTTTTATCTTTTGTATTCCTGTGCATATCAATTGATAAAACTATCCAAGAATGTTGTTTCGGTTTAAGTTATCATGTGTGAGGCATATGGTTGTAAGACCTTGAAACAAATGAGACATCATTCTAAATATCCCTATTCGGTCATTGTTATGGGAATAACAATGAATTAAGACTAGTATGCTCTCTCTGATAAGTTGAGGTCTGTCTTACGGATCATAAGGACAAGAGTGTCAATCAGAGATCATAGATACATGTTTAGAACATGGTATCTAGATTCGATCCGCTCATGAGAACACTACATGGTAAAAGTCATAAGTGTTTCTCATATGCAAGTTTTGTATTGGAGTTCTTAGACCTGAAATCTCTATGAAACTCTTTATGAATTACTGTGTACTTTGACATACACCTAACGTGCTCGTAACAGAGTGACAAGTACGGGTATGATTGGGTATGCATTGATTCATGTTAGAGAGCATGAAAAAAGTGAAGGGATTACCCCTCTCATTAGGAGAGAAAATATCATCGGCCACTTGATCAGTGAACTGAGAAGTGTATGGCCATACCGAGATGAAATAATGACTAATCATTATTTATCTGAGAGTTCAGTGTCACTTGAATATCAAGAAAGGAATTAATATATATAAGGATGACTAGTTCCATTCCTTATATTAATTATGATATTTATGGGTAAGGGACTATGCAAAATTGCATTAGGTCACTAAATGCCATATGCATTTTCATTTAATTTGGAATGCTATAATATCTTGCTAGAGAATATATATAGCCTTTGAATTAATTTATTAATTCATTGCCAACATTAAATGGACCTATAGGATCGTACACAAAGCATTGGGCTTAAAATATTTAAATTGTGTATTGGGAATTAATTTGGACTTTTATTTAAAGTCAAATTAATGCATAAAATGGGTAAACAGAGCTGTTTTAGGCAAATCTGTAAAAACAGTTTTAGCTGTTTTAGGCAAAACTGTCAAGGTGTGATTTTGCCTAAAACAGCTTGCTATTTTAGGCAAATCTGTTAACCAAGATTTTGCCTAAAACAGCTAGCTGTTTTAGGCAAATTTGTGAAACAAGTTTTTTGCCTAAAATAGCTAGCTGTTTTAGGCAAATCTGTTAACAATTGGTCACGAGAGAAATTTGTTGGCATGTGCTAGGTTTAATTTCAATTGATTAATTATCTATGTATAATTAAGTTAATTGAGTATTAAATCCTAATTTGTATTTAATCAAAATATAATACTTGAGAGGGAATTAAAGTAGCCAAAATTCAAACTAAAATACTAGTAGAATTCGGCAATTATCACCCTAAATAAGTAAGTTTGTTTTGATTAAATGACAAATGCCATTTGAATTTAAATTCTAATAGAATTTAAATTAAGATATATCTCTTAATTAGGAAGTGATGGAGGCTGAAATTAACACTTAATTTTCGGCACTCACACTTGACCTAAATTAAGTGATATATATTAATGAATTAAATGAATAAAAAGGTATGCCGTTTTGCTATTTTTCTCGCTTGGCCGAAATACTCAAGGGGAAAGAAATCTTTCTTGTTCTCTTGTGTTCTTGGGCTGAAATAGTAACCTAAAGGAAGAACAAGATCAGATCTTGTGGCTTCAAATCATTCCCATTGCCGAATACACAATCATAGAGCTAGCACTCTTGATTTTAAGCCATCTTTGCAAGTGTGTGTGTGAGAATAGAAGGAGTGGCGTAAAGGCTATTCCTTGGCATTGGTGGTGAAGATCTAAGGTGGACATATCCTTCTTGGTTGCTGGTCATCATCAAAATCAAGTTTTAAAGACATCTAAAGTTGTAAGTTTAAAACTCTAAAATTGCATGTTTCGATTCTTGTCATGGAATTGTATGGCATGTATGATAAAAATTTTTGTTTTTCCGCTGTGCTATCATCACATTCATACCATGTCATATTCCATCAGGAATAACCTCCTCTAGCATGTGTAGTTATTGGACCACATACACCTGAATGTATTAAGTGCAAAACCATTTTATCTTGTTCTCCTTTACCAATAAAGGGAGCTTTTGTCATTTTTTCCAATAAACAAGATTCACATGTATCAAATGATTCATAATCAAATGATCCCAAATCACCTGACTTGTGTAATTTGGTCACGCATTTCTCATTTATATGGCCTAAATGACAATGCCATAAATATGAGGTATTCAGATCATCTTTTTCATTCTCTTGGTATCCATATTATGCACTTTTTTAATTAAATCAAGAACAAATATACCATTCTCAATGATAGCTTTTGCATAAGAGATATTGTTCTTAAAAATGTAACAACACTTGTCCTTTAAAGAAATATCATAATCGTTCAATAAACAACTAAAAGAAATAATACTTTTGGACAATGCTGGAACATAATAACAATTATTTAACTCCAATATCAATCCAGTTGAAAGAGGCAAATGGTAAGTCCCCACAACTATTGAAGAGATGTTTTGTCCAGTAGCTGACTGTAGACATATTTCTTTCTTTCCAACTATTCTACTGCTTCTAAACCCCTGTAGATCATTACACAAATGAGATCCATATCCGGTATCTAATACCTAAGATTGTTTTGAAGCAATAGAATAAGTATTAATTTCAATCATATGAATACCTAAAGTAAAAGCATCAGCTTGCTTCTTCTCCTTGAGAGAATCTAGATAGGCCTTGCAGTTACGCTTCCAACGACCATATTTTCCACAATAGAAGCAAGTTCCTTTGGAATTCTTTTTCTTGGCAACCTTCTTTTTGGAAATCCCACCATGCTTTGGCTGCGCCTTGGCCATCTTATTCTTCTTTTGCTTCTTGCCTTTAGTAGAAGTGACAATCATAACACTTTTTGAATCCTTCTTGAAGGATCCATCAGCTATTTTGAGCATGTTGATTAACTCAGGAATGGTTACTTGGATCTTGTTTATGTTAAAGTTAAGTACAAAAGGTGCATAACTTAGAGCCAACGAGTACAAGATTAAATCTATGTATAGATTATTATCCATTACATAGCCAATTTTGCTCAAATGCCCAATATACCCATACATCTTTAATGCGTGAGTAGCTACCGAAGTGCCTTCCACCATTTTGCAGCTAAATAAAGCTTGAGCAATCTCATATTGCTCAGTTCTAGCTTGAGAAGAATAAAGCTCCTCTAGATGCAAAATGATGGTTCTAGCATCCATCATCTTATGTTGCTTCTGAAGCTCTGAGGACATAACACCAAGTATCAGACATGCTGCTGCTTCACTATCCTCGATGTATTTTCGATAAGCGCCCTTGATCTCATCAATGGCATCATCTGATAGAAGTGGTGGTCGATATTTATCCGAGACATAATGGATCTTTTCAGCTCTGAGAACAATTCTCACTTGTCTGATCCATCAGAATAGTTGTTGCCAACCAGCTTGTTATCCAAGATTGATCGTATATTAATGTTTGATGTGCTCGTGATGATGACCTAGATGTTAAAAAGAAAACATATGAGAGTATGTTCATATATATGTATGCATTAATTAGGTCTTTAATTAATCCATTTACTCCCACTATTTTATTGTGAATCAATAGCCCTCACTATTTAATCCGAGAAAACCCAATGGTTTTCTTAGTAGGCCAATATCCAATCCTTGATATGAAATTTGACCTTTACTATGGTCAACAAATCAAACTCCATACCTTTGAAAGGTAGGTATCTCTATACCAATTATGTCTCTACATAACTATTGGATCATTAGGTTATCAACTCTTGATACATGCATATCATATATGCATTCGCTAATCTTGCCTCTAGAACCATTAGTCTTGACTGTGGTCAACAAGCTAATGGGCTAGCTAAGATGACCCATTTAATTAGATTTGAATATATTCGATATAATGTGAGCTTGACTGTGGTCAACAACCCACACTATAAAGAACTCTTTTTCTCCTCAAATTAATGGAAGTCTTTATACCTTAGTATTAGTTTGAGGGATTTTAGTTAATTAATTCTCATCATATATGGTTGGCATACATTGGTATGCTTCATATATCTATCTCATAAATATAAGCATACAAATATGGTATAGTTATGGACTTTACTACATTGATTTTCCCAAGCCAAAAGGGAAATCAAAAGGTCAAACCTAGGTAATATGCATGATTCAAACAAGTAAAAAATAATTACATTATCTTCAAACTTGTTGGATCTCTATCTGGCCCATCTTGCTCCTTAATAGTAGTCTCCATTTCTATCTCTAATTCTAATCTAAGTAATCTAATTACATATTACAATTTGAAAAGAAATACAAACCAAAAACAAGTGGCCGGGATATGAAATTCCTCATTGGGCCAAAATATGCATTATGCTCAATCACATTGGGCCTCATCCATAACTATACATCATGCTAATCATACACCCTTATATGCATTTCTAATGCATAATGTAAAACATATAATGGATTACTAACTTTGTTTCAACTCTTGAAACAAACTTTTGAGTTATTTTAATAATGTGATCAAATTAGGAAACTTTTTCCATTTTGGAAACTTTCATTTTTGGAAAGCTTTTTCAATTCATGTGTTCTTGCCTTAATTATCAATCCAATTGATTATTAACTAATTATCAATTGATTATTTAATTAATTAATCATATTAAATAATAAAAAATCAATTTTGGACTTAAAACAAGGGTAGGCCGAAACCCACATATTTAAACCCTAAAGTATGTTCACATACAAACTAGTTTTGTGTCTATTGGACCATTTGGGCCTTTTGAAGTGAGCCAAGCCCACTCCAGCCCTTAAAACCCATTAATAAACTTAATTGTAGTTTATAATATTTAATTTAAATCAACTCTTTGGGCCCACCAAGTCGTTCACTAATTTAAATCGAGTCTGTAAACATAATTAACCCCATTAAGTGATTTTAATAAATTAAAATTAATCCAATTAATTAAAGGCCCATTTTAATTAATCCAATTAATTAAAAACACATTAATATATTATATATATCATATTTAAAAGATTAAAAATCGTTCTAAACAAGAACACACCAAGAACACCAATTTATCGAACTTTTCGATTAAGCTAGTTTTCATCCAAAACTTGTTCAATTTTAATTTTGTTTGATCCTATGGCTTAATATCATATATTAAACACATAAATTATCTTCAAAATGATCTTTTTAATAAAAAATTTTGATAAATTGGTGTTAAGATAGGACATTGTTAATTCGGATAGACTAGCACATGTTATGCTTCTTGAATGGTTCAAGCAGTGGTTTTCATAACTGTGATTACGGAAGATAATCAAAGCTAACATGTGGATGCTTGTTAGAAGAACAAGATCATAAGAGACCTGCAAAAAGAATCCTCACAAGGATATTAAATCTATGTCAGTGAGGAATCTCTAAATAACGGTTATGTAAGTATCCTTAGACTTGAGATCACCAAAGTTATCTTAAGTAGCAAGTGGTATAGTTTGACTCCATAACTGATTATTTCCAACTGGGGGTGAACATAGTTAGGAGGTTGGGTATATCATGACCTACTTGAAGATAGTTGAGTGATTAACAAAGGATTCACCATCCTAGATTTATTAAGGTAAGTTATATCGCATGATTCTATAATTGCCTTGTTCGGAGAATCTCTGGCCAGAGTAATATGCCAAGATGGATAGGGATCCATGAAGGGCATTTTGGGAACAATGGTTAAATTAATAGAACATATATAATTAGATTTATATGAGTTGACAGAAATCTATACTCATAATCTAATTGAGATAAGAGTGGTGAAATGAGTAATTGCACCATAACTGTTTCTCGGGAAGGGTATAGTCAAATCACTTGACTTTCGTGACATTTGGGTAGTCATGATGCCTAGCTAGAAGCCAATCATAACTTGTATAATAGTGTATCATAAATATCAATAGGGATTGATAAAATGATTTAAAGAAGTTTAAATCATGCAAGTTTTGAATAGAACTCACAATTACATATTATACTGTCAATATGGACAGGAACTCAATAGGTCTCACACATATAGAGAAAAGGGTAAAATGGTAAAATGAAAAGGATAATAATATTTAATATTATTATGGGAATAGAGAAGTGAATAAGAGAATAATTAATTAAATAGTTTAATTAATTATGATCAAGTAAAATTGTTCGTATAACTTTTTAGAAATATTCTGTAAAATGAACCTAATTAAAATATTATATTTCATAATTAATTATTATTGGACTATAAGTATTATAGGGCTGATATAATAATTAATAGATCTATTAGAGAAAATAATGGAGGCCAAAAAAATTGAGTTTGGCGCAAAAACCCTCCAAAGGAAGGGTTTCATGCCAACTTCAGATAGAAGGCCTTGGAGGCCTAATTCTTGGACCAAAATATATAAAATATATTTCATAAGTATTATGGAGCCTACATATTTAATTTTGATGGATTTGGAATTCATTTGGGTGATTAAATCCAAGTGTATGCATAAAGGGCCTAGTTTGTGGGTTTTGTGCATAGTATTTTATAAAAGGATTTAAATTGGATTTAATTGAGCCCAAATAAATTATTAATAATTTTAGAAGCCCATTTAATATTTCTTCAAAAAAATTAAAGAGCCCAATCCCATTATAAATTTGGATTTTTAACCTAACTATAAAAATCCAAGTGATAGGGATTTTAGGGTTAATTGAACAATTAAGAGAAAAGAAATTCTCTCACTCTCTCAACCCTAGCCGCCAACCCCCTTACTGGCATCAAGGGATTTTGGCCAGCCCTTGTGTTCCTCTATTGTTGGTTCATTCAATCCTTCTCTAGTGTGGATTACTAATTGGAGGTGTTCAATTTTGGACACTGTGGTTTGTAACAACCCGATGAAAAGGAAAATCAATTGTTCAACAAAAATCAAAGGTGATTTTTCTTATTCTCATTAATATGTATATTGTAAATCCATGGCAAGATCAGATCTATTGGTTAAAATTTTTAAATTTCACTTATGTATGAGATTTATGTAACCGATAATTACCAATATAGTATTAGAGCCTCGGTTTTGCCATGAATCTACAATTCTATATTTTTAAGGAATAGTTTTTATTTTTGAGTTATTTATTTCATGAAATTTAAAATATAATATTTGATTTTTCATCAATGAGAAATATTTATTTTTGGATGTATGTGATCAAATATATAGAACGAAAAATAAAAACAATTCTTTTGAGAAAAAGAATCATTGTGAATGGCGTTTAGGGTTTTATATTTCAATAAAAGTTTTAGGGGCTGTTCTAAATTAAATTTTTATTGATCCACTCTAAGATCATTTTGAAGATAATTTATGTGTTTAATATTTGATATTAAGCCATAGGATCAAACAAAATTAAAATCGAACAAGTTTTGCATGAAAACTAGTTTAATCGAAAAGTTTGATAAATTGGTGTTCTTGGTGTGTTCTTGTTTAGAAAAATTTTTAATCTTCTAAATATAATATATATGATATATTAATGTGTTTTTAATTAATTGGATTAATTAAAATGGGCATTTAATCAATTGGATTAATTTTAATTTATTAATACCACTTAATAGGCTTAATTATGTTTACGGACTCGATTTAAATTAGTGAATGACTTCGTGGGCCCAAAGAGATGATTTAAATTATATATTATAAACTACAATTAAGTTTATTAATGGGTTTTAAGGGCTGAAGTGGGCTTGGCTCATTCCAAAAGACCCAAATGGTCCAATAGACACAAAATTAGTTTGTGTGTGAACACACTTTAGGGTTTAAATCTGTGGGTTTCGGCCTACCCTTTATTTTAAACCCAAAATTGATTCTTTAATTATTTAGTGTGATTAATTAGTTAAATAATTAATTAATAATCAATTGGATTGATAATTGAGACAAGAACACATGCATGCAAAAAGGTTTACTAAAATAAAAGTTTCCAAAATAAAAAAAGTTTCCTAATTTGATCACATTATCAAAATAACTCAAAAGTAAGTTTCAAGAGTTGAAAGAAAGTTAGTAATCCATTATATGTTTTACTTTATGCATTAGAAATGCATATAAGGGTGTATGATTGGCATGATGGATAGTTATGGGCAAGGCCCAATGTGATTGAGCATAATGCATGTTTCGGCCTAATGAGGACTTTCATGTCCCGGCCACTTGTTTTTGGTTTGTATTTCTTTTTAAATTGTAATATATAATTAGATTACTTAGATTAGAATTAGAGATAGAAATGGAGACCACTATCAAGCAGCAAGATGGGCCGGATGGAGATCCAACAAGTTTAAAGATAATGTAATTATTTTTACTTTTTTGAATCATGCATATTACCTAGGTTTGACCTTTTGATTTTCCTTTTGGCTCAAGGAAATTAATGTAGTAAAGTCCATAACTATACCATAATTGTATGCTTATATTTATGAGATAAATATAGGAAGCATACCAATATATGCCAACCATGTATGATGAGACTTAATTAACTAAAATCCCTCAAACTCATACTAAGGTATATAAGCCTTCCATTAATTCGAGGAGAGCCAGAGTTCTTTATAGTGTGGGTTGTTGACCACAATCAAGCTCACATTATATTAAATATGTTCAAATCTAATTAAATGGGCCATCTTAGCTAGCCCATTAGCTTGTTGACCACAGGCAAGGCTAATGGTTTTACAGAGGCAAGATTAGGGAATGCATATATGATATGCATATATCAAGAGTTGATAACCTAATGATCCAATAGTTGTGTAGAGACACAATTGGTATAGAGATACCTACCTTTCAAGGGTATGGATTTTGATTTGTTGACCACAGTCAAGGTCAAATTTCATATCAAGGATTGGATATTGGCCTACTAAGAAAACCATCAGGTTTTGTCAGATTAAATAGTGAGGCTATTGATTCGCAATAAAATAGTGGAAGTATATAGATTAATTAAAGACCTAATTAATGCATACATATATATTTACATACTCTTATATGTTTTCTTTTTCACATCTAGGTCATCATCATGAGCACAACAAACATAAATATACGATCAATCTCGGATAACAAGCTGGTTGGCAGCAAATATTCTGACTAGATCAGGCAAGTGAGAATTATTCTCAGAGCTAAAAAGATCCATTATGTCTTGGATAAAGATCCACCACCACTTCCATCAGATGATGCCATTGATGAGATCAAGGGCACTTATTGAAAATACATTAAGGATAGTGAAGCAGCAGCATGTCTGATGCTGGGTGCTATGTCCTCAGAGCTTCAAAAGCAACATGAGATGATGGATGCTAGAACCATCATTTTGCATCTAGAGGAGCTTTATTCTTCTCAGGTTAGAACTGAGCAATATGAGATTGCTCGATCACTATTTAGCTGCAAAATGATGGAAGCACTTCGGCTGCTACTCACGCATTGAAGATGTGTGGGTATATTGAGCATTTGAGTAGACTTGGCTATGTAATGGATAATGATCTATACATAGATTTACTCTTGTACTCGTTGGCTCCAAGTTATGCACCTTTAGGACTTAACTTCAACATGAATAAGATCCAAGTAAACATTCCTGAGTTAATCAATATGCTTAAAACAGCTGATGGATCCTTTAAGAAGGATTTAAAAAGTGTCATGGTTGTCACTTCTACTAAAGGAAAAAAGAATAAGATGACCAAGGCACAGCCAAAGCATAGTGGGATTTCCAAGAAGAAGGTTACCAAGAAACGAAATCCCAAAGGAACTTGCTTCCATTATGGAAAAAATGGTCGTTGGAAGCGTAACTGTAAGGCCTATTTAGATTCTCTCAAGGAGAAAAAGCAAGCTTATGTTTCTACTTCAAGTATTCATATGATTGAAATTAATACTTATTCTATTGCTTCAAAACAATCTTAGGTATTAGATACTGGATGTGGATCTCATTTGTGTAATGATCTACAAGGGCTTAAAAGCAGTATAAGAGTTGGAAAGGCAGAAATATGTCTACAATCAGCTACTGGACAAAACATCTCTACAACAGTTGTGGGGTCTTACCATTTGCCTCTTCCAAGTGGATTAATACTAGAATATAATAATTGTTATTATGTTCCAGCTTTATCCAAAAGTATTATTTCTTTCAGTTGTTTATTGAACGATTATGACATTTCTTTTAAGGACAAGTGTTGTTACATTTTTAAGAACAATATGTTTTATGAAAAAGTTATCATTGAAAATGGTATATTTTTTCTTGATTTGTTTAAAGAAGTGCATAATGTGGATACCAAGAGAATGAAACAAGATAACTTAAATACCTCATATTTATGGCACTGTTGTTTAGGCCATATAAATGAGAAACACATGACCAAATTACACAAGTCAGGTGATTTAGGATCATTTTATTATGAATCATTTGATACATGTGAGTCTTGTTTATTGGGGAAAATGACAAAAGCTCCCTTTATTGGTAAAGGAGAACAAGCTAAAATGGTTTTGGACTTAATACATTCAGATTTATGTGGTCCAATGACTACACATGCCAGAGGAGGTTACTCCTACTTAATTACTTTCATAGATGATTATTCCAAGTTTTGATATATCTATCTAGTGAAATATAAATCAGAAGCATTTGAAAAGTTCAAAGAATTTGGCAAAAGTAATAAAACACTTAGATCAGATCAAGGTGGAGAATACTTAAGCCAAGAATTTCAAGATGATCTTAGAGATAATGGGATTTTATCTCAATGGACTCCACCATATACACCACAATATAATGGTGTATCTGAGAGGAAAAATCAAACACTATTAGATATGGTTCGATCCATGATGAGCCGAGCATACTTGCCTAAGTCCTTTTGGGGATAAGCACTAGAAACTGTTGTTTATGTGTTAATAGAGTTCCTAGTAAATCGGTTGATGTTACTCCATATGAGATGTGGAATAACAAGAAACCCACACTTTCTCATATGAATGTATGGGGTTGTCCTGCTTATGTGAAGAGGACAGTGTCAGACAAACTAGATGTTAAGTCTGACAAATGTTATTTGTGGGATATCCAAAAGAAACATTTGGATATTATTTCTACCATCCCTTAGAACAAAAGGTGTTTGTTTCAAGGCATGCTATCTTTTTGGAAAGAAAATTTCTCCTACGAGAGGACAGTGGGAGTAAAATTGAACTTGGTGAAGTTCAAGATCCACAAATAGAAATAGAACAACCGATTGAACCCAACACTGAATTTCATAATGATAAGATTACAATTGAACCTAATTATACACAAAATGTTAGAAGATCTACTAGAATACATTCTATCCCTGTGAGATATGGATTTCATATTGATTCAGATAGAGGCATAATTGGAGTAGAGGACAATGAGCCTACAAGCTATCAAGAAGTTTTGAACAGTTCAGAACGTGATTTATGGCTTAAGGCTATGCAGTCTGAAATGGACTCCATGTATGAAAAAAAATTATGGACTTTAACTCAACCACCTGAAAGGATAAAACCCATAGGGTGCAAATGGGTCTTCAAAAAGAAAATCGACATGGAAGGTAATATAGTTACCTATAAAGCACGCTTAGTAGCAAAAGGCTATCGTCAAAAATAAGGTATTGACTATGATGAAACCTTTTTCTCCTGTAGCAATGCTTAAGTCTATAAGAATACTTTTAGCTATTGTAGCTCATTATGATTATATGATTTGGCAAATGGATGTGAAGACAACTTTCCTAAATGGATCTCTGACTGAGGATGTGTATATGACACAACCAGAAGGGTTCACATTTGGAAATGGCAAAAAGGTATGTAAGCTTCAAAGATCCATTTATGGATTGAAGAAAGCTTCTAGGAGCTGGAACATACGATTCAATGAGACAATTAAAGAGTTTGGTTTCTCATAAAATGAAGATGAACCTTGTGTGTATAAAAGGGTCAGTGGGAGTGAAATTGTCTTCCTAGTTCTATATGTGGATAACATTTTGATCATAGGAAATGACGTTTCTCTTCTCCAATCTGTTAAGATATAGTTATCCAAGCAATTCTCCACGAAAGACCTTGAAGAAGCATCCTATATTTTGGGAATAAGGATCTATAGAGATAGATCCAATAGGTTGATAGGTCTTTCTCAAAGTACATATAGAGATAAAGTATTGAAGAGGTTCAATATGGATCTCTCTAAGAAAGGGTTTATACCCATGGTGCATGGAAAACACCTTTCCAAATCTATGTGTCCGCAGACGCTAGAGGATAAAGAGAGCATGAATAGAATACCATATGCATCTGCAATTGGTTCTATCATGCATGCTATGTTATGTACACGTCCAGACATAGCATTTGCTTTGAGTGTCATAAGCTAATTCCAATCCAATTTTGGAGAGGAACAGTGGGCAGCTGTCAAGAATATCCTTAAGTACTTGAGAAGGACTAAGGATATATTCTTGGTATATGGGAAGGGTAGTTTGGAAGTAAATGGGTATACAAATGTCAGCTTCCAATTTGATAAAGTTGATTGTAAATCACAGTCTGGTTTTGTGTTCATAATGGGAGGAGGGGAAATTAGTTAGAAGAGCTCCAAACAAGAAACAACTGCTAATTTCACGACAGAAGCTTAGTACATTGCTGCTTCATAAGCAGCCAAAAAAGCAGTCTAGATCTAAAAGTTCATATCTAAACTAGGAGTGGTGCCTAGCATTGTTGATCTAATTCCTTTATATTGTGAAAACAATGGAGCCATTGCATAAGCAAAGGAACCACGGGCTCATCAGCAATCCAAGCATGTTCTCAGATGCTACCATCTCATAAGGGAAATAATAGCTAGAAATGATGTGAAAATAGAAAGGGTCCCCACATATGATAATTTAGTGGAATCCCTCACTAAAGTACTTTCCCAGATAAAGCACAATCACCATATAAATAGCATAGGTCTAAGACATATGAGTGATTAGCTCTAATGCAGGTGGGATATTGTTAGAGAGTATGCCCTAGAGCCTATGTAAAAGGGATGCATTTCATATGTATGAATTCATATTCTTAATAAAAGGCATCATTCATTTATTAATGCTATGTTTAAATGCATGAGTTTGTAAATCTTAAATTAATAAATGAAGTCCTTAATATTATAAACACAGTGCAAAGACAATCATGAAAGTGTACATGATATGAGATGTCTATTGCATGCAAATGTGTTCATATCCAAATATCCCTAATCATAGAATTAACAAGATAGGACATTGTTAATTCGGACAGACTAGCACATGTTATGGTTATTAAATGGTTTAAGCAATGGTTCTCATAACTGTGATTATGGAAGATAATCAAAGCTAACATGTTGATGTTTGCTAGAAGAACAAGTTCATTAGAGACCTGCAAAGATAATCCTCACATGGATATTAAATCTATGTCGGTGAGGAATCTCTTCATAGCGGTTATGCAAGTATCCTTAGACTTGAGATCACCAAAGTTATCTTAAATAGCAAGTGTTATAGTTTGACTCCATAACTGATTACTTCCAACTGGAGCTGAACATAGTTAGGAGGTTGGGTATATCATGACCTTCTTGAAGATAGTTGAGTGATTAACAAAGGATTCACCATCCTAGATTTTTTAAGTGAAGTTATCTCGCATGATTCTATAATTACCTTGTTCAGAGAATCTATGGCCAGAGTAATATACCAAGATGGATAGGGATCCATGAAGGGCATTTTGGGAACAATGGTTAAATTAATAGAACATACATAATTAGATTTATATGAGTTGATAGAAATCCATACTCAGAATCTAATTGAGTTAAGAGTGGTGAAAGGAGTAATTGCATGATAACTATTTCTATGGAAGGGTATAGTCAAGTCACTTGACTTTCGTGACATTGGGGTAGTCATAATGCCTAGCTAGAGGCCAATCATGACTTGTATAATAGTGTATCATAAATATCAATAGAGATTGATAAAATTATTCAAAGAAGTTTAAATCATATGAGTTTTGAATAGAACTCATAATTACATATTATACTGCCAATATGGACTGAAACCCAATAGGTCACACACATATAGAGAAAAGGATAAAATGGTAAAATGACAAGGATAATGATATTTGATATTATTATGGGAATAGAGAAGTGAATAAGATAATAATTAATTAAAGAGTTTAATTATGTATGATCAAGTAAAATTGTTCGCATAACTTTTTAGAAATGTTCTATAAAATGGATCTAATTGAAATATTTTGTTTCATAATTAATTATTATTGTACTATAAGTGTTATAGGGCTGATATAATAATTAATAGATGCATTGGAGAAAATAATGGAGGCCTAGAAAATTGAGTTTGGCGCAGAAACCTTCCAGAGGAAAGGTTTCACGCGAACTTTAGATAGAAGGCCTTGGAGGCCTAATTCTTGGACCAAAATATATTAAATATATTTCATAAGTGTTATGGAGCCTACATATTTAATTTGGATTGATTTGGAATTCATTTGGGTGATTAAATCCAAGTGTATGCATGAAGGGCCTAGTTTGTGGGTTTTGTGCATAGTCTTTTATGAAAGGATTTAAATTGGATTTAATTGAGCCCAAATAAATTATTAATAATTTCAAAAGCCCATTTAATATTTCTCCAACAATTTTAAAGAGCTCAATCCCATTATGAAGTTGGATTTTTAACCTAACTATAAAAATCCAAGTGATAGGGATTTTAGGGTTAAGTGAACAATTAAGAGAAAAGAAATTCTCTCACTCTCTCAACCCTAGCAACCACCCAACTTGCTGGCGTCAAGGAATTTTGGCTAGACCTTGTGTTCCTCCATTGTTGGTTCATTCAATCCTTCTCTAGTGTGGATTACTAATTGGAGGTGTTCAATTTTGGACATTATGGTTTGCGACAGCCCGGTGAGAAGGAAAATCAACTGTTTAACAAAAATCAAAGGTGATTTTTCTTATTCTCATTAATATGTATATTGTAAATTTATGTCAAGATCAGATCTATTGGTTAAAAATTTTAAATTTCCCTTATGTATAAAATGCATGTAACTGATAATTCCCAATAAGAAGCTATAAGACTTCCAATAAGACCAGATGTCCTAACCTTAGAAATGGAAGTAGAAAAAGAGCACTAGGCAGCTATAATGCTTTAAGGAGCCATATAATAGTTTAACATAGCTAGGAGTATGTTGCTAGCCATACAAGCGTTGTGTTACATTCAACAAATTTTAGCCACATCATATCTCGGCCACACCAATAGTCCTAGGTCAGTAAAAATAATTGACATAGTCTATTTATGGGCCATACATAGAATTAGGAGGGTAGATATTAGGCATGAGATCATTGCTACCCTATTCAGAGTTGGTACCCAGCCAACCTCATAGATATGTATGGGGGGAGTGGTGAGTTGACTATTGCTTGACCTAGGGTAGATGAGAGGACATTTGGCCAACCACTCTAGAAGGATATTTTTATAGATACGTAGTTGCTCTCATTATAAGGATTGTGAGGTAATCATGGCCCTAATCAAATTATAGTTAATTAAGGAGGATTACCGTTAATTAAGGTAAAATTAGATTATTTTGCAATTATTGAGGTTAAGTCCCAAGAGGGGTATTTTGGTAATTTCAGCATGTATTTAATTGGATATGGGCAGGATGTAATTTTAAAGAAGTATGTAATTGAAAGTAAATTAGAAGTTTGGGGGTTAAATGTTAAGAAAGATAAGTTGTTGGGGTTAAATTGAATAAGGATAATTTTGGAAATTCACCTAAAGAGATATTTACCCCACTAACTCCCTTTATAGCTTCTTGGAGAAGGAACTCATGGGGATTTTTGAGAAAAGGGATTGGCATTTTGAGGGAGATATATATATATATATATATATATATATCTCTTTGGTTACGGTTTGGAGAAGAGGAAGTTTAGGGTTTTGTGGTTCAAGCATCATGAAGGTAATGTTTTCCCTCTCATAGATCTCTTCTTCTCTTCTTGTGTTTGATTTTTGGTGATGAGAGATTACAAGATCCTGCTATTGTCACTATGTGTAAGGAAAGGAGAGAGAAGCAGACAAATCAAGTGAAAGAGAAGAAAGGAATCTTGAGTAAAGGAGTTGGATTTAAAACTTCATTAAGGTATGGAACTATTATGTTGATTTTATGTATGGGAGGATGCTTTTTGTTAGTTGTAAAAGGATCTATAGAAATTTATGGTTTTGTTTTCTGGTTTTTTAATCAGGATTTTAAGATGGGAATGGAAGGTTGTTTGCTTAGGGTGGCAAGTCGTTAACTTCTTCACGAGTCGTGCACCATTTGCCCTAGGTCACTCATGAATGTGTTATTCTCCTTTGGTTACTAACTCGTGAATCCTTTCACGAGTTATGCAATCTTGTCCGACTCATGAATCCCTTCACGAGTCATGAAAGTTGACCTTCTTGCTTCACTCGTGAGCCCTTTCACGATTCGTGAAAGTTATCCCTTTTGCTTCACTCATAAGCCCCTTCACGAGTCATGAAAGTTAGCCATTTTTATTCACTTGTGAACTTCTTCATGAGTCGTGAACTTCATCCCTTTACTTCACTCGTGAAATCCCTTTAGGAGTCAAAGGTTTCTTCATGACTAATAGATCTATCTGGACTGTTTTGCTTATAAATTGAGCTATAGAAATGAAAATTGAATGATTCTTTTTGTGTTTGAGAATAGACTTCCATATCTATATTTCATATGAAGAAACCAAGTTCTAAATATATCTTTAACTAGGCCATATTTTTGTTTAAATTCTAGAATAGTTTGCTGCCCAGTCACTAGGAGCAAACCTCAGTGTTCTGTAAATATCTAAAACTATAGAAATTATAGCAAGATAAGTTTTGATGTTTTAAAAACTAGAAACATAGTGGAACAAGTTTGTAGAAGACCATTTTTGCTAAAAATTCCTTTTCATAGGTTAAAAACCGCTTACAAATCGAACTCAGAAAACTGCTTATGATTGTTCACGACTCGTGATTCCTGTCACGACTCGTGACATGTGCTACTCATGAACAAGTGCACGAGTCATGAAGTTTGCACCCTTTCATGAGTAGTGACACCCCTCATGACTCGTGACACTTCCCTACTTGACCCAAACATGATTTTTAAGCCCTATAGTGTCACCAAAGCTAGTCTAAAACCTTTTTAAGTAACTTTAAAGCATTTTAAGCATAAAATAAGGATAAGTTGTGACACTAAACATGATTAAATGAAACATTATATGCGAATAAAGTTAGTAAATGAATACTAACGATAGAATACATGAAAATGATTACTGATATTTGACGTTGTTATAATGATCATACAAATGTGATTTGGCTTGCCAAAAAAAAATACTATACGTTGGTATTCCTCTACAATAATATGAAAACGCTATGATATAACCTAGAGATAATAAGAGTATAGTCACAAGGTTGCATGTCCAAGTTAAAAAAAATGGGACATTACAATTTATGTTAAATTATGAAAATGTAGAAGCTTGATTACACTCAGAATCACAAGAAGAATTAATGATTAGCAGTAATGTGTAATGACTTGCTCACTTGTTTGCCCATGCCTATAACACATTATGATTAGCACATGAGTATCAGTAGTGTATTAATGACTAAGATGAAATAAGATCACATAATCTACCTAGGTATAAAATACAAGTCAGTGGATTGAAATATTTATATGATTATGTTAAAGTATATAACTTATTGTTTGTAATCTGATAGACCATTGAAGTTAATCAAGGGACTAATTATAACAAGTGTTGACCCTTAAGTTATCAGAGAACCTGCACTTATTACTACTATTTGAATCATAAATGCATGAGTATTGCCTTGAATAATTATGATTTGATGTGAGTTATGATAGTATGTGAAGGATGCTTACGGAAAATTGCAACAAGATACGTCATTAAGAATTATCAATGAGTTATGTAATTCAATGTTTTATAATTAATGTTACCATGCCATGATGAGTAGTTCGACTCCTTATGTGATCTGACATGAGTACTTATAGGGTATGTACTATTATGATTCAAGTTGTCTTATATGCTCACAGATATAAATGGACATGCATATAATATTATGAAGATTTTTAGTTACAAGAACCATACTTTCATAATCGCCTCATTGGCTTTATGCGTAATACCTAGTCTGATGAGATGGATCGATGAAAGTAATATTCTATTGTGTTTGCATTATCATGTAATCCACTGCAATATGTATGAATGATGTTGATGCAATGATGTGATTACATGACTTACATCCATGTTTAAGAGAGCCTAGAGGTCAACATTGATGTATGATAAGAATGATATGCATTTTTATGAATTGTGGCTTGAAGCCAAATGATGTTTAAGAAGAATATGATGAACTAAAGATGTTCTTAAAGGGGTTAAGCCTGCGGGTCTTAGTTCAGTTGTGGATTAGATAGGCATGCCTAGAGG
This sequence comes from Excoecaria agallocha, assembly GCA_037975025.1. Taxonomy (NCBI): domain Eukaryota; kingdom Viridiplantae; phylum Streptophyta; class Magnoliopsida; order Malpighiales; family Euphorbiaceae; genus Excoecaria; species Excoecaria agallocha. The sequence continues at coordinate 545,124 of JBBPFJ010000043.1, read as the reverse complement.
GATACAGTTGCAGCTGCCATAGTCGACCCCGTTTGGGTCTTGTTCCTTAGTGGAACCATTGCTCAATCCCATTTGGGCCTATAGTTTGTTCCTTGCTGGAACTAGTGTTTGACCCTGTTTGGGTCTATTACTTGATATCTTTGGATATCCATTGTTTGATACCTTAGTGTATCCATTGCTCTTGTTATCCACCCTTCGAACTAGTACTTAGGCGGGCTATTAAATATGATAAAAATGTACACAAGATAAAGTAAAACACGCATTAGTTGCCTCAATTATGTAATGTAAGCATGATGAATGGCTTATTATAATGCTTACCATGATTTCTTTTGGCTAAAAACCATTTCAATGAAATGAAATTATTGGAATGTATATCTATGAGATTTTGTAAGACCCTAATTCCTTTACCATGGATAACCATCATTCATCATCATCATCATCACAAACCTAGTAAAGTCAGGCGGAAATTATAATAGAACAGGCCATAATTACATGCCACAATAAAATAATCAAGCTTATAATTAAATAATTATAACATAAATGGCCTTCAAGAGTCTCGAAATCCTTAAGGCAACAGCATCTAGCTCGATCCTCTGGAGCTGAACTTAAAACCTACAAGAATAAATGAACCCGTGCTAATCTATAAAGCTTAGTGGGGAACAAAACTCTATATGTATGAACATAACCTCTTTACAAAATTCATCTCATCATGTAAACTTTCACAACAGCACGGCATAACATATGAGTCTATTATATTGATCGTATCATAATGGACATATTGGGGAAATTCTCAAACTTAATAATAAAACCCTGCTTACCAACGTCTAAAGCATTCTGTAAATTATCTTATCTTGGAACTTGTCAAATTACTATCATAAGTTTACTTCCTTTCTTCCATAACTAGCTTGATTTATACCCTCCTAATCCTTACTACTCCATATTTCATGCATCCAGGTTGTTAATAGTGCAAAATATTAACTTAATGCATTAATCATATCATTACATAATTCCTGCATTCAATATTAAATCTATGCACACCGAAGTGCTTATGCCATTTAACAACCATAGAATTATTGTTATACTTTATTTCTTCATATATCTTTACTTAATTCTCATTTCGGATTCATATACACTTATTCCTTAATGCTATCTTATCATTGCAATTTAAGACATCATACCACACCATAATATATCATGATTTGCATTTGGGTTTATATAAGAATTATACATATGCAGATACATATGAAATGTTCATATACATACTAACAGGTTTGCATGCCATTTCAACGAACAGGTGCCACATATCATGATTAATGGACCAAGTCCTCATACCATATGCAACATACTATAATTTCCATATACATAAAGATCATTATGTATACTATGGTTCATATAACTTTTAATATAATGTTGTAAGCTTGTGGCTCAAACGGCCAAACTATTCGGCTTAAAGCCACATTTCATAAAAGAGTGCATATTATTCTTGTCAAATATCAATGTTGAGCAATAGGCTCCAATATACATAGATGTAGATTATGTTATCACATAGCCGCATAAACATCCTTCATACATATCATAGTAATTTACATGATAATGCAAACACAATAAAGTATTACTTTCATTAGTTAATCTTGTCGTACCTAGCATTAAGCATGAAGTCAATAAAATAACTGTAAAAGTGTAGTTCTTGCAATTAAAAGTCTTTCTAAGATTATATGCATGTCCATATATATAATCATAGCAATTCATACATTTGGGGTTCTCATATTTGTTCATCTTATGACACGGACTACTCATCATAGCATGGTCGAATCAATTATACTATATAAACTTACATAACTCATAAATAACTCTTAATTGCGTACCTTGTTGTTATTTTCCACGAGTAGCTTTCATAGCATCATAACTCCCATCAATGAATAATTACTTTAAACAATACTCATGCAATTAGGATCCATATAAGAATACGGGTAGGTTCTCTTTTGAGTTAAGATCGACACTGGTATAACTTTTATCTTTTAGTTCACTTTTATAGTCTATTAGAACATGGACAACAGGTTATCTACCTTAACCCTATCATGCATGCTTCAATAGCTTATTAATAATTTTTCATCATATAACATATTATACCCATGTAAGATATGCAAAAGTATTTCATCTTACGCGTAGCACACTACTTGCAAACTGGGTTTCCCTATTTAAGTCATAGGACATAAATAGGCAGGCAAGTAGTTTTTCCCTACATCTAGGCTAATTATTATTTTCTATTATGACTTGGAGTATAACTAACTCCTATCATTCATGATTAAGTGCATTTGATGATACCCCTTCTTAGCTTAAACATGCAACCTTACCACTACCCTCTAATTGCCACAAACTATATCATAGTATATCATGTCATTACAACGGAGGATTAGCATGTGATAATGGGCAAAATCATTTACTATGATACATTACATACCATATCCCAACTTTATAGGACATAACAACTAGCATACAAGTTTAAGATTACTAGGGTGCTCCTTACTCTACTTAGTTTTGTGCGCGTTATGCACTAAACCACATTCTACTTAAAGCAGTTCATATACAAAATGCCCTTGACAAAACCCTCAAAATCAGACTTCAAGTGCACACCTTTCCTTATTTCAATAGGTTATTATTCTAAATCTTTCATTGCTACTTCATTTGATAGCCAGGTCTTTATAAACTATGTCTTTCTAGTCTTTATCAATAAAAGATACTTCATGATTTATTAGCCCATCAATATTCAATTTGCATATTAACTGTCGTAGTCATGCAAAGAAAGTCTTGCTTAACTATATCTTATTTTAAACCTTAGCATTGGAAAGACTTTTAGAACTATAATCATTCCTCACTAATCAATTACCATAGTACTCACCCCTTGTATACTCAACCATAATCAACATTTCTTATTGCTAGCTCATTTCACTCTATTCATAGCAATATCTTCATATGCACAGGCTCTAAAATGCTGGTTCACAAATTAGTGAGCTATAGTTTTGGGGAGAAGAAAAACCAATGAAAATAGTGTACAAGTGGTTGTGCATTACATGGAAATAAAGGTTAAGTGGTCTTGCATTTACATAGGTTGCATGGCCTAATGGTCGTGTAGAAGAACTGAGAAAAAGGCATATGCGGCCAAACAAAGAAAAGAGAGGAAGTATGTTGTCGTGCATTGGGGAAGAGACATTCATGCGTGGCCATGCATGGGTGAAGAACTTCCGCATGGATGAAGAACTTCCCATGCGTGGCAGTGCATGGGTGAAGAACTTCCCATGCATGGTCGTGCATGGATGAGGAACTACAATGCAGCAAGTTAGGCGTGGCCACGTGCTGGGAGGAGAGCTTTTGCGTGGCCACGTGCTAAAGAGAACAATGGACAAAAGGCCACACACGGCCATGCACTGGGAGAAGGAAACTCATGCATGGGCGTGTCTAGTGTAATACAGTCTTGAGACTGCAGATTGACTACCCAAACTCAAAAATCCCATCCCACCCACAATCATACTCATTGAATTTTAAAACCTCTTAATCTTATCAATACTTCTAACATCTAATCCTTAACCTCATCAAGGAGGACAAACACACAAAAAAAGGAAAACTTTGTAATTAAATCCAGGAAAACATAAACCTAATTCTCATACCTGGTTTGAAGCTCAATCTTCCTTAGCTCATCTTGATCCAACTCTCTCTTATTGCTAATTTCCTTTATTCCCTAACACATAAAGGCACAACAGGGTCTCTTAATCCTTCAAAACTAGAAATCAAACCAAGAAAAGAAATGTAGAGAGAGAGAGGTCTACAAGGAGAAGCATTACATTTTTAGAAGCTGCTCACAAACCCTAAACTTCTCTGCCCTTGTCTCGATCTCCAGCTTCCCTAAGGAGCCTTAAAAGAGTGAGTGGGGTAAATATCTTACTCAAGAAATTCCAAGAATGCCCTTATACATTTTTAACCCTTAAAACTTATTTTCTTAACATTTTAACCCCAAGCTTCTTATTTAATTCAATTGCATTATTCCTTAGTATTTTAGCTACACTCCAATACCTATATGCATGATTACCAATATACCCTTTATATGACTTAACTTTAATAATACAAAATAATCTAATTTGCCTTATTAAACCTTAATCCTTATTAATTTACCATAATTCAATTAGGGCCATGGTTGGGTCCTTATAAATCTCTCCTCCTTAAAAGAATTTTGTCCTCGAAATTCAAAACTGGTAGCTTTATCTTTATTGCTAAAATTTCTTAACGGTGCTTTAGCTATAAACAACTATAACCATAAGCATTCTCTATATCCACAATAAAGTCGTCATATATAATCATTTGTATCTACCTCTGATCTAGATACTCTTATACTCGTTGTATTTCTTATCCTGAATATCTTAATAAACTTAAAATCTTGCATCATCATTTATGCCAGGAATCAAGTTCTCTTCTATTCATATGAACTTTTCCTCAAAAATCTTAATATATATTCTAAACATACTTATAATCAATCTTATGCTATACCACAATCTTAAAACATTAAGGCATTTAAGCACTTATAATACCAGGAGGCGAGAGATATTGATAATTCCTCAGATATCATCTCACAATCTCTACCAAAATCTTGCTAATGATCCAATATATATATATAAATTATTGGTCAAACACCTAACATAATCGTCAAAATGTATGTCGTTAACAATAACACCATAATCTAAAACAATATCATCTTAATCTTCAAGAACAATTCCTTAATTCCTTATTGCCCAGAAAAGACTCAACCTGGGCTCTGATACCACTAATTGTAACACCATAATTCCTTTACCATGGATAACCATCATTCATCATCATCATCATCACAAACCTATTAAATTCAGGCAAAAATAATAATAGAACAGGCCATAATTACATGCCACAATAAAATAATCAAGCTTATAATTAAATAATTATAACATAAATGGCCTTTAAAAATCTCGAAATCCTTAAGGCAACAGCATCTAGCTCGATCCTCTAAAGCTGAACTTGAAACCTACACGGATAAACAAACCCGTGCTAAGCTATAAAGCTTAATGGGGAATAAAACCCTATATGCATGTATATAACCTCTTTACACAATTCATCTCATCATGTAAACTTTCACAACAGTATGGGATAACATATGGGTTTATTATATTGATCGTATCACAATGGACATATTGGGAAGTTCTCAAACTTAATAATAAAACCCTGCTTACCAACATCTAGAGCATTCTATAAATTATCTTATCTTGGAACTTATCAAATTACTATCATAAGTTTACTTCCTTTCTTCCATCACTACAAGAAAATTGCAGAATAGCGAGGAAAATAAAATTTGTTGCTAAATGCACAATTTAGCGACAACATTGCGATGAAAAATGATTTTTGTCGCAAATATTATTAGATGCGTGGGAAAATAAATTTTGCGATGATTTAGCGAGAAATAATTTTTGTTGTAGCTAATTTTGGGCGCCAAAGTTTTGGCATAAAAAATAGTGATGACTTTATGAGCAAAGACCCCTCGCTAAATCTTAATTCACGGCTAGAATGATAAATGAACCATTTAATCCTCGCTAATTTGGCGAGGAACAAATCTTCGCTAAATTAGCGATGACAAATCCGTCGCTAAATGTTATATAGTTTAGAATTTAACATATTAACCATTTAGCGAGGACTTAATCCTCGCTAATTTTATGGGGAACCATTTAGTGAGGACTTAATCTTTGCTAATTTTACGAGGAACAAATCCTCGTTAAATTAGCGAGGACTTAATCCTCGCTAACGGTTAAATAGTTTATCATTTAACATATTAACCATTTAGAGAGGACTTAATGCTCGCTAATTTTGCGAGGAATAAATCCTCGCTAAATTAGCAAGGACAAAACCCTCACTAATGGGTAAATAGATTGCCATTTGACATATAAACCGTTTAGCGAGGACTTAATCCTTACTAATTTGGCGAGGAAAAAATCCTCACTAAATTAGCGAGGACAAATCCCTCGCTAATAGTTAAATAGTTTAGCATTTAACATATTAACCATTTAGTGATGATTTAATCCTCACTAATTTTGCGAGGAACAAATTCTCGCTAAATTAGCGAGGATAAAACCCTCGCTAACGGGTAAATAGATTGTGATTTGACATATGAACCATTTAGCGAGGACTTAATCCTCGCTAATTTGGCGAGGAACAAATCCCTCGCTAATTAGCAAATACATTATTTTCCTAACTATTTTTATATGATTTTGATTCTAAATATTTAAATTGAATTTACATTTAATTAAACCATTTAATTAAATAAATTTAGATAGTATATTTTTTCGTAGCAAAAATTAAATGAATTAATTTGTTGTTATTTAAATTAACAAAATTGAAATAAATTATTATTTTTACATCCAATAATATCAATTATTATTTAATTGTATAATAAAAGGAATAAATTGTGAGGACATAGTCCTTGCAAAATTAGCTAGGATATTCACATTTGTGTATACAGTTATATAACCATTAGCAAGAAAACATGTTCTCGCAAAATAAGCTGGATTAGCTAGGATATTTTCCCTAGCAAATATTGCTATGACAATAGTCCTAGCTAAATAAAGTTACCAAATTTTATTATAGGGCACCATTATATCCAAAACTCCCTCCAATTTGTATTATTTTCCATCCTCACTCTCCCTCCTCATCGTTTTTCTTTCCCTCTCTTTCTAATAACCATAAGAAAACCCCAGCCGTCCACCACCTTCGCTGCTCCCTTGCCACTTTACTGCAGTCCCATTTTGCAAGTTCTTTTTGTAGCTTCTACTGAAGGAGTGTGTAGAAGAGTGTTTCAGCTCCTCGATCGTGTTTCAAGCATGGCCACCTTACTGAAGTCCCATTTTGCAAGTTCTTGCACAGGTTCTTATTTTATCCAATCTTTTTAAATTTCCCACTGTGTTTTTTCTTAGGCTAGATAAAATGGATACCTTTCCATCTATTAATCATTTTTCTTCGACTATTTCTACTCAGGGATCTTAAAGCTCAGAACCTATTAATGTATAGAAAGACAATGATGCTTAAGATTGCAGATCTCGGACTAGCTCGAGCATTTACTCTACCTATAAAGAAGTATACTCACGAAAAATAATGAAGAGGTAGTCTTTATTTTCATGAAAAATGATGAAGAGGTAGTCTTTATTTTCACAGATTCTTGTAATTATTATAGCATAGGGCTTGTGCTAAATCAAAAATTTATTTATGTCCATTTAAACATTGAAATTTGGTATGGCTGCAGGGGGAGAGGAAAATCTCTGTCTTGTTTGGCATTGCTCTTGCTTTCACACTTCATGTGATTGGTGTCTACTGGTGGTATCGAAATGATGATCTTTTGTACCCACTAGTCATGCTTTCTCCCAAATCTATTCCACCTTTTGGGCATGCTATTTTCATCATCATGGTGAATGGTATGTTATTGTTTTAAACTGCTTAACATTGTAAATTTGCATAACAATTATGAGTAGTTATATGCACTTTATCTTGTAAGACAGACTTTTAAAGTTTTCTATAGGATATATGTAGGGTCAAATGCTAACTTTGGTAGAATATCTGATGTTGTTATACCGTGCCTTATTGCCTACACCAGTCTGGTATCATTTCTTTTTTAATAAAGAATATGGAAGCCTCTTTTCATCACTAATGACAGGACTGTACTTGACTTTCAAGCTTACTTCTGTTGTTGAGAAGGTATACTGTTTTATGGTTTTACTTGTGGGTGTGTGCGAGTAAAATTTTTTTAGTCTTCTACTTTTGCTGTCTGCCAAGTAGTTTGGCACTCGTCTTCGTACACTTTCTTCATCTAGCTTCCATGCTTGTTTATTCTCCTTTATCTTGATTGGTGAATTGTAGGTTCAATGCTTCTGTTCTGCTTTGAAGGCACTTTCACGTAAAGAGGTGCATTATGGGGCTTATGCAACATCAGAGTAGGTAATCTCAATCTCCTTTTGTTAGACTTGGGTAATGTAGATGATCGGGAAATGTTGTGCCTGCATGGCATGGGCATTTATCTATGCATTGCATTGATTACTTTACAATGTCTCAACTTTGACATGATTATGCACTATAATCACTTTGAATTAATCGGTGCCTTATTTCACTATCAGAATTTAACCATTTTATCCCCTTTTGGTGGTAGGATTTAGCATCCCAAGTTGCTAATTTATGGTATCTGGTTAAATGGTTTATAAAAAACGTAAAGACATTGTAAATAAACATAGTTTTGATCCCTTTGGGTATTTTGGTTTCTGGAAAAATTATGAACAAACACATCTAGAATTTAGTTCTGTAAAATCTATTAATAGTTATCTGGATCAAACATCTCGAATTATTTGGATATTAGTTCTTCATCATGGCAATGACAAAGCACATATATCCTTTACTATATTATCTTTAAGTTTCCTTTTGTTTTTTTTAATCTCACAATGTAATTCTTCTACTATTAATTCTTTTTTTCTTTGATCTGAATTTTTACATTGGGTTTTAAACTTCATGAATGATAGGTATGTTATTGATTCTGGTTATATGAAGCAACGGTAATACAACCCATCAACCGGCATGTATTCCCATCGAAATTGTTCTTGTTCCATTTGCATCCACTTGTCCTCCATCCTGCTTTTGGACGGTATCAATAATTTACCATATTCATAATAGCATGATCTTAGCATCTGATTTATCCTCTTTTGTCCTATAGGGGTTCGGAGCTGCTACAATGAGGGAAAGCGAGTGGCTGAAACTTTGATGTTCGATTATCATAGACAGCATGGAATAGGTAAATATAATTATTTTTCCTCTTAATGAAATCATTGGTTGCAAACAATTCTTCCTTCAGGTCTTTGATTATCAATTAATGAAATAAATATCTATGTTTTATTTGTCAATTTACTTCTTGTACAGTACTCTTCTTTAAATTTTAAATTACTCTAGTTTACATTTTAAAGTGCTCTAGTTAATTATCTATCTATTTGATCTCTTAATTTGTGAAATGCAGTTTCGGCATTTTGCAACCAAGGTTGGAAATCTTTGGCGCCATTTTGTGAAAGAATTTTTCCCTCGGTGGGTCTGGTCATGTGGTTGTCCAATTCTCAGGTATTGCTTCTATCAGACATACGTTATTTATTTCTGCATGTCTTGTATTTTTTTAATGATTTGAAGAACTTTATTGGCCTCCATTTTTGAATTACAGTTTTTTAATTCTACATCACGTTGCTTAATATTTGTAGGCTTGACTCTAGTAGGAAGAGAAATTTTAAGTTTCTGATGACTAGTCTTTAATAGTTCCCATTTTGGTAGAGATTTGGTTGGCTATGCTAAAAATTGCACAAAAATAATTGGACTTCATGGTTTGATTTGCTTTTCGAAGATTATCTTATGTCTTGGTATAAGTGCACGCTCTTTGTAACTTAGACAATCACCTAAAGTAGGCATGCCTCATCTAAATATACAACAAGCTAACAAATTTAAATGAAATTTTGATGATACTTGAGATTCTTATATTCAATCTATAAATATATATACTCAATTTATTTGCTGAACTGAGTTTAATATATAGTATAATATATTCATCATAAAAAAAGGATTGAGAGAGAATATTTCAGCCTTGCTTTTGATACGGTTTATTTCTGATTTCTTGCTTTATATGCAAACACAAAATCTCTGTTATTAGTGTTTTAACTTAGATCAGTTGCTATATTTTGCTCACTCAAGGTCCTATTTTTTAACTGGTCAAATATCATTCACTCATTAGGGAAAGAAAAAGCATATTAGGTAAAATTTTATAGGTATTTTCATTGAGTTCGGCAGTTATTTTGGAAATGCCTTCAAGGGCACCTATCCCACTTCATAAGATTTTAATTAGATCCTAGATGAGACAAATATCTAGATATCATGTGTTGTTATTTTCAAAATGCTTATATATCAGGTAATTGTCATTATCAGCTGGTTAAAACCATTAATCTAGCCAATTATGTTAATTCCATTCATTAGCCCTTGCCAATTTCTGTGGGAGAAAAGTCTGCTCTGCCTAGCTCTATTGTTTACTTGTTTATTTAGTTATTCATTGTGGTTAAATAGTGTGGTGATTTTCCTTCTTTGAACAGTGTACTTAAGTGCATTTCACCTTTTAAAGTTATTTTAATTGGAGATTAATATTGCATCATATTTATTAGAGACCAAATATTTTTCTCGGGAATGATGATGCTCCTAGATAAAGCTCTAACCTATTAAAACTTTGGCCTCCATGACTTGCATACATAATATTGCAAGCTGGGGTTGCATATGTTCTAGTGTTCTGCTTATCAATTGTGCAGAACAATATATTGTATAACTTTTATAAGCTGCTTTTTATATCTGAAACTCAGTTGCATCAAGTCCAAATAGTAGTAGTAGAGTGCATAAAAGGTTTATACCTAATACTTTTCTCTTGGAAAATGAAAAATTTCATGGTTTGGAGTACAAACCATGATATACAATTGTAAAGCTATGTAATCCATGTATTTTGAAATATTGTACTATGTGGTTACAGATATTTAAGGCAGACTTCACATGTCCCCCATGGTTCTCCTCAAGTGCAAAAAAACTAATTAAAAGAATTCTGGATCCTAATCCTTTGACGGTATGCTTCCTTCTTCCACCTCCTCATTTTTATACATAAATATTTTTCAATAGCTGGAAACAATGCACCATAGCCGTGGACATCTGTAAACCATAATACTTACTATGTGTATTATTTGATTCTTTTTATCTTTAATGTTGTTTTTTAATTTTCAAGTTTGTGAGCTTTAAGCTTGTTTTTACATGGGTTAGAAGTCGATATTTATGTTCTACTTTAAGGATATCTTAATTCAAAGAAGCAATTCATGCTCTTATTTGACATATAGATTTGTGGGTCCTTTTCTTTTCATTTGTATTTAATGGCGCTGAATGATTTTCAGGTAATTGTTGTATTTGTAATCAGCATGAAAATGTTCATATGTCATTGTTCTTGACCTGTGATTATCCCAAACTTGCTTATGCTGTAGTTTGAATTTGAAGTCTAGAAGATTAAATTCTAATAATGACACTGGATGAAGTTCTTTGTCATCTGCAATCAATCACTGCACAACTATAGGAACTAAAAGCAACTGGCATTTTATGAGCTATTTATGATTTTTAATTGTTACTGTTATATATGGATGTATTATTTTGGATATATTATTAGCAATGCTATACACTTGTAAATAACAATTTATTCATTAATATATATATGTTTCTATATTAAATATTGAGTGAATATAAATTTATTATTTTTTATTTTATTATTTAAATAATAAAATTTTCATATTAAATTAAGAAAATAAAAAATTTCATATCAACATTTAGTAAGGATAAATCTCATGCTAAATTTAGCAAGAACAATATTTGTCACAAAATGCATGTTAAAATTTAGCAAGGAACTTGTCCTAGCTAAAATTTAGCGACAATTTAGTCTTCGCTAAATTACTCCTCGCAAAACTTAACGAGGACTTTAATCCTCGCTAAAGTTAGCGAGGACTAAATCCTCGCAAAACTTAGCGAGGACTTTAATCCTCGCTAAAGTAAGCGAGGACTAAATCCTCACTAAAGTTAGCGAGGACTAAAATCCTCGCAAAAGTTAGCGAGGACTAAAATCCTCGCTAAAATTAGCTAGGATGACTTTTGTTACAAAATTTTTGTCCTCGCTAAACTAATTTAGCGACGAAAAACCATCATTTAGCGAGTAATTTTGTCCTCGCTATTTTACATTTTTCTTGTAGTGCATAACTAGCTTGATTTATACCCTCCCAATCCTTACTACTCCATAATTCATGCATCTAGGTTGTTAATAGAACAAAATATTAACTTAATGCATTAATCATATCGTTACATAATTCCTGCATTCAATATTAAATTTATGCACACCGAAGTGCTTATGCCATTTAACAACCATAGAATTATTGTTATACTTGATTTCTTAATATCTTTACTTAATTCTCATTCCGGGTTCATACACACTTATTCCTTAATGTTATCTTATCATTGCAATTTAAGACATCATACCACACCATAGTATATCATGGTTTGCATTTGGGTTTATACCAGAATTATACATATGCAAATACATATGAAATGTTCATATACATACTAACGTGTTTGCATACCATTTCAACGAACAGGTGCCACATATCATGATTAATGGGCCAAGTTCACATACCATATGCATCATACTATAATTTCCATATACATAAAGATCATTATGTATATTGTGGTTCGTATAACTTTAAATATAATGTTGTAAGCTTATGGCTCAAACGGCCAAACTATTCACCGTAGAGCCCATTGGTGAGCCTAGCTCGTAGCGGCACTCACATGAGAACCTTCTTCATAATAAATGTGAGATATCATAGTCATGTAACACATAATATGGCATTTCATTTCATAGAAATAGTTTAAAGTAATCAAGAATTAACATATAACACCATAATAGGCCATTCATCATGCTTACATCATATAAATGGAGCAATCATTACATATTTTCTTTATGTTATGTTCATTTTATCATCTTTGATAGCCTGCCTAAGTACTAGTTCCAAGGGTGGATAATGGGAGCAATGGATACCCAAAGGTATCTAACTATGGATATCCGAAGATATCAAACAATGGACTCAAATAGGGTCAAGCAATGGTTCTAGCAAGGAACAAACTATGGACCCAAATGAGGTCAAACAATGGTTCCATTAAGGAACAAGACACAAACGGGGTCAGCTATGGCAGCTGCAACTGTATCCCTCTAGGCATGCCTATCTAATCTACAACTGAACTAAGGCCCGCAGGCTTTACCATTATTAAACATATATAAATTCAACATATTCTTCTTTACTTAGTACGTCATTCGGCTTAAAGCCACATTTCATAAAAGAGTGCATATTATTCTTGTCATATATCAATGTTGAGCAATAGGCTCCAATATACATGGTTGTAGATTATGTTATCACATAGCCGCATAAACATCCTTCATACATATCATAGTAATTTACATGATAATGCAAACACAATAAAGTATTACTTTCATTGGTTAATCTTGTCGTACCTAGCATTATGCATGAAGTCAATAAAATAACTATAAAAGTGTAGTTCTTGTAATTAAAAGTCTTCCTAAGATTATATGCATGTCCATATATATAATCATAGCAATTCATACATTTGGGGTTCTCATATTTGTTCATCTTATGACACAGATTGATCATTATAGCATGGTCGAATTAATTATACCATATATTACATAACTCATAAATAACTCTTAATTGTGTACCTTGTTGTTATTTTCCACGAGTAGCTTTCATAGTATCATAACTCCCATCAATGAATAATTACTTTAAATAATACTCATGCAATTAGGATCCATATAAGAATACAGGTAGGTTCTCTTTTGAATTAAGATCAACACTAGTATAACTTTCATCTTTTAGTTCACTTTTATAGTCTATTAGAACATGGACAATAGGTTATCTTCCTTAACCCCATCATGCATTCTTCAACAGCTTATTAATACTTTTTCAGCATATAACATACTATACCCATGTAAGATATGCAAAATTATTTCATCTTGCAAGTAGCACACTACTTACAGACTGGGTTTCCCTGTTTAAGTCATAGGCCATAAAGAGGCAGGCAAGTAGTTTTCCCCTACATCTAGGCTAATTATTATTTTCCATTATGACTTGGAGTATAACCAACTCCTATCGTTCATGATTAAGTGCATTGCATGATACCCCTTCTTAGCTTAAACATACAACCTTACCACTACCCTCTAATTGCCACAGACTATATCATAGTATATCATGTCATTGCAATGAAGTATTAGCATGTGATAATGGGCAAAATCATTTACAATGATAGATTACATATCATATCCCAACTTTATAGGACATGACAACTAGCATACAGGTTTAAGATTACTAGGTTGCTCCTTACTCTACTTAGTTTTGTGAGCGTTATATACTAAACCACATTCTACTTAAAGTAGTTCATATAAAAAGCGCCCTTGACAAAACCCTCAAAATTAGCCTTCAAGTGAACACCTTTCCTTATTTCAATCGGTTATTATTCTAAATCTTTCATTGCTACTTCATTTGATAGCCAGGTCTTTATAAACTATGTCTTTCTATTCTTTATCAATAAAAGAGACTTCATGATTTATTAGCCCATCAATATTCAATTTGCATATTAACTATCGTAGTCATGCAAAGCAAGTCTTGCTTAACTATATCTTATTTTAAACCTTAGCATTAGAAAGGCTTTTAGAACTATAATCATTCCTCACTAATCAATTACCATAGTGCTCACCACTTGTATACTCAACCATAATCAACATTTCTTATTGCTAGCTCATTTCACCCTATTCTTATCAATATCTTCATATGCACAGGCTATAAAATACTGGTTCACAAATTAGTGAGCTATAGTTTTAAGGAGAAGAAAAACCAATGAAAATAGTGTACAAATGGTTGTACATTACATGGAAATAAAGGTCAAGTGGTCTTGCATTTACATGGGTTGCATGGCCAAGTGGCCATGTAAAAGAACTGAGAAAAAGGCATATGCAGCAAAACAAGGAAAAGAGAGGAAGTATGTTGCCATGCATTGGGGAAGAGACATTCATGTGTGGTCGTGCATGGGTGAAGAACTTCCCATGCGTGGCCGTGCATGGGTAAGGAACTACAAGGTAGAAAGTTAGGCGTGGTTGTATGCTGGGAGGAGAAAGCTTTTATGTGGCCACGTGCTAGAAGGAGAAAGCTTTTGCGTGGCCACGTGCTGAAGAGAACAATGGATAGAAGGCTATACACGGCCACGCACTGGGAGAAGGAAACTCATGCGTGGGTGTGTCTAGTGTAATATAGTCATGATACTGCAGATCAACTACCCAAACTCAAAAATCCCATCCTACCCACAATCATACTCATTGAGTGTTAAAACCTCTTAATCTTATCAATATTTCTAACATCTAATCCTTAACCTCATCAAGGAGGAAAAACACACAAGAAAAGGAAAACTTTGGAATTAAATCCAGGAAAAAGTAAACCTAATTCCCATACCTGGTTTAAAGCTCAATCTTCCTTAGCTTATCTTGATCCAAATCTCTTACTGCTAATTTCCTTTATTCCCTAACACATAAAGGCATAACAGGGTCTCTTAATCCTTCAAAACCAGAGATCAAACCAAGAAAAGAAATGTAGAGAGAGAGAGGTCTACAAGAAGAAGCATTATCTTTTTAGATGCTACTCACAAACCCTAAACTTCTCTGCCCTTGTCCCGATCTCCAGCTTCCCTAGAGAGCCTTAAAAGAGTGATTAGGCTAAATATTTTACTCAAGAAATTCCAAGATTGCTCTTATACATTTTTAACTCTTAAAACTTATTTTCTTAACATTTTAACCCCAAGCTTCTTATTTAATTCAATTGCATTCTTCCTTAGTATTTTAGCTACACTCCAATACCCATGTGCATGATTACCAATATACCCTTTATATTACTTAACTTTAATAATACAAAATAATCTAATTTGCCTTATTAAACCTTAATCCTCATTAATTTACCATAATGCAATTCGAGCCATGGTTGGGTCCTTACAGATTTAATTTGCCATGCTTTGATAGAATGCATACAATGTTATAATAAAAACTTTTTGGGCTATAGCATACACAATAAGTTTCATATGCTTTGGAAATTATGAAATGTACTTATGTAATAATTAGACCTTCACTGGTAATTATGATACGCAAGGCTGTTCTCTGTGATTTCATGCAAAGTCATTTAGTTAATACTTATAAATGTTTACATCTATATGTGCACTCCAATAACTTAGACATTAGTCAAAGGATGGTGTATGACATAATATGTTGTGGGTTGACATTTAGTTGCCATAATAAGATAGCATCAAGGAGCACATGGTTGGGAACCAAAGTTGTGATTTATAATTGTATTCCATTATTATGATTGTATGATATATATATATATGAAGTAATCACGCCTAGCGATATCTCTATAGAAGTTACATAACACATGCTCTTCTATTGTTTTGAATGAACATTAAATGCATATTTTATGTGACTAGCGAGATTAAATCTGTATGATTGGAGGTTGTACCCTCAGTAATATAACGAGGTCAGAATTCGTGAATGAAAGGATTAAGAGGTTTATGAATTTTGCTAGTTTATCAAGTAAGAGTTTTAGTAATTAAGTAAATGGAAATGTCTTTGGGAACTAGTATAGTTTGTGCCACACCCTACATGCATGTAAGTATATTAGTATTGTTAAGGTAAAACCCCTCTGAAATATTCATTATGAAATAATTTATATTGCAGACATATATTTACTTTATTTATGAAGGTTTCAGTGTATTGATGATAATTTTGGTAAGACTTTGTCGATAGAATTTTGTTCCCCACTAAGCTTTATAGCTTAGCACAGGTTTGTTCATCCATGTAGGTTTTTGGATAAGCTCCATTTTAGTTTGATAGCTACTGCAACTTGACTATTATCAAGAAAGGATCAAGCCGGTGTAGTTGTATTGAAGATTTCATTATGTATTGTTGGTCAATTATGTTAGGCCCTCTTATTTATAAGTTAATTTATTTGTTGTGGCATGTAATCATGGCCTGTCTTATTATTATTATTATTAGTATTTCTGTTTGATCTCTATTAGGTATGATGATGATTGATGATTATCCATGGTTAAGGGATTAGGGTGTTATAGTTAGTGGTATCAGAGCACCTAGGTTTAGTCTTTTCTAGGCAATAAGGAATTAAGGAATTGTTTTGGAAGATTAAGATGATACCGATCTAGACCAAATAGCCACATTCGGTGTTATTGTTATTGAGATGTAAATTTTGAGGATTTTGAGTGATGATTGACTTGCGGTAGATGGATATTTGAGTATTAGTAGGATTCTGATTCTGAAATTGTGAGATGACATCTAAAGAATTATTGATACCTCTCACTTCCTGATGTTGGAAGTGCTTAAACGTCTTGATGTTCTATGATTAAAGTATAGCATAAGTTTGATTATAAGTATGTCTAGATTGTTTATTAAGATGTTTAAGGAAAATTTCATATGACTAGAAGAGAACTTGATCTTTGGCATAGATGATGATGCAAGATGTTAAGGTTATTAAGATACTCAAGATAAAAAATACGAGCATAAGAGTATCTGGAAATCAAAAACAGATACCAAAGATTATATATGGATGAGTTTATTATAGATATAGAGAATGCTTATGGTTATAGTTACTTATAGCTAAAGCACAGTTAGGAATTGCTAGCAATAAAGATAAAGATTGCCAGTTTTGAATTTCGAGGACGAAATTCTTGTAAGGGGGAGAGAATTGTGTGGACCCAATCATGGCCCTAACCAAATTATAGTTAATTAATGAGGATTACCGTTAATTAAGGCAAAATTGGATTATTTTGCAATTACTGAGGTTAAGTCCCAAGAGGGATATTTTGGTAATTTTAGCATGTATGTAATTGGATATGGGTAGGATGTAATTTTAAGGAAGTATGTAATTGAAAGTAAATTAGAAGTTTGGGGGTTAAATGTTAAGAAAGATAAGTTGTTGGGGTTAAATTGAATAAGGGTAATTTTGGAAATTCACCTAAGGAGATTTTTACCCCACTAAATCCCTTTATAGCTTCTTGGAGAAGGAACTCATGGGGATTTTTTAGAAGGGGGATCGACATTTTGAGGGAGATATATATATATATATATATATATATATATATATATATATATATATCTCTTTGGTTACGATTTGGAGAAGAGGAAGCTTAGGGTTTTGTTGTTCAAGCATCATGAAGGTAATGTTTTCCCTCTCATAGATCTCTTCTCCTCTTCTTGTGTTTGATTTCTGGTGATGAGAGATTACAAGATCCTATTGTTGTCACCATGTGTAAGGAAGGAGAGAGAAGCAGACAAATCAAGTGAAAGAGAAGAAAGGAATCATGAGTAAAGGAGTTGGATTTAAAACTTCATTAAGGTATGGAACTATTATGTTGATTTTATATATGGAAGGATGGTTTTTGTTATTTGTAAAAGGATCTATAGAAATTTAGGGTTTTGTTTTCTGGGTTTTTAATTGGGATTTTAAGATGAGAATGGAAGGCTGTTTGCTTAGGGTGCCGAGTCGTGAACTTCTTCACGAGTCATGAACTTCTTCATGAGTCATGCACCATTTGCCCTAGGTCACTCATGAATGTGTTATTATCCTTTTATTACTAACTCGTGAATCCTTTCACGAGTTGTGCATTCTTGTCTGACTTATGAATTCCTTAACGAATCGTGAAAGTTGACCTTCTGGCTTCACTCGTGAGCCCTTTCACGAGTCATGAAAGTTATCCCTCTTGCTTCACTCATGAGCCCATTCACGAGTCATGAAATTTAGCCATTTTTCTTCACTCTTGAACTTCTTCATGAATTGTGAACTTCATCCCTTTACTTCACTCATGAAATCCCTTCACGAGTCAAAGGTTTCTTCATAACTAATAGACCTATCTGGACTGTTTTGCTTATAAGTTGAGCTAGAGAAAATTAAATTGAATGATTCCTTTTGTGTTTGAAACTACACTTCCATATCTATATTTCATATGAAGAAACAAAGTTCTAAATCTTTCTCTAACTAGGCCATCTTTTGGTTAGAATTCTAGAACAGTTTGCTGCCCAGTCACTAGGAGCAGACCATAGTGTTTTGTAAATATCTGAAAATATAGAAATGATATCAAGATGATTTTTTATTATTTAGAAACTAGAAACATAGTGTAACAAGTTTGTAGAAGACCATATTTTCTAAAAATGCCTTTTGGTAGGTCAACAAATGCTTACGATTCGAACTCAGAAAACTGCCTATAATTGTTCACAACTTGTGACTCCTGTCACGACTCGTGACATGTGTTACTCGTGAACAAGTGCATGAGTCATGAAGTTTGCTCCCTTTCATGAGTAGCGACACCCCTCATGACTCGTGACACTTCCCTACTTGACCCAAACATGATTTTTAATCCCTATAGTGTCACCAAAGCTGGTTTAAAACCTTTTTAAGTAACTTTAAAGCATTTTAAGCATAAAATAAGGATAAGTTGTGACACCAAACATGATTAAATGAAACATTATATGTGAATAAAGTTAGTAAATGAATACTAACGATAGAATACATGAAAATGATTATTGATATTTGATGGTGTTATAATGATCATACAAATGTAATTTGGCTTGCCAAAAAAAATATTGTACATTAGTATTCCTCTACAATAATATGAGAACACTATGATATAACCTAGAGATAATAAGAGTATAGTCACAAGGTTGCATGTCCAAGTTAAAATAAATGGGACATTACAATTTATGTTAAATTATGAAAATGTAAAAGCTTGATTACACTCAGAGTCACAAGAAGAATTAAGGATTAGCAATAATGTGTAATGACTTGCTCACCTGTTTGCTTATGCCTATAACACATTATGATTAGCACAGGAGTATCCGTATTGTATTAATGACTAAGATGAAATAAGATCACATAATCTACCTAGGTATAAAATACAAGTTAGTGGATTGAAATATTTATATGATTATGTAAAAGTATAGAACTTGTTGTCTGTAATCTGATAGACCATTGAAGTGAATCAAAGGACTAATTATAAACAAGTGTTGAACCTTAAGTTATCAGAGAACCTACGCATATTACTACTATTTGGATCATAAATGCATTAGTATTGCTTGGAATAATTATGTTTTGATATGAGTTATGATAGTATGTGAAGGATGCTTACGGCAAATTGCTACAAGGTACGTCATTAAGAATTATCAATGAGTTATTTAATTCAATGTTTTATAATTAATGTTACCATGCCATAATGAGTAGTTCGACTCCTTATGTGATTTAACATGAGTACTTATAGGGTATGTACTACTATGATTCAAGTTGTCTTATATGCTCACAGATATAAACGAACATGCATATAATATTATAAAGATTTTTAGTTACAAGAACCATACTTCCATAATTGCCTCGTTGGCTTCATGCGTAATACCTAGTATGATGAGATGGATCGATGAAAGTAATATTCTATTGTGTTTGCATTATCATGTAATCCACTACAATATGTATGAATGATGTTGATGCAACGATGTGATTACATGACTTACATCCATGTTTAAGAAAGCCTAGAGCTCAACATTGATGTATGATAAGAATGATATGCATTTTTATGAATTATGGCTCGAAGCCAAATGATGTATTAAGTAAAGAAGAATATGATGAATTAAAGATGTTCTTAAAGGGGTTAAGCCTATGGGTCTTAGTTCAGTTGTGGATTAGATAGGCATGCCTAGAGGGATATAGTTGCAGCTGCCATAGTCGACCCCATTTTGGTCTTGTTCCATAGTGGAACCATTGCTCGACCCCATTTAGGTCTATAGTTTGTTCCTTGCTGGAACCATTGTTTGACCCCATTTGGGTCTATTACTTGATATCTTTGGATATCCATTATTTAATACCTTAAGGTATCCATTGCTCCCGTTATCCACCCTTCGAACTAGTACTTAGACAGGCTATTAAAGATGATAAAAATGTACACAAGATAAAGTAAAACATGCATTAGTTGCCTTAATTATGTAACGTAAGCATGATGAATGGCTTATTATATTGCTTATCATGATTTCTTTTGGCTAAAAACCATTTCAATGAAATGAACTTATTGGAATGTATATCTATGAGATTTAATTTGCCATGCTTTGATAGAATGCGTACAATGTTATAATAAGAACTGTTTGGGTTATAGCATACACAATGAGTTTCATATGCTTTGGAAATTATGAAATGTACGTATGTAATAATTGGACCTTCACTGGTAATTATGATGTGTAAGGCTGTTCTCTGTGATTTCATGCAAAGCCATTTAGTTAATACTTATAAATGTTTGCACCTATATGTGCACTCTAATAACTCGAACATAAGTCAAAGGATGGTGTATGACATAATATATTGTGGGTTGACATTTAGTTTCCATATATATATATATATATATATATATATATATATATATATATATATATATATATATATATATATATATATATATATATATATATATATATATATGAAGTAATCACGCCTAGCTATATCTCTATAGAAGTTACATGACATATGCTCTTCTATTGTTTTGAATGAACATTAAATGCATATTTTATGTAACTAGCGAGATTAAATCCATATGATTGGAGGTTGTACCCTCAGTAATATAACAAGATCAGAATTCGTGAATGAAAGGATTAAGAGGTCTATGAATTATGCTAGTTTATAAAGTAAGAGTTTTAGTAATCAAGTAAATTGAAAAGTCTTTGGGAATTAGTATAGTTTGTGCCATGCCCTACATGCATGTAAGTATATTAGTATTGTTAAGGTAAGACCACTCTGGAATGTTCATTATGAAATAATTAATACAGTAGATATATATTTACTTTATTTATGAAGGTTTCAGTGTATTGATGATAATTTTGGTAAGACCTTGTCAATAGAATTTTGTTCCCCACTAAGCTTTATAGCTTAGCACAGGTTTGTTTATCCATGTAGGTTTTTGGATAAGCTCCATTTTGGTTTGATAGCTACCGTAGCTTGACTATTATCAAGAGTGGATCGGGCCAATGCAATTGTATTGAAGATTTCATTATGTATTGTTGGCCAATTATGTCAAGCCCTCTTATTTATAAGTTGATTTATATGTTATGGCATGTAATCATAGCCTGTGTTATTATTATTATTATTAGTATTAGTATTTTTGCTTGATCTCCATTAGGTATGATGAAGAGTGATGATTATCCATGGTTAAGGGATTAGGGTGTTACAAGGATGGTCGAGTCAGTGCGGGGCAAGAAGGTATGCATAAATTAATGACCATCCCTGAGACTAGATAGAGGTATGGCATGTATCACATTATGCCAGAGCCACCAATAAAGTGAGAGGATTAGGGTCAGCCTTAGCTACCTCAACCATTGTAGGCACCTCCAGCACCACCAATGTAGTATGATGATAAATATACAAAGCCATAGGTGCCTTAAGGGGCGGTTATGGACTCTGATTTTGAGATAGACATATAGGTAGATCACAATGGGCCTATTAGTTAATAACTTCAGCCACAAGTGCATCCATTATAGCTTATTAAGTGATGGCAATCACCTTCTAGGTGATTGGGTTTATATTCACTGTATAGCCATCTTGGAGCTTCCACCCCTACTACTACTAGGACATATGATCACCTTGGCATATCAACAACCACTACTCCACCACTAGTGCAGCCGACATCAGCACTAGTACCTGGTGATATCTTAGAGAGGTTGTCTACCATAAAGGTTGTTATC
Organism: Excoecaria agallocha; assembly: GCA_037975025.1. Taxonomy (NCBI): domain Eukaryota; kingdom Viridiplantae; phylum Streptophyta; class Magnoliopsida; order Malpighiales; family Euphorbiaceae; genus Excoecaria; species Excoecaria agallocha. The sequence goes on along the minus strand of JBBPFJ010000043.1, from coordinate 522,656 downwards.
AGTAGGTAGGGCTAGACTCCACAAACTGTGCTATTATTGGTGCAATCCTTGTAGGCTCAGTATCAGGTCAATGTACAAGGCATTAGAGAAGATTTAATAGCTACCGAGTAGAGATTTGATACATCTTTATAGGTGTTTGATGATTCACTCCAATCAAACAATGCAAAATTCATATTGAGGCAGAGGTCCTGGAGGGAGATAGCTATTGTTAAGATAGATGAGCAGTTAAAGAGGTACATGAAGGATCTAAGGGTTGATTTAATGAGATACTTACAGTAGAATTATAGGGCTATCTTAAGGATGAGCTAGAGCTTAAAGTGCCTAGTCGAAATGATAGCATAGATTTTACAGCAACTATCCACTGCATTACCTAGATTTAAGTTCAAATTTAAACAACAGGGGAAGCAACCACCAATACCACTGTAGGCAGTGGCACCATATAGACCTACCAAACCTTTAGCTTTTCATCCTTCATCTGGACCTTCCTACTGCAATAGACCAAGTTCCTCTTGGTAGCTTATTATTTTGTATTTAGGCAGTTTTAAAACTATTGGACATTTTGAAGTATATAAAAATTATGACATGTATTTATGCATTTCTTTCATGTTTTATTTATGATTGTTATATCTAAAGCAAAAATATATTATAAAACTGACAAGAAAATGCATGATCAAAGTAATAACATGGAAATTAAAGAAGAGAAAATAATAAGACAAATGACAAAAATAAATCAAACATAATGTGAAAATAACAAGAACAAGTTCAATGAACAAAGCACTAATATCACACCTTTTTATAGGTATTTAAAACCTTATAAATAAGGTACATACCTCGTATTCTATAGAATTTAAAAGAGACACCCATACTAAATTGAATCAGAAGGATAAAGTTTTCATGAATAAGGAATGATAGGAACTTATGTAGGTCTTTAGTTATGGTCATGACTCCAAGATGCCTACAAACTTATAAGAAACCACTTGTGTATGATGAAATAAAAAAAAGATACTCATAATTCCATAAGAAGTCACTTAAATATGTTGAAATTAGAAGAGATGCACAGCAAAGAGAAGTACGAATATTTTTTGATCTTGAGAAGAATGTACAGGAGATGGTCAGAAGTCATCCCTACTCCATTTGGATAAACGAATTATTAAATTGATAGGAAACTTCACCAATAGTTGGTTTGCATGGATAAAAATAAAGTGAGAGACTTCACCAATTATTGGTTCATATGGTTGTAGACAAGGTGAAAGACTACAGTGATAATTGATCCACATGGCTAAAGCCAAGATCATGGTATAAAACTGAAGTATACTAAAAGAGGGATAGTCCAAAAAGTTATTTTAATTTCTAATGATGAGGGAAAGAATTATGTCGTAGCATCTTCAAGATAAATCTACTAGTCTAGAAGGTTATTTTGACTTTCAATGATGAGAAAAAGAATTATGTTGTAGTGTCTTTAAGGTAGATTTACATATGTGGAGTAAGCCTATAAACACGTGCTATTAGTGAATCCTCACAAATGCATATTTGCTAGAAATTCATCAATAAGAATATTGATTCAAAGGGGCATACACACCTACAGATGGCTTCAACCACCATAACTACAAGGTCAGGCATGCGTACAGATGGCATTAACTAATCAACAATCTTATTTAATTTTTCATGCTGAGAAACTAGAGTTAATTAAATATAAAAAAAAAACTCATCTTGATTCTGTATGCCAAAAAAATAGCACTAATCAAACAACTGGAGACTTATCACCTTAGATGGGGTGCATCTCAAACTCTAATTTTGTATGTCATGAAATTGGTGCTAATCAGATATAAACAAACTCGTCTGGATTTTACATGTTGAGAAATTGGCACTAATTAAACGATTAAAGGCTTATTGCCTTAGATGAAGTGCATCCCAAACTTTGATTTTGAATGCCAATAATCTGGCTTTAATCAGGTATAAACAAACTCATCTTAATTTTGCATGCCGAAAGATTGGCGCTAATCAAATTACTAGAGATTCACCACTTTAATGAAGCATATCTTATAACATCAGAGACTTATTTCTTTTAATGAAGTGTGACTTAGAGATCCACCACCTTCAATGAAGTGTGTCTCAAAGATCCATCATGTTTAATAGAGTGTAACATATATCAGAGACTTATCGTCTTCAATGGAGTGTGTCTTAAAGATCTATCACTTTCAATAGAGCATATCTTATACATTAAAGACTTACCGCCTTCAATGAAGTGTGTCTCAAAGATCCACTGCCTTAAATAGAGCATGTTTTTAAATTTTTTAATCAGAGATTCGCTACCTCAGGTACGTTATTTTTTCTTTTACTCTGAATTTTGTCTCACTTTGGCATTAGTACACCAATTCACCAAAATTAGTGGTAACTATATACACCGTGACCCGAGGAATCCCAAATAAAGGTTACCTGATGATGAGGAAATCATATAGTTCTAATAAAGGTTGCCTGATAATTGAAACTTTACGGTTTTATAAGTGTCTTTAAAAGATTTCCGCATTATAAACCTTGACTTTATCTTTCAATTATGACAGATGGACATCTATCATAAGTGGGATGGTCATCCATGGCCAATTCCCTTAAATCTAGGTCAAATCAAGGGAATTTTTGTAATTTTAGAAGAATTATAAAAGGGACGGGTGTCTATCTATGATGGATGCCCATTTGTGGGATTATTTGCATATTTTTCACATTTTCCAGTTTTAAAAGATAGAGGATAGGATATGATTTTGATTTGATTTAAGATTTCAGAGGGTTTAATTAATCCATATCTAGGGAATTAAAGTTGGAGCGGGTTTCTAACTATCATCTATGTATAAAAGGCCAAAATTATGGTTTTATAGGGGAATCTCAAATTGGGATTTAAAAAAAATAATAAAGTTTTTATAAAGAAAGAAATTAATTCTTTTATCTTTAAAACCAAAATTTCAATACAGACTATTCATTAAAAAAAGGCAATAAAAATATATTTGTTTTTTTAAACATAAAAATCAAAGATTGAAGCAGAGATCGACATTTTGAATCATACAGAATTAAAATATTCGAAGGGTAATATTCTGGAACCCTCTCTTTCTCTCTTTAGCTCATCTTCACAATCATGTGAATATTCAAGCATATTTATGGTATTGTAATGCATGTTTTTACATTATTCTATTTGAGTATATTCAATTTTATGATGCCATGATGATTTAAAGTAGTTCTATGCATTGGAGTAATATGTTTGAGTTTATTTATCTTCATGAATGCATAAGTAATTTATTATGTTTGATTTCTTCTTTACTTGTTATTTGCTGCCATTATTTAATTAAAACCATGTTTTAAAAGTTATATTTAGATTTAGCATGCTTTAGGACTATTAATTGTGTATTTAGGGTTTATTTATTTTTTGATATTTGTTATGCCTTGAATCTGTTTTCTATGTCTGTTTTTGGGTGGTAGATAGTAAGAAAGCATTATAGATGCCCCATTTGTCAATTCGATAGATGGGACATCATGGGTTTTTCTTCTTGTCCTATCCCTTCTTTTTCCTAGGACGTCCGTCAGCTCCTAAGGGCATCTCTGGCTTGATTTCCTCTCATTTTTACATGTTTTAATGTTTCTTTTTATCTTGATTTATTTCATTTTATAAGTATTTATGCTTAATTCAATTTTGCTCCTTTATGTGTGTATTTCCCATTCTATAAGCATGTTTAGTTTTGGTATGATTATTCTATTCATTATTATCTTCAGTTATTTTAATGTCTATTTCTTATTAACATGCTAATTAATTGATTTTTTTGTGTTGTGAAACAATTTCATCTTTACATTTTTTAAATTCTCAAGGGGTGATTATGCATCGAGAGTTATGCCCCAATCGATTTTTCCTCTCTCTTTTTATTATTTTACATTTAGGTTTATTTTATTTACTTTTTTGTTATATATTTAATTTTGGTATTTTCATTTGTTTTGCTCATTTTGGATGTATATTCCTTTTTGTCGATGTAATAGGTAGTAGTAAAATGATTTTTTGTGCACATTAAATGGAAATCTCACTTAAGTGATTTTTATTAATTAATTGGTTTTTTCTAATCAAATGTACTAATGTCATATTTTAACCCAAAATCACACTAAACAAAGAGCATTGTTTTCTCTAAAAATAGGATCACTCATCTTGCGTTTTCATTAACATCAAAGTCATGCATGAGGGAATCGATATTTGACAAAATTTGATTAGTTTCCTATTTTTTATATGCTATTTCATTTTGCATATTATTCTCTTTTTGGGAAAATTTGCTTATGTAATAATTTAAATAGGACTTTTATTTAATTATTGTTTTCCTATGTGTTTGAGGCGTTTATTTATTACAATGCATTGTGTGGAAAGGGAGGTAGTGGCTTAATATTTAAAACTTAATTATAAAACATCTAATTGAGGTGCCAAGTAAGAGTGATATCCCGAACATAATTCTCTATTTGGGCATTAAAAGGTCAATATTCATTTACCAACATTCTGTTGGGTGGTGACTCAATGATGTCTACCTCTTTGAGCCGACATTAAAGGCTTTCATAGGTTGACCATCAATAATAAACTGGGTTTAAAATCCTCTCCATTGTGAAGTGGCCAATTTATGATTAATAGTGAGCCTCATCCGATCTTAAACCCTAAAAGTGGGCCTTTGAGAACCCAATTGGATATAAGCATCCTTCGGCTTACATCACATTATTATTTTTAGTCTTATGGATAATATTTTGTGAGTGCAGTCGGGTAAGCACTACAAGTAAGTTCATATTTCCCTCCTTTTTATTTCAAAGATGTCTTTTTAACCACATATGGAAAGTGACACAACAATATTTGAAGTAAAGAATTGAGGCTTTTTATTAAGAAAATAGGACCAAAGTTCTATTTCCTACCTAAGAAACTAACCCAAAAAAGTTAGCTTTTAATAATATAAATTATTTTTTATATGATTAAATAGCATGGAATGTTTCTTACTTTAACTCTTGTAATGAAACACTTTTTTATAATTCACATATAAGGACCAACATCCTCATTAAAAAAGGTCACAATGAATCGCACAATTTTTAGATGTCGTTTTTATAATTCACATATAAAGACTTCATTGCTTGATGAGACTAAAGGCAAAAGATTTCCTCTATTATTTTGCTTTAAGACCCTCATTTGGTTTCAAGTGTGTAGGTCCTAGATCTCGGTGTATGTCACAGTGGTGACTCTATTGAGGACTTTGAGACTTCACTCTGAAATTACTTTTGATTTATGTTACATAAAAAGGCTTTAAGTTAAAAAATTTTATCTTTATAAAAAATTACATTGGAATCATACTAGAGCATCAGAATAAATTAGACATCCCAATTTTCTAATCCTAATGGATTTTCAAAGTACTTCTTTTGTGACACGTGCTAAAGCCATGGTTATTTTTTGTTTGATTCTTGAAGGCTTACCTTTAGGGTCTATGGCCAAAAAAAAGCTCACTATAACTCATAGATTGGCTACTTCACAATAAAAAAGGAATAAATCCAAATTACTATTGGTAGTTAATCCATGAAGGTATCTACTATTGGGCTCAAAGGGGTAGGTGTAATAGAGCTGTCATCCACTAGGACGTTGGGAAAGGAATTCAACATTTTGATGCCTAAATAAAGATTGATGTTTGGGAAATCACTCTTATTAGGCACCATAGTTATGTGTTATTTTATAAATTGATTTTAAATTTTAATCCACTATTCTTTCTCATACAGTACAAAGCTATAAAATTAAATAAGCATCCCAAGCAAATAATCAAAAGCGATAAATAAACAAATAAATAAAATCTAAATATTTAAACTTATTACAAAAGACAATTGTCCAAAAGTAAAAAACATAAAATGATAAACATACATTAATCTAGGTATTCATTTGAGTAGTTACATTGGTTCCCTCATGCATATCTTTACAAACAAATCTCTTTTGTCCTTTATTTATTTTTGGATGAAAAAATGGACATTTGTCCAAGTTTTGAAGGAAAATCCAAGTTAATTAATAGAAATAATTTTAAGTTTCTTTTCCTTTTAAACAAGCACAAAAAGCCCTTTTTTACTAGTTATTACATCCTCGAAACAAAATTCATCAAAAAATACAGAAAAAAATAAATAATTAAAAATAATAAACTAAGTAATAAATAAATGAAATAAATGAAATAAGTAACTGAATATCAGGGGGGTGGTCATCATCCAACTGGGGTATGACTCCCAATACAAAATGCCTCACAAAGTCTCCTAAAGAGAGTAAATTCACATACTCACATAAACCACAAAACGGTAAATAAATTAGCATTATTATAAAAAAGCACAAATAAATAATAAAATATAAAAAAGAGAACTATTCATTTAATCATATGTATAGAGTTAAAATATGTACATAATAAAAATAAATAAACATTTTGGGGATCAAAGTTGTAATGCAAATAATAACAAAATACATAAAATATGCGAAAAAAAAACCTTAAAACTAGCCATGAATGCCCTTGGAATGGTGATGGACAATTGTAGCTGAAGGAGGGATGGCACGAGAAGGAACTCTCATGACATCCAATCTATCGATTTGATAGATGGTCATTCATAGGAGCTTTTTCCCATCTACCACTCACAAGATGGAATATAATGCATAAAAATCACCCAAAAATCATACAAATTTGTTAATTACCAAAATACTATATTATTAAAACCTAAAACATGCCAAAAATAAGATTATAACCCTAAAAGATGCATTAAATATTCTAAAAACTAATTAAAATCTAGAATAACAAAATAAAAGTAAAGCTTAAACATATGTAACAATGGAGGAAGCCCTAACTTGATCACATCATTAGCATATGATAATTATGAATTATATGATATTTTTAGTATGATTTTAGGTATTTAATTGAGTTAATTTAGTTGAATTTTGGTTTAATTAGTTAAATTTGTGTTTTAAAGGTTAATTATAAGTTTTGGTATTTTTCAAGGCCAAAATGAAGAAAAAAAAAAGACTTAATTGAAAGAAATGGAAAATTATGGGCTAAATGTGTAATTTTGAGAAATTGAAGCAAGATTTCTTACATTCATTCGAGAGGCAATTAACTGAGTCGTGCATAAAACTTTAAATGGCCTCGTATGAAGAACTATCGGCAAAATTCCTTCTCAAACTCTGCCACAAACATAGCCCTCTATTTTAAAGTCAAAAATTATCTTAGCTTCTCCTCTTTACTGGCCTCAATAACATATTTTTTTCTTAAATTCAGTTTCAAAAAATCCCCAAGTAAGAGGATCCAGCAATTGAGGTTGTTTGAATACTAGTTTCTACTAATCGTATGTTGATCCTTGAAGTAAAGATACAACACATGATACCTTATAATGAGCAGGATAGTGAATATCATTTAAAATCCTTTCAAGCTTTTCTAGCTAGAATTCAGCTTCCTCTAATTGTTCCAACATGGTACCCGAAAATTCTTTCCCACCATATTTTCTAACTTTCAAGAATGGGACCTTAGGTGTTATCATCCTTTGCAAAATCTGAGCCATATCCTGGGAAATTTTTTATAATGCTTCTCCAGGGATAGCAGCAGGGATCTCATTCTAATTGGACGATAAAGTTCTAATATCAGAGGAACCTATCATAGCTGGTAAATTACTTTCAGCCAATTCCTTGATATCATCCCTAGAATCACCCATCTTCGATCTATATGAAAACAAGGATAGCTGCATTAGGCCAATAAGACACTATACATACCAAAGATTTCTAAACCTCTATTGCCCAAAAAAGGCTAAACTAGGATGATCTAGTACCATAAATTGTGACACCCTAACTCTAAATTCTAACCATATTACTATATCTTACATTTTTATTGTATTATGTCATGTTATTATGCCTTTAAATAAATATTATTCACACTAGGGATTCATTAAGCTAAACAACATGCATATAAATTAGGTGTTACATAATCATGATCATACTAGGTTCCACTGTAACACCTTTAACGAGTGCACAAAACCTATTAACATATATAGGGTACATGGATAACTTATAGGGCTAACCTGGAATTTCATGCAAAGAAATCATATTCATGGCAATCACATACTAATCACCCACATTCTAGAAATCACATGCAAACAAAGGAAATCAAGTGAATTTTACAGCCCTCCATATTACGATTTCTAAAATAAATCATGGCAAAATATAAGACTAGACAAAAGGGAATTATCCATAAAATATACTACATCTAAAATCTAGACTGACTCTTGTTGGCCTCCTGATGCAGAACTAAGCTCATGAGTGACCTTCAACCAAACCTACACGAATATAAAACAACCCGTGCTAAGCTATAAAGCTTAGTAGGGAAATTCAAAAATTAACATGGCCGACCAGTCACATAGTCGTCGGTAAACATCTTCACAAAAGCATTGCAACAGGGATAACAACATAATCATGTCATGATTTCATTCCATAGAAACAATTTATAGCCAAAAAGAAATTAAGCTGAAACATTATAATAAGCCATTGATCATGCTTACATTATATAAGTAAAGCAATCGATATCTATATTTCTTTATTTTGAGCACATTTCTTAATCTTTAATAGCCTGTCTAAGTGCTATTTCAAAATATGGATAAAGGGAGCTATGAATACCAATTAGTATCAACGATGGATAATCAAAGTATCAAACGATGGATATCCAAAGATATCAAATGATGGACCCAAAGGGCCAAGCTATGGTTCCATTATAAGAACAAACAATGGACCTAAATGTGGTCAACTATGGCAACTGCAACTCTACCCCTCTGGGCATGACTGTCTAATCCACAATTGAACTAAGACTCATAGGCTTAACCATTTTTAAGAACATTTTTTATTCAATACGTTCCTCTTTACACAGTACAACATTTGCTTAAGCCATAATTCATATAAGAATGTACATTTCATATTCTTATAATGGCATCAACATTTGTTATCTCAACTCATACACAGAGTATTCAAACTTGTTTAAGAACAAATGTTATGGTACTTCACATGATTATTCATTCATTCATATATATATATATATATATATAACATTAATACAATTATAGTCACAAAACTTAATCAAGTTGCAATTAGCACTCACTTGATAAACTTGCTATTATCACTTTACCTTGACAGTTTAAGGCATGGCATAGAATAGTCACATTTTAATTTTAGGAAAATACTCATTAAGTATGTTAATTAGGTTAAATTAGGGGTTATTTGTTTTTATAATAAGTGTTGGTTTAGTTATAAATGAATGTGGAAGTATTCTATTAGGTAATCAAGGGCGAGTGTATAAGGTGGTAAAGTGAAGAGCAATGCAGTGTCACTTGGTCGTGCATCACATACAATGAAACAATGCTTGGTCATGCACCATAAGGCAAAGAACGTCACTTGGTCATGCATCACCCAGCATACAAAGACACTTGCCATGCATCACATACAGGAAGACAATATTTAGCCGTTCATCACAAGGAAAAAAGCCTTGCATGGCCATGCATCACAAGGAAAAAAGCCTTGCATGGCCATGCATCACAAGGTAAAAAACCTTGCTTAGCCATACATCACAATTGCATGGCTGTGCATCACAAGGCAAAAAGCATTGAATGATTGTGCATTACAAGAACAGATTCGATTATGCAGATCAATTCACAGTAATGCTCAATGAGCCAATAAATCTCTCTCTAAATCTCATCATCACTCAACTAGCCCAAACCTAAACTAAGGGTTTCACTAGTATAAAGAATCTTATTCTCAGATAACCGTAATTTCTATCGATCCATCTACAGACAACTTCATACACAACATAATCCAAACAGTATTCCTATACCTAAACACTGAGACTTCTTCACTTTTCAAGATCCCTTTACCCTTATCTTTGCTTTTCTCGGCTACTATAAACAACATAAAAACACTAAATTTCCTTCTTGCTTTCATGAAAGCTTTCATTAACAAAAGAGAGATAGAAGGGAGAGATTTCTCTTACCAAAACCTAATTCGAGATTCACGCGTAGAGAAAGAGAGAGAGTTGGACTTCCTTTGAATAGATAATTATATTTATCAATGTGAACACATAAAGAAACCTCTAAAAGACCCCTAAATTACCATTTAACCCCTTTCTTAATTTTTCTCTAAAACACTAACCTGTCCAATCTTTTAATTTATGCTTTGACCCCAAATCAATCTTAAATCATAATCTTACCCCCAACATCAATTTTTATTAATCAATTAACCCCTTACTCATTAATTTCACTAAAATTACAATATAACCATTCATGAAACTTTAACCCAATGTGGCTATAGCATACAAATCATTAATTTAGCATATAATATCAATTAATTAAACATAATTCCTACCAAAGTAAAGATTGGGCCCTCACATGGCAGGAGGTTTTATTTCGAGAGAATTATCATGGAAACAAAGAAAAAAGCTAAAGCTTGATGCAAAGCACTGCATGTAGGATGACCCATATCTTTTTAAATTGTGTGTGGTTAAGGTGTTGAGAAGGTGTATTCCCCAAGAAAAGTAGGGAGACATTATCAAGGTATGTCATAATTGAGATGCTAGTGGACATCACAAGTCATATCAAACAATATCGAAAATTCTTTCCTCTTGGTTTTATTGGCCTACTTTGTTCAATGATGTGAAAATGTTCATTCAATCTTGTGATAGATGTCAATGGGAAGGCAATATAACTAGAAGGGATGAGATGCCATTGACCAATATGCTTGAGGTAGAGTTGTTTAACTTATGGGGTATAGATTTTATATGACATTTTTCAGTGTCCTATGGGTTCGAATATATCTTAGTGGCCATAGACAATGTTAGCAAATGGATAAAAGTTATAGCCATTAGTACTTGTGATGTTAAGGTAATGTTAGAGTTTCTAAGAAAGAATATATTTACCCGTTACAGAGCCATTAGAGCCATAATTAGTGATGGTGGTAAAAATTTCATCAACCATCAATTTAAAGCCTTACTGAAAAAGTTTAGAGTTAGGCATAAGGTCACTACCCCCTACCATGCCCAAGCTAATGCTCATGTTAAAATGTCGGACCGATAACTTAATTCGATATTAGAGAAAACGGTCAATGCATCTAGAAAGAATTGGTACCTTAAGCTAGATGATGTATTATGGGTGCATAGGATAGCTTTTAAGATATCTATAAGGATGTCCCCCTTTAGGTTAGTATTTGGTAAATCCTATCAACTATCGATCGAATTGTAACATAAAGCTTATTGAGCCCCTAAATTCTTAAATTTTGATCATGATAGTTGATATGCTTTTTCTAAAAGCTTAAATACCGCAAGTATACGGTGTACCGATTATAGTACTTCAGATATCGATCCCACGAGGAATGTTGATTAACATTCTACACTATTACTACTTGATTTTAATCTTGTTTACAATGCTCATTAATTTGCAAGTTAAAATTATTATTAAAACTACACTGCACTAAATTAAATATTATTCTACTTTAATGATAATCTGAGAAGACTTATTAATATAATGAATATAACATATACATAATTATGGAATTTGATCTCTTTCTCTTATTTATAATTCAATCTTTATCATGCAAGCCAAGTTGGAATAATGTTCTATGTCGCAGCTCTCGCATCTAGACTAGATTATGCCTTAAACATGCATTTATGGTTCTAAATCGCAGCTCTCGCATCTAGACAAGAATTACATAAACACACATTCAAAGAATAAAAACCAACCTATAACAACTATCTCCACATGTGATCTCTCAAACTATGCTTTGATAATGAATTTCCTATTAACTTTCAATAAGACGTTGCTCTCGCTAACTCCCTTATTTATGACCATTATGTTGATTTTCAGAGAAGGAATTGCCATCTCGAAGGTCGTCTTCCTTAACTTATAATGATACTAATAAAGTTTTAATAGCAAAAACTACATATAAAGATAAATGAAAGAGAAAAGAATATATATATGAATAACAACAATCAAATTGCTAAAAAGAATTCATAATAATAACAAAGAAGAAGTAAAGATTAGAAATAGAAGAAGGGATCTCTCAACCATTCTTCCTTTCACCAAGTATAGTCTTCTTCATTGTAATTGCCTTCTCTTCAAGCCATAAAACTAAAACTAAAACTAAAACTATTACTCTCTAATTACACTTTTTTAAAATAATAAAAATAAAATGATAGATTTATTCCTTCCATTGATTATAACTTCTAGGGTATTTATAGATTTCCAAACATTATGTCCCTCTAAGTGCCTCTCCATAGGTATGCAACCCTTGGTGAAAAGTCATGCCTCTTTAAAATTTGATTTGAAATTTAAATTGCATAACCACCATTTATATTTATAACTTCCTTGCCAAGCATTGTGACCCTTCAAGCACCTTTCCATAACAACATAACTCTTCAAGTATCCCTCTAGAAGTATACATCATTTGGTGAAGAGTAGTGTCCTTTTGAAGTGCCTTTTAAACATGAACTGCCTATCACCGCCTCCTGTCGCGATCGCGGCACCTGTCGCGCTCGCGACGGGACACGCTTCCCTTGTCGCGCTCGCGATACCTGTCGCGCTCGCGACACCGTCTTTTCTCTCTTTCTTCTTCACCTTTTTCTCCATTTTCTCCTACATACACAAAACTTAACAAAATACATTAAACACACCTAATTCTAACATAATTTAATACAACTAAACATTATTTTGGTAACAAAATATGGATTAAATATGAGCTATTTAGGCTCATATCACACCCCCACACTTAAACTTTTGCTTGTCCCAAGCAAAACTTACCAAACAAGCAAACAATACAATCATATAATTTTGGAGCTCATATTTATATTTGGCAAATATTTGGAAATCACATGCAGAAACCCTCATCTCTACACAAATTTAGCCCAAGTTTGCAAAGTCTCAAACAAAATCATTCACCATTAAACTTAAACAACCATGCACATTTGGAAAAATATGAAATAGCAAAGCACAAGAATGTGTGAACTTAAGAACTTGAATATCTTAACACATGTAAACATTATTCCACACCAAATGCTGCCTAAAGTAGTTCTCACTCAAACACTATATTCTTAAAGCACTTATTCACTCAATGTGTTTATGGGTTAGTGTTTCTCTCATCCCTTAAATATGCCATTGCCTACCATAAGCTTGTAATTAGTAAACATCTCCACTACTAGTATAAAATAATACATGAAATCAAAAGGGTCTTACAAGGGTTGTAACTTGGCTTAGGTTAAGGTAGAATAATTTTTGGTTTAAGTAGCTTAAATTGTGAATAGAAATAATATTACCATATCATAAGAGATTTGTTTAAGAACCTAAGCATCGCATGATGTAATTTACTTCTCATATTCCCTTCTCAATGGCACACTACTACTAGTTTCTCTTGTTCTTCCATTCTTTTTTTTTTTTGTTCTTCTTTTTTTTTCTTTCTATTTATTTTTATTTTTATATATTTTTTCTCTTTTTTTTCTTTAGAAGCTAGCCTTATTCTAATATTGATCCTAGAGAAGAATGGAATTTAACTCTCATTTTTTAAATACCATCATGCTTACATTAACAATATATATCTCCTAAAGATATAACAATTTATTTCTCTTCACAAAAAGGGTAAAACAAAGAAATAGGCTTTTTGTTTAGCAAAGGATAGTGGCTAATTATATGTTGCTCAACAAAAATAGGTTTAAGGCTCAAAATTGGCTACCTAAAGTCAAAAAGGTAAGTTTTTAAAGCAAGCCAAAATGGTGTAATCTAAATGCCCTTATCATTTTTCATGCACATTTCATACTAAATGCAATCTCAAAGTTTACCAAAAACAAATTCTAGAGGAAATGGCATATTAAGGCTCTCATACAAGAAAAATATCAATGTATAAGACTCAAAAAGCTCACTTAAGCTATTAGTCAAATTACCTTAAGTAATAAATTGGCAAAAATAATTCATTTACACATTTGAAAAGATACTCAACTTAAAAATAAACTACACTAAAGTGCTTTGCCAAGTCATAACCTTCACTATGTATATTAATGTGTCAAAGTAAAATGAAAATGATTAGCCTAAAAATTTGCCTAACTAGACTAAAAATGACGGAAATTCAAGTTAAAGCATGCAATTAAATCCAAATAGGTGCCAAATACATAAACTCCAAAATTAAATTCACAACACAATATACAAATAAATAAATATACTAACAATAAATAAAAATATGAATAGAAACAATACATACATACCCCCTCACACTTAAAGGACACAATGTCCTCATTGTGTGAGAATGGTAAAGCAAACAAAATACAAAACAAACAAAATCACAATAAATGTAAAAGAGAGAGAGAAAACAAACTCAAAAAGTTCCACTTGGAGAACTTAATGGGGAAGGAGAGAATTCCGCATTCCACTGCAAAAGCATCCCCCCTACAATGTCGTGCTTTCGATGAATCTCGCGCCCACGACAATGAAGAAAAATCATTAGATTTTTTTATGTTTTAAATTTATAATGAAAAACTAAGTAATATAACATGTAAAACCAAAAATAAATTAAATCAACTAAAAACAACACAAAACAAAACTAATTAAATATTGTAATCCAAAATCATAAATCAAGATTCATAATGACAATAAATTTAATCAAGCATTCCCCGGCAACGGCGCCAAAAACTTGATATGCTTTTTCTAAAAGCTTAAATACCGCAAGTATACGGTGTACCGATTATAGTACTTCAGATATCGATCCCACGAGGAATGTTGATTAACATTCTACACTATTACTACTTGATTTTAATCTTGTTTACAATGCTCATTAATTTGCAAGTTAAAATTATTATTAAAACTACACTGCACTAAATTAAATATTATTCTACTTTAATGATAATCTGAGAAGACTTATTAATATAATGAATATAACATATACATAATTATGGAATTTGATCTCTTTCTCTTATTTATAATTCAATCTTTATCATGCAAGCCAAGTTGGAATAATGTTCTATGTCGCAGCTCTCGCATCTAGACTAGATTATGCCTTAAACATGCATTTATGGTTCTAAATCGCAGCTCTCGCATCTAGACAAGAATTACATAAACACACATTCAAAGAATAAAAACCAACCTATAACAACTATCTCCACATGTGATCTCTCAAACTATGCTTTGATAATGAATTTCCTATTAACTTTCAATAAGACGTTGCTCTCGCTAACTCCCTTATTTATGACCATTATGTTGATTTTCAGAGAAGGAATTGCCATCTCGAAGGTCGTCTTCCTTAACTTATAATGATACTAATAAAGTTTTAATAGCAAAAACTACATATAAAGATAAATGAAAGAGAAAAGAATATATATATGAATAACAACAATCAAATTGCTAAAAAGAATTCATAATAATAACAAAGAAGAAGTAAAGATTAGAAATAGAAGAAGGGATCTCTCAACCATTCTTCCTTTCACCAAGTATAGTCTTCTTCATTGTAATTGCCTTCTCTTCAAGCCATAAAACTAAAACTAAAACTAAAACTATTACTCTCTAATTACACTTTTTTAAAATAATAAAAATAAAATGATAGATTTATTCCTTCCATTGATTATAACTTCTAGGGTATTTATAGATTTCCAAACATTATGTCCCTCTAAGTGCCTCTCCATAGGTATGCAACCCTTGGTGAAAAGTCATGCCTCTTTAAAATTTGATTTGAAATTTAAATTGCATAACCACCATTTATATTTATAACTTCCTTGCCAAGCATTGTGACCCTTCAAGCACCTTTCCATAACAACATAACTCTTCAAGTATCCCTCTAGAAGTATACATCATTTGGTGAAGAGTAGTGTCCTTTTGAAGTGCCTTTTAAACATGAACTGCCTATCACCGCCTCCTGTCGCGATCGCGGCACCTGTCGCGCTCGCGACGGGACACGCTTCCCTTGTCGCGCTCGCGATACCTGTCGCGCTCGCGACACCGTCTTTTCTCTCTTTCTTCTTCACCTTTTTCTCCATTTTCTCCTACATACACAAAACTTAACAAAATACATTAAACACACCTAATTCTAACATAATTTAATACAACTAAACATTATTTTGGTAACAAAATATGGATTAAATATGAGCTATTTAGGCTCATATCAATAGTGCAGGAAAGTGTAGGGATTTATAGTTGAATAAATTAGAAGAGATGAGGTTTTGGGCATATAATCATTTAGAGAAGTACAAGGATAAGACCAAGAAGTGGCATGATAAAAAACTGGTGAGAAAAGAGTTTGTACCTAGGATGAAAGTGTTGGTTTACAATAGTCAAATGAAACTATTCCCTAGAAAGTTGATACTAAGGTGGAAAGGGCCTTTTTGAAATAATTGAAGTAGACAAGTTTGGGGTGGTGACACTGAAACACTAAAGGGATAAGAAGGAGTTTAAGGTGAATGCACATCGTATGAGCCTTATTTTGAATCAAAATTTGAAGGCACTTTAGTGATTGTCACCTTTACTGATCCTTGACAGTGCTTGAAGCCCAACTGGTAACTTAGTAAATGTAGAACTACTTTCTAACCTTCATTTTTTTAGCTTTCATTTATGTATTGTAGTTTGTAGCTTGTATGGATTGTGGTTCAAGAGCTTTTGGTTCATAGGTTGTAATCTAGAGTTTTCACTTATTTAAATGGTTTTAAAAATGAGTTGGTGTAGCCAAAAGGGTTTACAAAAGAAAATTTTCTAAAAAAGAAATTAGGGGGTCATAATGCTTAGGCTTGATGTGCTGACCATGACATAATCCAATTTTCAATTTTGGAATGGAATAGTTAAGAGGTCACTGTCTTTGGTCTTTTAGTGTTGATTGTGACTTATGTTCTTTTTAGTCCAGTAGCAAAAAGTGAATTATCTCACGGTCAACAAGTTTTTAGTGTTGATCGTGACTCCCTAAAACCCTAATTTGAAAACCTAATTTTTATTTTGTACCTTTTCATTTCTTAAGTTTCTTCTTTCTTTCTTAGTCTTTACTCCCTATTTTCTTTGAGTTTCTTCCATATTCTTCTCTTTTTTTGGCTGCACACCCTATCAAATCCACCATAGGTAAGAGCAAAGTCTTCTTCTTATTATTTATTTAGTTATTTTCTTTATTTTATTATTCTTTCTCATTTGATTATGTGGTTACTTCTTATGACCTTTCTTTTTCGTTTTCCTCCTTTGACCATCTTTTTCATTTTCCCTGGTGTTTTTCTTTGTTTTGCATTCTTTAATTTAGCTTTTCTTCTTCTTTTTGTTGTGATCTACATCGAGTAAGTTTCTCTCGTTCTCTCTATTTCTCGATTTTGTTTTTTATTTGTGTTGCTATGATGTGTTTTTCATTATTTGTTCTCTATTAGTCATGTTTATTTTATTTTCTTTTACTTAATCTCTATCTATTTTTATTTTTATTTTATTATTTTCTTTATTTTACTATCATTTTTTGATTTATTTCTTTTTTTTTCTTCATTTCATCATCTAATATCTTCACTGCATAGATCTTAAAAAACCCTAATGTTCATTTTTTTATTTTTGGGTTTTTACTCTTCTATTCAATCAATTTTTGTTGCTATTTGCATTACACTTTTTTGTTATGATTTTGAGAAATAATATATGTGATAAGAGCATTGACCGGTACTTACTCTAAATTCTTCATCTTTGGTTCATGATTATTTTATAAATTTTCAATGCATGTTGCTATTTTTATGGTCGATTTTTAATTTGTTCTTCACAAATTCTGATATTGGGGCATGATTTCTGTTTAAATTCACCCACGTTTTGCCTTGTTAATCTACTGTATGCCAACTGTTTGACAAAATTCCTGAATGAGCATTTTCCCTCTTTTATCCCATGTTATTTGCTTTTGAAGTGGGGATTTAATCTCATATTTCATTCATTGAAGCACTCACATTTTATTAATGGTTGCTTAGAAAAACATGCTGATTGTTTTTCTCTTAGGTCGATAACTATAATTGATTGATGGGTTGAGCATAGTAGACATTAGTTTTTCATCTAAGTTATAAGGGTTAAGTTAGCATACATTAAGATTTGGGCTAAGTTTGCTTTACACCTTACTAGAAATTTTGAACTGTAAGCATTTAAACTTTAATTATAATTAGTTAACCTCACTTTTCACCTTGGAGCATGTTACAAATTCCATGAAGGTTGATATTCTAGCTTTTAGTTTGTGCTATTGATTCATGCTAGTGGCTATCTTAAAAGGTTATCAACAGCTTGGAAAAATTTATTGTTGTATTACTCTTGGATGTTTAAATTTGGGCTTCATTCATTCAATTGGCAATCTCATCACACTGGTCGTTTTCATGCATTCTAGTCTAATTGGCTTTGGTGCTTTAGTGTGCATATTGATTTAACCAAACTTTTATCTATATTTAAGTGACTACTATGTTCATAGAGCAACTTTACCAAATTTTATCTCACATATTTTGGTTGTGAATGTTTGCAATTCTTGCGTTCTAATTAGCATGTCGATTTTTGATTCTCATGTCTAAAGAACTTTATATTTCTAATATTTTTTCAAAAGTTAACCATGAATTGTTAAGTCTGGCCAATACATTTTTGTGTATGTTTTGCTAGAACTCCTACCTATGTAGTTATTTGCTTGTGTGCTATTTTGTGGATACCAAATACCAGAATGCAGTTAGCAAGATTTGTAGATGTTGGGCCTATATATGATGAATTTGGGAATTTGGCATATTATGGTATATCTTGTTACATCCATGACATCTGAGTAATTCGCAGTTTGATTTTAGGTCGAATTTGGCTTTTAGTTTGAGCATGCAAGAGCTTCATGCGCTCTGATATTAACACTTGTCACCTGGCATGCATGATTGATAATTGGACCATCCATTTTATGTTTTCTTGAGAATTGTGAGTTTCAATTATTGCATGCTAGTCTACATGGCTCTTATGCTTTAATGTTTAATATTTATTCAACATGAACTTGTGCTTACATCTGAGTATTTAAATTATTTCAAGAAGGAATTTCACTCATTTGTGATCTCATGCTATAATTGTAAATGTTTGCAATTCCTAAGCTCTACTTGTCCATTACTACCCTTGCTTACAATTTCTTCAAGTTTTAACCATGGCTTACTAATTTTGGTATTTAACTTTTTCATATGTGTGAATTCTTAAGATGTAGTTAACCCAATTCTTTTTGGCAATACTGTTTGAATCTATTGTTTGCTAGTGAAATCATTGTTGAATTTAAGTTTTAAGAGGAATAGGCAAGTTATGATAATATAAGTGTTCTTGTTGGGGTATTGCCTATACATTTAACAAAGTGGCTTTTAGATTTGAAGTTTAAAAATTTGGCCAACTAGCTCCTTTTGTTTTATCTCGACAAGATTACTTAGTTGAGTAGCTAGAAATTTTCTTAATTGTTTTCATAGAGTTTACATATGTTTTTAGTTATTGTGGTGCATTTGATTTTGTTATGGTTTTTCTGTGCAATGGCTCCCAAAAGGCCTTGTGCCAAGGTTATGCTACCCTTAAAGGTTGTACCATCCTTTTTTAGTCAACCAACCTCTTCCAGCTAGTAGCCCACATCTAAATAAATGTCCAAAGATCCTAAGGTGCCTACCTGGGTACTTAAATCAACTCAGAAGAGATATGGCATTCTATCCAAGTGTCAATACCTGCCCTCAGCCTATTTGGACATGGACTTACTTGAGAAGCTAGGCATTAAAGAAGAAGTTGAGGGACTCATAGCAAATGTAGGGTGAGAAAGATTCTTTCCCTATAATGAACTAGTTTACCTTAAACTCACAAGGGATTTTATGGCTACTCTCTAATGCATTATAAGGACCCACCCTCGATAAGATCCAGGGATAGTTACATTTATTTTGGAGGGAACACTTTATGCCATGACTTTTATGGAGTTATCTAATGATTTAGGTTTCCCTAGTTTTGCTTTTGATGCCTTCCCTAACTATGATAAGAATACTGTGTAGGAAGAGATAAAGGACCCACTCTTAAACATTGATTACAAGTCAGGCACAACTAAGTCTCACCATCTCAAGGATCACACTCTTAGGATTCTCTATAGGTTTTTCTCCATGTCACCCATGTGCCATGTGAAGTCAGCAAACCAAGTGAATCTCCTTAAAGCCTTATTTTTAGCAGCCATGCTTAGAGGATACCCAATAAATGGTGTTATACATTAGTGGAACAAGATTAATAAAAGCAGCAGTATCCAACAAAGGAGAAGAGAATATCTTTGGAAGGTTGGGTCATTGTATTAGCTAAAAATCGTGGGCATCCATTGAATGAAGAAAAAACACTTTCGACTATAGCATACATTGACAGAAAGCTCCTGAAGAATACAAAATTTATAATGGATAAAGCTACTATAGAGCATGGTGTCAGATTGACTAATAGGGAGGAGTACATAAATAAGATGACCAAAAGCTTGAGTAACCCTCCATGTGCACCTAACCAAGCAGCACTAACTTTGACTTCTCCATAGTATGCTAAATTTCTTATGATGATATATGCTTTGGTTGCAAAACAAGTGGAGTTTCAGGACCAACAACACTAGAAGTTAGTTGTTATAACCAATGTAGCATCAAGGTTGGATTTGACTAACTTATACAAATTGGATTGGGCCCATCGGCATATGCCAGACTTTGACTAGTATCCTTCTAATTTGTTTGAATTTGATCGATATGTAAAGGTTCATATAGAAAACAAAGGATTATTATGGTTATACAACCTAGGAGAAGTTGTTATTGTCATTATATGGGCTTAAGTCAACGGTGACGAACTTTAGGGCTACCTAAGCATGGTCCCTACTATTGGAACTGGCTCATCACGAGTATAACAACCGATGGATCACCATTTTATATAACATTTGGTACTAGACTTGGGTTGGTAGGTCTCATTGATACCTCTCTACATTAAGTGAACATAAGGCAAGCTTTTTGATAGCATCGGGGTTAAAGGGGATGCCTAGCTTAATTCTAAGTCTCTAAAATAAATGCAAGAAATGCAATTTAGAAAAGAGACAGGATTAGCAACAAAATCCAATTGTAAAAAACTTAACCAACACTACAAAACAAATGTTAATTAGCGACGAGAAATTTCGTCGTTAATTACCTATTTTTCGTCACTAATTTAAATTAGCGAAGCTGCGACGAACAGTTGCTAATAGGCCAGTCGCGAATATATTAGCGATGCAATTCAAAATCAGTCGCTAATTTAGTGACGAAAAATTTCATCACTAATTTTTTTCGTCTCTAATTTATATTCCTAATTAATCGCTGAATTATAATAATAATAATATTTAGTGACTACATTTTCCATCTCTAATTAAAGATTTAGTGTAAAATTTAGCAATGAAATATTTGTCGCTAAGTTGGTCGCTAATTATTTCTTAAAATCTATCTATTACACATTAGCGACAGCTGCTGTCGCAAATTCATCACTAAATTATTGCATGATTGAATTTTTTCTTTTGCTGTATTTTAAAATTTTCATCCTGTACACAATATAAATAATAATCTTATATTATAAAATTCATATATAATAGATACAAATTTAAATAACAATTTTATATTTTCATATTTATATAATTTGTAATGAATTCATTACAAATAAAGAGTTAACATAAAAAAATAATATATAAAACAAAGTATTGTTTATACAATTCATTTCCCTAAAATTAATAGTAAATTAAATCTTTACAATTTCCTACCAAATATAGAATTACCTCCTAGCTAATATTGTTGTAGTACCCTAAGCCTAAATGCAATCCCTCTTTACCGATAGTCTGTGATCAGAAATACATGAACCTTATTGGTGGTAGGGATTAACTCCTGCAAAGCCTTCATTCTCTCAGTAATCCACTCTCTGCACAGCCGTATCTAGCAGAAGAAAGAATGAAAAGCTGATACAAACAGCAGTCATATAGAAACAGCTACCAAAAAATGTTGAAAAGTTGCACTTATTCTATCATTGAAACAAATTGCCTTTTGTTAAAGCTTCACAAATATTGAAACCTCAACATTAATCTCATACATAATGAATCTATTAGAAGAAAAGAGAATGTTATAGAAAGAAAACCATGAAAATAAGTTTGTTCAACGTGCAAACTAAACGAAACTCTAATAATCAATTGCATCCTATTGGTGAAAATGTGATGACAAGGTGCCAGTAAATAACTATTAATTATTATCTTACTCCATCAACGACCTTAAAATCATCCTCCAATGCAATGGGTAATAAGGTATTGCCACAATATCCATACAAGAAAGACTAATAAAGAAGAAGGAAGCAAAAAACCTTGCACTTTCAAGCCAAACTTGATAACCAACTAAAAAGCAACTTAAACCAGGTGAAGGTTCGCATCACTCATCATCAACTCTTTAGGCTACTGAAATAGCCTATAGTAAAATGCAGCAGCAAACAAAATATGGTTATCAAATAAATAGAAAAGCTTTCATCATATTCCCCAATCCACCACAGCTAAAAAATTCTAAAAGAAAAAGATATCTCTCAAGCAAAAAACGACAGTCAGAGGTAATGAGACAGAATACTTCTAGACTGTAAAACAAAAATATTTAAGGATACTGTCTTATTAGGTCAAATCACCTGCAGCAAGTCATGAAATTTACCTTATGGATGACAATTCACCATAATAAGCTGTAACTTTGGATAGCACCCTAGCCTTCATATAATATGGTAGGACTATTAGGAACATCAAGCAAGAAATGTAGAGAAGGATTTGAAAGAATTAATCAAAAGTTTATAGGGTCCAAATTCATTTATCTGGTCTAACATAAAAATCAGGTCTGCCCTGCTATACATTGAGTTCCTTCTAAGTCCCTGACATTCAAACTAAAATTGAAAAAATGAAAGTTCTAAGAGAGAAAAATGAGTAATGATTTTCCTTGGGTTGAGGGACAATCATTATATTAAAGGAAAATAATTGAAAGTTGTTATTGACAGTAGAATGAAGAATGATTGTTATAGGGGATTTAAGTTGGTGTAAGATGATGTAATAGGTAAAACAAGAACCAAAACCACGGCAGACTTGCAGTCAACTTCAACATAGATAAAAGGGTGTAATTACGGGGTAAGTATCTAACAGAACTAGATTATTTATGATCCCAATAGTTCTATCCTTTTGCAACATTTCTATTAAATTGTCAGTCTCTTAAAATAAATCAAGATGAGGTTACAGCTCTTTTAAAACTTTAAGAACAGAAAATTAAAACTAGGTACAATTCTTTAGCAATTCATGCTACATATAATGTTCACTGTATAACGAGATAATAAGCAAATATGACAAGAAGATGGGGATAAGACACTATTATATATAAAAATGAGAATAGACAAGGCAAGCAGTAACTGGGTTTAGAACCCTTGGAAAAATGTAAAGGAGCAAACTTCAATAAAGAGTTTCACTGAAAAATGTCTGGAATTTCATAAATAAAGGGATATGCTAGCATTAGTGACATATATGAATTTGTTAAATACAAAATGATTTCTTTGACATCAA
This sequence comes from Excoecaria agallocha, assembly GCA_037975025.1. Taxonomy (NCBI): domain Eukaryota; kingdom Viridiplantae; phylum Streptophyta; class Magnoliopsida; order Malpighiales; family Euphorbiaceae; genus Excoecaria; species Excoecaria agallocha. Next base: position 499,096 of record JBBPFJ010000043.1, on the reverse strand, counting down.
ATACTCAGTCCAACAATCACATAATTTGAGCTTTCTTTCACTAAAGGCTATCATTTAATTTGACAGCAAAGTTTAGCAATGCACAAGTGCCAGAAAAAAGGAAAAAAGAATAAATCAAGAAACCAAGCATTAGCTGCACAATCTATTAGTTAGTAGGCACCAACCTTTGATACACAAGTTTCAAGATCTGCAAATCCATCTTCAGCAAATGATTCATCAATTGCTTCATCATTATCTGGCTCTCCATACAACTTAATTTCATCAATGAATACCCTTTGTTCAACCAAAACCTGCCAAATAATATGTTCAGAAACTCCGGGTCACAGAACAATTACTAACTGAGAATGAAGAAGGCTTTCAAAAAGCAAAAGCACATTACCAGCAAGAATAGAGAATGCTGGAGGAAAGGGTTGCAAGACTATCGAGGATAATTTAACTAATGCTGTCAATAAACTAGAGAGGACATTATATGTTTAGGGTTTAATTTTCAAGTTAAAGAAATATGTAAAATAGAGGATTAGTTTATAGTTTTTACTTTTTTTTTCTAAGTATCATATGATAGTCACCTGAATTCAATACGAAAATGTGTTTTTTAGATTATATCACAAAATGCAAGCTATGCGGGTCAAAGAATAAAAATGGTGAAACTTTAATATTAAATTTACCATTTCTTTTTAAGGGAAATACAGCCCCTTGTAATGCATCGAATAGGTCAAAAAGGACCACGTAGTCTTGAAATGAATGAAATCTATGCATCACACTTGTAAAAAAGCACAGCACAACTTTGGCAGGCAGTGTGGGAACAAAGATTAACCCATAAACAGACACCTCATATGCATATATTTATACTAATATATTAATTCATTTATTTCTGTTTTACTGTCAGTTTCATTGGTTTTCTTCCCACAAAACACACCCTGAAACTTGTTCCTCATGCAAAGCCATTACTCACCATCTCATTGCTTACGTGTCACCCTATTACACATTCCCTTCCTCCTTTAAAACACCACATTGGCATGGCCTTTTCTCATCTATATTTTCCTAGGAAACTAACACCTGATCTCTAATTCTATCTCTTTCTAGTTTGATCAAAATAGTCGACCGATCACAGGCACACCAGGTTCAAGTGCACCCACAATGCTATGGCCCTGGTTTTGGGTATAAGGGTCAACAACAGAAGGGACCATAAGCCTCTAAAGTGCCAAAATTTCAGGTTGTAGTGGTTTTTTTACAGTAAGTGGTGCGTGAGGCTGAAGAAATTGCACGGTACAAGTCAGCACATATCCATACAAATACTACAATTAAAAATAAAAAATTATTTTTTTGTATTTAATCACCATTAAATAAAATTACACCTCAAGAAAAGAAAAAAGAGATAGGAAGCACACACCTGAAGATATAATCAAGAGAAAGCAGCCTGTGATGAATAGCAAAATCACCACCAACATAAGTCACAATTAGGCTACCTACATTAGGGTGCAGCCAGCTCCTTTAAGGATTACCTGTGGTGCGTGCATCCTAAATATAAAGATACCTCATGTGCAAACTTCAAGAGATCTTTATAAATGTCAGTTGGGCGAAAGAGCTGAGAATAATACCGATCCAAAACGAAAAATTTAGACATTGTCAGAGAGCTGAGTTCTTTCAAATTTCATATAGTTTCAACGAAAAAGATCCTTCAAATAAATCAATCGATCAAACCTAGGAGCGAAGAAAATTCATAGTAAAGCTAATAAAAGTACCGGTGCTGGTGCCAGAGTCGGCACCAAGGACGACACTGCCGTTATAGGTGACACCGATGATAGTAGTGCCCATAGAGTGAGAAGCATTAAGATCCAGCATCTTGGTAACTAGGATTTGACAAATCAAACCAAAGTACTAGCGATTTGGAAGCAAAACCCTAGAGGCAGCTCCAACTAATGAGAAAATGAAAGAAATGAAGAATGAGGCGAAGAGAAGGGGCAATTAGGGTTTCCAAAAAGACAAAAATACCCCACTTTCATTCTACAATATCAGTAAAATAAAGGATAATTTTGTAAATATATTTACCCAATTTTTTATTTATATAGATATATGTACACATATTTAATTTAATAAATTCATATATTCAGAGTTTTTTTCTTTAAATATGATTAGAGTTTACCTATCTAATATTTGCATTAAATTTTTAAAAATTGAATAATAAAAAATATATTTTGGAAAAATTAAAAATCTATAATATAATAAGATTACCATGAATTAATTGAATAGTACTAAATTATAGGACAAGCATATAATATTGGATTATCAAGATTTCATTGCCCATTTAAATATTGACATAATGCAACTAAAAGTAGATAAAAAGGAGTTTTCAAGGTACCTCCTATAGTTTCCCACGAGACTCCGCCAACAAAGAGTTTTCTACCAAGAGAATAAGAATAAAAAATCTGAAATTATTTTTTCATTCACGCTCAATTTTTTAGGGTACGCGACCCTAAGAAACCCTGAACAAGAAACCTAAACTAACCCTTGAGAAGAAGCAGACGAAGAAGAGAGGCCTTCCTCGACTTGTTCATCGATGATTATCGATAACGATGACTGGCAGTGGGAAGAAGAACTGAGTGAGAGAGACAGGAAATGAGGGATGGCGGCTTCTTCTTAGAAAAAAAAAAGAAAAATAAGGCAAAAAGAGGGGTAAGTAGGGTTTTTTAAAAGACAAAAATATCGCTACATTCATTTGTACCACATCCAATAGATGGAGGATAATTTCATAAATAAATTTATATAGAATTTTTTATTTAAATTCATAGATATAATATATATACATATTGAATACATATTAAATATAAAAATTATTTTATAATTAATGTCTATAGAATATTATTAAAATTTAAAAAAAAAAAGTAAAATGAGGAGAAAAAATATTATAGTTAATATCTAGTCAATATTATTAAATATTTTAAAAGTGATCGCATGCTCTAAGTCCATGTGATTTTTTATCTTATTTAATTACTTTTTTGTAATTTTAATTCTCAAATTTTTTTAAATAATTTTTAATCTTAATTAGTAACAATAAATGTTTATTTGTATTTTTCATTTATATTATAATATTTGGAATAATCAAAATTAAAAATTTTTAAAAAAATTAAATGAAAATAAGCAAATAATATTATATAGGATAAATTTCTGAAATTACTAAAATGCCCCTATCAAATTTCATCATTTTATTCTAGTATTCAAGGATAATTTTTTAATTAAATATATATAACTAAAATTTTTAATAATTTAAAATTTGCTCAAAATTTTAACAAAATAAAAATAAATTATAAATTTTTCATAATCATTTTAAATGAAATAATAAATTTTATATTATTATTATATAAATATTTATATTTATTATTTTTCATAATACATCAATCTTTAATAATTATAACAATTACTTTATTATTATTAGTAATAAAAATGTAATTTTTTTAAATAAATAAGTTTATATTTGGGGATAATTGATAAAGAAATCAATATAATTTCTAATAATTTAATATTTAATTTAAATTTTATAAAATAAAATAAATTATAAATTTTTTTTATTATTATTTTAAATGAAATAATAAATTTTATATTATAATTTTGTAAATATTTATTTTTATTAATCTTGAACACAAAAATATATAATAATCGTAACAATTAGTTTATTATTATGATTAAAAATGTAAATTTTCTAAATAAATAACTTTAAATTTTGGTATAATTGATAACAAAAATTATTATCAACTTATAAAATAATTTATAATTTTCTGTTACAAAATAAAATATTCATTTCATATGACCTATATTAAAATTACTTGAAACTATACATAAATCATGTGGGTGAAATTAAAAAAATTATTTTTTAATTTATTTGTGACGGATTAGCGACTAAGTATATCCATCGCTAATTGTATTACTTTAACATACTATTAATGATAGAATAATTTTCATCGCTAAACCGTCGCAAAAAAGGCGTTATATTTTCCCTTCAAAATTAGCTACTAAAATGTTCGTCGCTAAATTTTCTGGAACTAATTTCATGAATAAAAAATTATAAAATTTAGCGACGAAAAATTTATCGCTAATTTCGTCACAAAACATCGCATGTATACTTCCCTCCAATAATTAGCGACGGTTTATTTATTCTGTCGCTATTTCATCGCAAAAAAAATAGAATGTATCCTTCTCACGTTGGAATTATAAAACAATCGCGAATTCATGGCAAATTTTGCGACGAAAATAGTGTCGTCGCTAATTGGTAGATTTTTTGTAGTGCAAGATGTTTTTCAAAGCAAGGTCTCTTTGGTCCCCAGTAGAGTCACCACTGTGATGCAAGCCGAAGCCCACGCTTGCTTTCGGGTTTAATTCTCGAAGGCCTACTTTTAGGGTTCGAGACTAAAGTAGGCTGGCTTAACTCATAAATTGGTTGCTTCACTATAAAGAGGGATTAAGACCAATTTATGACTGATAATCAACCCATGAAGGCATCTACTAATGGGCTAAAAAGGTAAGTACCATGGAGTCACCACCCAACAGAATGTTGGGAAAGGAATCTCGACCTTTTGAAGCCCACATAGAAATTAGTGTTTAGGACATCACTCTTATTAGGCATCTTGATTAGGTGTTCATTTTATAATTGATTTTTAAATTTAATCCCTCTCCTCTCTCACACGATGCATTCGCTATAAAATTAAGTAAATATTCCAATCAAACAAAAAGTAATAAATACTTAAAATAAAATCCTATTTAAAATTTATTACAAAGGCAAATCATCCCAGAGAAAAGAATAATATACAAAAGAAAATCAATATCATATATAAAACGGGCTATAGATTAGTTTGGGAATATTGGTTCCCCCACACATATTTACAAAAACTTTTTTTATCCTTTTATTTAGTTTTAGATCAAAAAAATTGACATTGATCCATGTTTTGAAAAAATTCAATTTAATTTTTAGAGATAAACAAAAATTATGAAGCTCTGTGCCAATTCTTTAACCCCTTAATGTGAATTCCTTATCTCTAAGTGAATTGAATGCTTCAAGTACATTCATTTATTTTTCCATCAAAGAATTCCAACTCTCGGTGCAAACAAATTGACTAACATGCCAAATATGGTGGCCAATCATACATAGCAAATCAAAGCACACAAATGGATGTAAATCATACTTCATTCATAATAAGAATAATAAACATGTCTTAAACAAATACTAGTACATATTTATAATGTACAAAGGAAACTAGCCAAATACATGATTGAATTAAAGATAAACAAGAGAAAGAAACTTATCTCTTGTTCCTTTGGCTATGTCCCTTTGCCATCTTCTAGTAAAAATTAAGTAAAAATATTTATCCAAAATAATAATTGTATTTCTAAAAACTAAACATTTATTGATCCCCCTTTCAGAGCTTTTCTCCTATATTTATAGAGATTAACTCTATAGATATGTCCCTTCAGAATAGTTGTCAATCATGAAAAGCTGCCCTAAAAAGTCTTGATGGATCGGGTGCAAAAAGGTGGCATCGTTTGAAAACAGGTGCCTTATTGGACTCATGAACTTCCTGCCGAGTTGTGAACTCCATCAAGTCTTCTTCACTCGTGATCTTTCCTCCAACTCATGAACTTCTTCAACTTTGCTTGCCGATTCGTGAATGCCTTCACGACTCGTGAACATGTCACCTCTGTGTCACTCGTGAGCCTTTTCACTACTCGTGCACTTCAGTCCGACTCGTGAGCTTCTTCATGACTCATGAGCTTCATTTGATTCCTTCACCATTTCATCACTTCACTTTACATTTGGACCAACTTTGACCTAAAAACACAAATAAACACATAAACTAAACATAAACACATAAAATACACATAATATTACATACTTAACTACTTAAATAAAAGAAAATACACACTAAATAGTAGACATTTTACATATTATCATTAAACCCAAAATAACCAAAATTAGAGGTGAACTAAGTGCACAATTTCCCATAAAAAGAAACCATATAAAAACTCTATATAGCAAAAATATCAAATGCTCAAAAAATAACACCAAGAAAAATAACAAAAAATTTTATTAATATAAATATAAGAGACTTAGGTATAGAAAAAATCGTACAGAAGCAAAATCGGATCGAAAAAAGCATAAATATCATAAGAAATAAATAATTGGTACAAAAATACATAAAAGCATAAAATATGTAAGAAAAATACCCTAAAATACTCTCATAGATGCCAACACAGGCGAGGGATGGCCTAAAGGAGAGTGAGGGATGGGATGGGATGGGACGGGATGGGAAGATGAAATGGTGATGTCCCGTCCATCAATTTTTCTTCTTGTCCGTCACCTCTGGACATAACAAAAAGTGCAAAATTTATGGCAAAAGTGTAGAAAATCATGGAAAATATATTTCTAGCCCTAAACATGTAACATTTAAACACTAAATCATGCTAAGACATATTAAAATACTTAATCATACATCAACTACACCAAAATCATAAAATTATAGAATTTAAAAGTATAAAGCAAAAGTGTTACATATACAATAATGAATGAGCCTTAAGGAACCTACCATGCCTTTAGCATATTAAATAGCCTCGGAACACATCACATCTTAATAAAGCATGCACATCATTCAAATATAGCAATTAAAAAAATATTAAATTAATGCTAAATAATCATATGATCATGTGAATAAATGATAGAGAGAGAGAGAGTGGGAGTGAGCCTAGAACATTATCCTTAAGAGATATTCTGACTCTATGATTTTTATAGTTCAGATTTTTGCTCTGATTCACGATCCTTATTTCTCAAGATAAGTATGAAATTCATTTGTATGAATGTGTGTCAACAAAGATGATAGAGCAAAAGATTTTAAAGAGAGAAAGAAATTGAATTTTCTTCTCTAAAAGTGGCTCTTCAAAGAAAGTGATTCCTTTCCCTTTTGAAAAACCTAGATTTTTTTTATTTTATACCAAAGAAAGAGTTTGAGTTTAAAATCCCACTCAAAACTTCCCAAATCTAGAGATAAAATCCTCCAAATCCGAAAGAAATCCTCCCATATCAAAACTTCCTTTTTTTGAAATCTAAAAAAATGGAAAATTTTGGATTTCAAGTTAGGGACGGGCATCCCTCAATGAGGGGTGACCATCCCTCATCGCTAATTTAGTGATTTGTAAAATACCCCTTATTTTGGCATGTATAGGTGAGAGAAACCGATAGACAGGAACCCTTCAGTTGACAAACGGCCGTCTGCCACCACCGGAGCTCCAAACCAAGATTTTTATGCATATTTTTCAAAAACACTTTAAAATAGTTGTAAATACTTGGAAATTCATTAAAATCTTTGAGAAAATGCTTGAAATTCAAGATTTGAACCTTGAGATCCAAACCTATTGTCAGTAATATATCGTATCCTCGTCATCGAATAACCCTAATCTAGGCTACCTTGAGTCACGGTGTCTACAATAATGCTAATGAATTGATTAAACACAAATAAACAATAACTAATTAATGAAATTAAAATATAAACAATAAAACTAAGTACAAAACAAGATTGTAAAAGGTAGTAAAATTCAATGATAAAAAACTTTTGCTAAAAGAACTATCCACCTCAACTCTTATTGTAATTATTTGATTAAAAATTAACACAACTGATTATAGAAAACTAGTATAAAATTCAGATATCATTTTTAGAATATTATTCTAAGCATCAAATTCTCCTATTAAGAACAATCTAACACTTAGCATGCAAATTCAGTTTACAACCTCCTAAACCTTAATCAAACCCTTTTTCAAAAGATCTAACTCAAGCCTATTCTTAGTTCAACTTTCTCGGTCTTAATTCTACCTTTAGATTAACACAATATTATCTCAATTCTTACAACATAAATATACATTAACATGAGCAAATTAAACCAAGAACATGCAAATCATAAGTTATACATGAAATTGATAATTAACCATTTATTCAATACATTAATCATCAAATTAAATTAACTCAATATAAGAATTAACTCAAGAACTGAAAAATAACACACTTACATTACATTAAAGCTCAAAAAAAAGTTATTACAAATAAAAGTAAGAGAGTTTAAGTTTTCCTCAACAAAATTAAAGAAAAATACTCACTAAGCATATTAAAAACTATTGAAAAACTAAAATTAAATATTACAATACACATAAGGTTGTTGGCTTCCCTTGAAGTCTTCTATAAACATCCAATTTGCAGCCTTTAAATCATAGGTTTTGTCTCCTTCAAAACTAGGTTAAAATATAAAAAAACTACCTCTTTTCTTCAGCATTCGTACTCCCTCTTTATAATGATCTTTTTATCTATTTAAAACCCTTAAAGAGAAAGAGATTCTATTGCAATTTAACTTCCTATTGTAGAAAAATCAGAAGTTGGATCATAATCAAATACCTAGCTTCAGTAGAGGGAAAATTCCCTCTATTGAGGAGAATTCAATATGCTATGCCTTTTGGGCGACCTAAATAGAGGGAAAAGTCCCTCTACTAAGAAAATGTCCTCTGGATTTTGGCTTTAACATGCTTCACTCGGTAGGAAGAATTCCTTCCACCAAAGTGAGTACTTTGATCCATGACTTTAAATTCTCCTCTGTAAAGGGAAATTTCCCTCTATAGATGTGAACACTTATGTATTAAATATGAATTAGCTCTTCAAAATTCCTTAAGTCAAGCCAAATTCCCCTTTTAGCTTGAAATTTTTCTTGTCTTGAAATAAGTCCTTAAAAATACCAAAAATCATAATTAAGCCCAAAAACACAGAAAAGAAAGAAATTAAACATAAAATCAAATAAACTAACACTAAAATAACAAAATAAACACACTAAAATATACTAATAATATAGTTATAATTTACAATTATCGAACTATAAAACCCTTTTTCTTCTTTCCTTCTTTCTTTCTTCTTCTTTTCTTCTTTTTGCAATTCCAAATGCCTTAGCCCCATTTTTTGTAGTTTTCTCTCTCATAAGATGCTATTTCACAAATCCAATCTAGTAGGTTGCTAGGTTATCATGTGGTGAACATCTGGACACCTCATTTGTACATTTTCCTTGAGTTTTCATTTCTAAGACAAAAAGGTATGTTTCTTAACTTTTATCCTTTTTCACATATTGAATGAGGCTAAGATGGTGTTGGAACGTTGGTAAATGCTATTATGATTGTGAATAAAGTGATATCATTACCCTTTTTTGTTTCTAATTAGGAATAAAATTGGATATAGAATATGCATGGTAGTGTAAGTTTGGAAAACAGGTTGCTGCCTTTTGGGTTATATTTAGAAATATATGTGTTAGTGTAATTGGTGCAAGTATGTGTCTTATTTAGAAATAAATATATAATTGGAATGCATGAATTATAATTATTTTTGTACATATTGGTAGAATATTTTTATTTCTAAGAATAGATGAATGTTAGATTGTTAATCGTATATGTATTGGGCGTACGAATAAAACAAAAACATAACAAAAAATAAAAAAAAAACAAAAATGACGAAAAGTTAGAAGAGTATATAGTAGTAAATATGTATAATGTGATGGTAAATAAATGATGGTATGTTTATGACAAGTAAATAAATAATAATATGTGCATGTGAATGACCTAGTCTCGCATACGTATGCTTATATAAGAATATGTACATAAAAATATATGTATATGAAAAAATGATAAAAACAAGAAAAAAAAATGAAGAAAAATGATATAATAATAATAATAATAATTATTATTATTATTATTATTATTATAATGGCCTCAACACCGAATCAGTTATGAACAGTACTTTTTGATGGTGAATAGTACTTTTCGAACCCATAAGGATACCCGAAAGTCAAAAATATTTTATTGGACCATCGGAAAGTATTGGTCATAGTAAGTCTGTGGTTGAAATTTGAAATGAAATTGGGGTCAAATGGGCCTCCAAAAGTCAAAAATACAAAAAAGGTAGCGAGTCAATTTTCCTAATAGAAAAGAAGACTTGATTTTGCATAAATTTTTAAAAATAGCAAATCAACTCTGATAATTACCATTTAAGAATATTTTGGTGATGAAAATTAAATTTTTCGGTGATATCGGCAGTTGTCGAATTGGACCAATAAGTTTGAATCGGATTGATAACGGACTCCGATTGAGCTGAAAATTTACGTACTACCTATTTTTTATGAGATAAAAATGATAAAATTATTTTTGGAGTGATTTGAAGTGAGAAAAAGAGAAAATTAGATTAGGACTTAAATGGCCTAAAATGGGCCTTTAGAATTAATTGGGCTAAGCTCATTTATTTGGCCCAATTTTAGGCCCATTAGAGAGGCATATAAAAGCCTAAAATCTGGCGAAAACTCCAAAAATTTGCAGCAGCTTCTCCTCTCCTCTCATGGCCGAACCAACCTTCTCCCTTTCCTCTCTCTCTTTTGCTTGCTAATCACTCAAAATCTCTCATAAACTCCAACATAAAAACTGAAGTTCCAGCTCTCTAAATCATCCTAGTGATCTCAATCAAGTGATTTGAGCAAAGGAAGGCAAGAAATCAATTTGAGAAAGAAAAAGGGATAAGATAGAATTTAAGAAATTAATTGATTTTAATTGGTCCTTTAGTGTTTTCTTATAGTTTTTGAGGTGTAAAATCTAATTATAAGCTTAAATTTTACATTTGAAGACAAAAAATAGGATTTAAGGAGGTTATTTGGCCGGTCATGGTAGGATCAAGTGAAGAGAAATGAGTTTTCATAGATTAAAACAAGGAAAAGGGAGGCTTATGCACCCATGAATAAGAGAAAATGTAAGTGGCTACAAAATCTTTTGATTTTCCATTTTTGTGAATTAATTTCTTTTATGTAATTAAGGTAAAAATTCTTAAAGTTGTTAATTGATGAAATTTTGTTAGGGTAAATGAAATTGGACATTAAAGAAGATGAAATGAAAGCTTAAATGGAAGAAATAAAATTTTTAGGAAGGTTTTATATAGGTGGATGAATTGATTTCTAAAGAAAAATGAAGGAATTTTGCATGAAAATAATATATATTAACTTAAATTAATTGTAGAGATGATAAATGATATCCATGAATTTCCATTGAATTATTATAATTTATTTTGAAATTTTAAAGATTATGTAACATTTATAATTCAAATGAAAGTTATGAAATATTGTGAAATAATTGATTATTTTAGTGAAAATGATAGTAAATAACAAATAATGCATAAATAAATTTTATTAGAATTTATTGAAATTATTAGAATATTATTGAAATTTTAATGTTAACGTGTGTATTGAAAATATTTGAATTATTAATGAATAATTACACAAAAATGTTTGAAAAAAATGAATTTATATGAATTTAAATTATAGTCAACGAAAAAGGAATAAAAAGTCAACCGATGAATTTTTTGAAATAATTATTGAGCTATGAAAGAAATAAGAATAAAAAATTACTGGAAAATAATTCATAAAATGAGTGAAAATGATGAAAATTATAAAATAATGTGTACATGAATAATTATAGATTATATATGAATTATTAGAAGAATTTTTAAAACTGAATATAAAATATGTTTCATTAAAGATACTGATTTATTGAAAATTATTCGATTAGCAAGTAGAAGAAAGTAAATTAAATTGAATTAAGTTATATTCCGAATAAAAGAATTGAAAAAATCAAGAGATAAATCTTTGAAAATAAAATAATGAATTAGATTAATATAATTCAAAAAGTCATAAAATAACAGTTTGACTAATTTATCAAAATAAATTAGTCAATAAAAAGTATTAAAAGAATGAATTAAATTAAAATAAATCACCAACTGAATAAAAGTTGGTATATCTAAATGACTAAAATTTCGGACAGAAAAAGAAAAATCGTCAAAAGGTTAATTATTGAATTGTTAAAAGATAATTTACAAAGGACAACACAAAAAGAATAAACGAAATTGTGAATTATAATGTTATAATTCATAAAGTGTATAAAAGACTGAAAAGTTTTATGTGTCCAAGTGAATTATTGAAGAATAATTCACAAAAGTAATTAAAAAAGATAAGGTGAAAAAGAAAGAAAATAAGTAAAAGAAAGAAAAAGTACCTGAATGGTCAAAAGTATTAAAAAAGTGCGATTGACAAAAATGTATTGTAACAAGAAAAAAAATAAAGAAACTAAAGATTTTTAAATGTTTAAAAATCATTTCGAATATAATTTAGTGTTTTGGCCTTAGCAATAGTCAGGTAAAGATATTCTTATTTAGGATATAATTAGCTAGCCATAGGGACACCTTATACCGCGGTGCAAGTCATGGCGACTTGCTTTGCAATGGGTATGATCTCTGATCTCCATAGCTTCAGTATTTTAAGTGAAAGTGAAAGTGAAATATTTTTCGAGAAATGGTCCATTGGGGATCATTTCTCTCTCAGTGGAACCTTTGCGTCCATATCCCGCATATCCTTTTTTGAAAGTCCTGTCATATTGCACAAGGGGCATATCTTAATGAATAAATCAGTATGATTTAATGGAATTGAATGAAAATTAATTTGTTCAACAAAAAATAATAAGTTGGGATAAAACTGTAATGTTTTCCAAAAATTACGATTAATAAGTAAAAGTGAAAAAGAAATATTTTATAAGGATAAAATGATAAATGAGTATTAAATTATACTTTTGTAAAGAAAAGGGATTTAAAAATATGTTTTTACATGAACAAGATAAATAGTACTAATTTTCTATTTAAAGTAAAAAAAAAAGTATTAACAATGTCCTTAAGTGAAAACTTATGCTTAAGTAATGTATTTCTAAAAGAAAAGTTAAATAAAAAGTAAAACGATAAAAAGGCACCTAATTGTTCAATTTGGAAAAAGAAAGAGATACTAAGTCCTAAATAAGTGCTTGAACATGTTCAAATGTAAAAGAATGAAATAAAGATCTGTATGCAAAGTGTTCCAAAATAATTGTATTACATTGTATTTTAAGCTTAAAAGCCTTGAAAATATTAATGTGTTAATTAGTTAAAAAGCTAAAGTAAAATAAAGAATTAGTAGCAAAAAAATTGTAATAATGTCACATGTTAGATAACTGAAAAATTAATTGAGAAATAAATTAGTAATATGATTTGGTACTATTAAAGATACGAGTACCAATATAAATTATTAAATGAAAAGATAATGAATTCGATGTAACTAAAATTACAAAGTCAAAGTTAAGCAAAAGTAAAAGTTAAGGTAAAGAAGAATCATAAAAGTAAAAGTTAATTTAAAATCGATTCACATAAGGAAATAGTGTAAAGCAAAAATTGAAAGATTGAAAATCGACACATAATGCTTACCAAAATGGAGGTAAATATTGAAATTAATGTTAACAGAGATAAAAGCAAAGGTTAAATGAAATAAGAATAATAATGGCATAATCTATGAAATTATGCTTTAACTGAGAAATTCTCGGATTAGTAGTCACCACTGAGCATGTCTAGTGCTCAACACGCAGTATTACTGCGTGCAGGTACTGAAGTATTGTGGGAGCTCGGTACACGGAGAAACAGAATTCGAAGATGAAGAAAAGTTAGTTGTAATTTTATTGCTTCAATTTGTGGCATGTATATACTTAGATAATGAAAGTAAAGATATGAACTGTATTCAAGTTAGTTTTTGTTAAATGATAAATATTGTTATGTCTGTCGATGGATAAGTGACAATAAGTGATGTGAAATGACTATCATTGATATGTGTTTGACTGTGTAAGATGTATATTGCTATCTGATATGATTTATTGTGCCTCTGAGAGGCTGTGTGGATTATTTAAATTTTTCAGGAGGCTAGTAAGTTATAGCCGTTGTGCTGTCGAAATTTTGTAAATTAAATATTAATATTTAATTGTATCAAAGTTGTATGGCAGTGATTGAAATTTTAAAAAAATTACCGTTTATCGATTATTTGGGTCTGAAAGGAATTGTTCAGTTAAGGGTGTTACATTTAGTGGTATCAGAGTAAAGGTTTAAGCGGTTCTAAGATCGGAGTGGGATAAGGTTAAGAGATAGGTTTGTCTATATATACATGCCAATTATATGTGGATAAGTGTTAAGTAGTCTGACATGTAAGTGCTCCCCTACCTGTTTTAAAGTGAAAAGTTGATATTTGACTGAGATTGTCAGGTGTGAAAGGATTGATTCTGTGCAGTAGAGATGGTAGTGAGTGAGAATGGAAGTATTGTTGCTTGAGATCTCATGGAGGTCAAAGTAGGGAAAAGAAGAGTTGACTGAAATTAAGTGTAAACGTGAGAGTTTAAGTGTCTATATGGTTGAGAAATAGTCTAAAGAAGGACAAAATAAAGAATGTGTCAGAAAGTTAAAAAGGGATTATATATTGAGTACAAATAAATTGTGCAGGACAAAGCGATACCTTGACTGGATTGTCATGATTAAAGAATGTTAACGAGCAAATTATTAAGATTATAAGTGAGGATGTTTAGGATGCTCTATATACCTGTCAGTGATTCCTTTACAGGCGTGGAGATTTGATTGTACAATTCATAGTACTAGGATGGGTTATAACATCTGCATCATATGAGAATATGTGATAGTATTCTACCTGCATACATGAAATTATACATTCATTGCATAGCATTTCACATTATTTGACAGCATCTGATCTGCATCATACCATATGTATAGGCCCCACTTGATAGGATGGAACTGACAAGGGATGTAATGAGCATATGGACGACCTGAGAATGAGATGAGGAATAGTGTGCTTAAGTTTGATTTTCGTATTTGATGTGGCCATTATGAGTTGTTGGTCATGACAATTAGATTTGTTAGCACACTGACCACTTGATGAATCGATGGGAAGGATCATTCACCTTTACTTAGATCCATGTTAGAGAATTTAAGTAGTAACCATCTGATATATTTTGAGATATTAAAAGAGTATGATGAGCATTTGGGATTTGCCCCGTGAATATTTAAAAGTAAGCAACTATCTGCTTAGTTTGGTAAATATGATTTCGGGTTAAATGGGAAGTTCCTGGATTTATCGGGTATTATAGAAACGTTAATGAAATGGCTGAAATCCTCAGCATAAGAATTTGTATTTGGGTAATGTGAAGGTATTTAAATATGTATGATTGAAGAATGAGTATGAATGATTAATGATAATGTTTTCAATTCTTCGAGCCATGAATGCCAGATTAAGTTTAGCTTTAGATGGACATTGTTAGCTGAAGTATAAGTAAAGCCGATATTGTATATCAGGTAAGAACAATGGTTCAAAAGGAGAATGTTGTGCGGTAATTATTGTGAATAAGTTAAAAGATTAGTTCTCCAGCTGCCAATATAGTAATACTTTGTATCCGACTAGAAAGTAGGACAATGTGATTAGAGATTCTATTATCGAATTGTCTGAATGTCAAAGAGGAAAGATGTTGTATAGGAGACTAGTAATAATCTCCATATTAACATGATGATCCACCTTTGAACTGATAGTTAGTCCGAGTGTATAACTCAGATATTGAAACTACGATTATATTAAAGTATATGTGAATGTGATAATAGTAGTGAAAAGTGTTTATCTATAGTAGAAATTGATAAAGATTTTGATACCGAGATTGATTAGCTTTAAACGTAAGTGGATTCCATTAGCGAAGATGCTTCAGAACTATTGAATGTGAGTGAAGGCTCGATAAAATAACAGTATTATGTCCTCTACTTTTTTATATAAGTAAATTTCAAGGAAGAAATTTCTTTCAGTAGAGGAAAAATGTAATGGCCCCAATACCGAGTCAGTTGTGAGCAGTACTTTTCGATGGTGAATAGTACTTTTTCGGGCCTGAAAGGACACCTGAAAATCAAAAATATTTTATTGGACCGTCGGAAAGTATTGGTAATAGTAAGTTCGGGGTTGAAATTTGAAGTGAAATTGAGGTAAAATGGGCCTCCAAAAGTCAAAAATACAAAAAAGGTAGAGAGTCAATTTCCCTGATAGGGAAGGAGACTTAATTTTGCATAAATTTTTAAAAATAAAAAATCAACTCCGATAATTGCCAAATTTTGTATTTTTAAATGAATTTTTATGAAGAATATTTTGGTGATAAAAATTGAATTTTCCGATGATACTGGCAGTTGTCGAATCGGATCGATAAATTTGAATCGGACCAATAAAGGACTCCGATTGAGCTAATAATTTACGTACTGCCTATTTTTTATGAGATAAAAATGATGAAATTATTTTTGAAGTGATTTGAAGTGAGAAAGAGAGAGAAATTAGATTGGATCTTAAATGGCCTAAAATGGGCCTTTAAAATTAATTAGGCTAAGCCCATTTGTTTGGCCCAATTTTTGACCCATTAGAGAGGCATATAAAAGCCTAAAATTTGGAGAAAACTCCAAAAATTTGCAGCAGCTTCTCCTCTCCTCTCATGGCCGAACCAACCTTCTCCCTTTCCTCTCTCTCTTTTGCTTCCTAATCACTCAAAATCTCTCATAAACTCCAACATAAAATTAAAGTTTCTACTCTCTAGATCACCCTTGTGATCTCAATAAAGTGATTTGAGCAAAGGAACGCAAGAAATCAAGTTGAGAAAAAAAAAGGGGAAAGATAAAATTTAAGAAATTAATTGATTTTAATTGGTTCTTTAGTATTTTTTTCATAGTTTTTTGAGGTGTAGAAGCTAATTATGAGCTTAAATTTTGCATTTGAGGACAAAAAAATAGGATTTAAGGAGGTTATTTGTTTGGCCATGGTAGGATCAAGTGAAAAGAAAGGAGTTTTCATGGATTAAAATAAGGAAAAGAGAGGCTTAGGCACTCATGAACAAGAAAAAAATATAAGTGGCTACAAAATCCTTTGATTTTCCATTTTTGTGAATTAATTTCTTTTATGTAGTTAGGGTAAAAATTCTTAAAGTTGTTAATTAATGAAATTTTGTTAGGGTAAATGAAATTGAACATTAAAGATGATGAAATGAAAGCTTAAATGGAAGAAATAAAATTTTTAGGAAGGTTTTATATTGGTGGCCGAATTGTTCTCTAAAGAAAAATGAAGAAATTTTGCATGAAAATAATATATGTTAGCCTAAATTAATTGTAGAGATGATAAATGGTGTCCATGAATTTTTATTAAATTATTAAAATTTATTTTGAAATTTTAAAGATTATGTAACATTTATTTTTATAATGAAAGTTATGAAATATTGTGAAATAATTGATTATTTTAGTGAAAAATTATAGTAAATAATAAATAATGCATAAATAATTTTTATTGGAATTTATTGAAATTATTAAAATATTATTGAAATTTTAATGCTAATATGTATATTGAAAATAATTGAATTATTAATGAATAATTGCACAAAAATATTGAAAAAAGTGAATTTAAATGAATTTAAATTATAGTCAACAAAAAAGGAATAAAAAGTCAACCGATGAATTTTTCGGAATAATTATTGAGCTATGAAAGAAATAAGAATAATGAATTACTGAAAAATAATTCATAAAATGAGTGAAAATGATGAAAATTATAAAATAATGTATATATGAATAATTATCGAATATATATGAATTATTTGAAGAATTTCTGAAATTGAATATGAAATATGTTTCATTAAAGATATTGATTTATTGGAAATAATTCAATTAGCAAGTATAAGAAAGTAAATTAAACTGAATTAAGTTATATTCCGGATAAAAGAATTGAAAAAGTCAAGAGATAAATCTCTGAAAATAAAATAATGAATTAGATTACTATAATTCAAAAAGTCATAAAATAACTGTTTGACCAATTTATCAAAATAAATTAGTCAATAAAAAGTATTAAAATAATAAATTAAATTAAAATAAGTCACCAACTGAATAAAAGTTGGTATATCCGAATGACTAAAATTTCGGACAGAAAATGAAAAATCGTCAAAAAGTTAATTATTAAATTGTTAAAAGATAATTTACAAAGGACAACACAAAAAGAATAAAAGAAATTGTAAATTATAATGTCATAATTCATAAAGTGTATAAAAGACTGAAAAGTTTTAAGTGTCCAAATGAATTATTGAAAAATAATTCACAAAAGTAATTAAAAAAGATAAAGTGAAAAAGAAAGAAAAGAAGTGAAAGAAAGAAAAAGTGACTGAATGGTCAAAAGCACTAAAAAGAATGCAATTGACAAAAATGTACTGTAACAAGAAATAAAAGAAAGAAACTAAAGATTTTTAAATGTTTAAAAATTATTTCGAATATAATTTATTATTTTGCCCTTAGCAATAGTCAGGTAAAGATATTTTTATTTAGAATATAATTGGCTACCCATAGGGACACCTTATACCGTGATGCAAGTCATGACGACTTGCTTTGCTATGGGTAGGCTCTCTGATCTCCATAGTTTCAGTGTTTTAAGTAAAAGTGAAAGTAAAATATTTTTCGAGAAATGGTCCCTTGAGAATCATTTCTCTCTCAGTAGGACCTTTGGGTCCATGTCCCGTATATCCTTTTTTGAGAGTCCTATCATATTGCACTAGGGGCGTATCATAATGAATAAATCAGTATGATTTAATGGAATTGAATGAAAAATAATTTGTTTGAAAGAAAATAATAAGTTGGGATAAAACTGTAATGTTTCTCAAAAATTGCGATTAATAAGTAAAAGTGAAAAGGAAATATTTTATAAGGATAAAATGATAAATGAGTATTAAATTATACTTTTGTAAAGAAAAGAGGTTTAAAATGTGTTTTTACATGAACAAGATAAATAGTACTAATTTCTTATTTAAAGTTAAAAAAAAAGTAATAACATTGTCCTTAAGTGAAAACTTATGCTTAAGTAATATATTTCTGAAAGAAAAGTTAAATAAAAAGTAAAATGATAAAAAGGCACCTAATTGCTCAATTTTAAAAAAAGAAAGAGATACTAAGTCCTAAATAAGTATTTGAACATGTTCAAATGTAAAAAGAATGAAATAAAGATCTGTATGCAAGGTGTTCCAAAATAATTGTATTACATTGCATTTTAAGCTTAAAAGCCTTGAAAATATTAATGTGTTAATTAGTTAAAAAGTTAAAGTAAAATAAAGAATTAGTAGCAAAAAAAAATTGTAATAATATCACATGTTAGATAACTGAAAAATTAATCGAGAAATAAAATAATAAAAAGATTTGGTACTATTAAAGATACGAGTACCAATATAAATTGTTAAATGAAAATATAATGAATTCGATGTAACTAAAATTACAAAGCCAAAGTTAAGTAAAAGTAAAAGTTAAGGTAAATTGAAATCGATTCACATAAGGAAATAATGTAAAGCAAAAATTGAAAGATTGAAAATCAACACATAATGCTTACCAAAATGGAGGTAAATAATGAAATTAATGTTAACAGAGATAAAAGAAAAGGTTAAATGAAATAAGAATAATAATGGCATAATCTATGAAATTATGCTTTAATTGGAAAATTCTCGTATTAGTAGTTACCACTGAGCATGTCAAGTGCTCAGCACGTAGTGTTTACTGCGTGCAGGTACTGAAGTCGGTACACGGAGAAGCAGAATTCGAAGATGAAGAAAAGTTAGTTGTAATTTTATTGCTTGAATTTGTGGCATGTATATACTTATATAGTGAAAGTAAAGATCTAAACTGTATTCAAGTTAGTTTTTGTTAAATGATAAATATTGTTATGTCTGTCGATGGATAAGTGACAGTAAGTGATGTGAAATGATTATCATTGATATGTGTTTGACTGTGTAAGATGTATATTGCTATCTGATATGATTTATTGTGCTTTTGAGAGGCTATGTGGATTGTTTGAATTTTTCAGGAGGCTAGTAAGTTATAGCCGTTGTGCTGTCAAATTTTTGTAAATTGAATAGTAATATTAAATTGTATCAAAGTTGTATGGCAATGATTGAAGTTTAAAAAAAAATTTACCGTTTATCAGTTATTTGGGTCTAAAATGAACTGTTCCGTTAAGGGTGTTACAACAACAACAACAACAACAACAATCACAATAACAACAACAACAATAATAATAATAATAATAATAATAATAATAATAATGATGATGATGATGATGATGATGATGATGATGATGATGATGATGATGATGATGATGATGATGATGATGATGATGATGATGATGATGATGATGATGATAAAAATAATAAAGTGATAATATAATGTAGGATGTAAATGTGTTTATTTTGAGAACCTTTACATGATTGCTAGACTTTCGATGGTGGGTTCAGATGGCTTATGTGTTATTTAGTTGTAGGCCCTCGCAGGTAAATTTTATACAGGTTTAGTTTTAAGCTTTTTAAGCTGAAATGCTATCGAAAATTTATACAAGAATGGCATCGACACTTGAATAAAATTAGCCCATGAGCATTATGATTAATTGTATAAATTTTTCTTTTGCAGATCATGGATCCTACACAATCGATATGGATGACACATGAATAGGCAGCTAAGCATGGGGCATTAGCTAGAGTCTGCATGTTACCCAATCGGTTTATGTCCAAGGGGTTATTGAGTCACTTAGGGTTATTAGAGGAGGCTGATGAACTATTGCCTTAGGTAGGCTAGATTGAGCTCTATACAAGAGCCTGTAAGAGCTACCTTGAGATAACCCAATAGTTTTTAGCCACCTTCTGGTACCTAGGCCAGCAGCAACCAGAGATCGAGGAGGGCATCATCAAATATTGTATATTAGGCTAGCATGTATCTACGACTTGTAGGCATATTTCTAAGATGCTGGGTTCGCCGATGGAGGAAGATGTAGTTTGCCTTGATAGGTATATTTTGCCACACATGTGGGAGGCCATAGCACGTCCGGGGATTGTCTATAGTTAAAAGAGGGTGAAATCTATTGGTTTATAATCACATTACATTAGATTTAAAGGGTATAATTTAAAATTTTTATAAACCAAAATATCATGATATAGTAAAAAAAATTGAATTTACTAACTAAAGTTCAGAACTTTACCGTATGTGTTTGTTGAACAGATATTTAATCATCGTACTAGGTTGTTATAAACCATTAGTGTCCTTACTTCAAAGCAACTCTAAGGTAGCCAAATAAGAATTAAAGTCTAAAAACCTTCTCAAGGTGTAGCAATGGTTGAAATTGACTTAGGGACTAGTAAAGCCAATTCGGCTTGAAGAGAAAGGGAGAGAAGGCTAGGGTTTGGCGGCTAGAATTTCTTTGTCTCTTTTCTTTTGCTTCTCTTACCCTAATTCCAACTTTGAGATGTATTTATACCTCTTATAGGTTAGATTAGGGTTATGTTATAATGGTTGTACCTTCTAATTAAGTTTGGACCTATTGGATGGGCTTAAGTGACACTCACAAGCATAATTATCCAATTTTGTGCATATAACCTCTATAAATTGGGCTTGCGCATTTGAATGGGCTTCAAACTTTATGTACAACCTTATAACATATTAATGAAGCCCTATATTAATTATTAACTTCATTCAATGCCAAATGGGCTCCAAAGAAAATTCTCTAGCTCATAAAAGCCTTTTACATATATTAAGCCTTGTGGGCCTTTTTTGTGCAATAAACTTTTTCTCCTTTTATCAAATGCTTAATTTTCTCTTACCAACTTATCAAATAAGTTTTCATGACATCCCATGTCATGTTTATAAATTGCTTTTACCTTAGACCTTAATTCTTATATGTGTATGACCCTTTGGATTTCCTGTGCATGTTGGTACTACAATATGTAACTAAAAGTTTCATTCGAACTGGGACTCT
Organism: Excoecaria agallocha; assembly: GCA_037975025.1. Classification (NCBI taxonomy): domain Eukaryota; kingdom Viridiplantae; phylum Streptophyta; class Magnoliopsida; order Malpighiales; family Euphorbiaceae; genus Excoecaria; species Excoecaria agallocha. Next base: position 477,367 of record JBBPFJ010000043.1, on the reverse strand, counting down.
AAAAGTTCTAATCAAAGTCATACTCTAAGATTTCTAATCAAACTAGAACTCTAAGAGTTCTAATTAAATTAGGACTTTTCAATAATCCTAGTCCAACTATAATTCTAAGAGTCCTAATCGAACTATGACTCTAAGAGTCCTATTTGAACTGTGACTCTAAGAATCCTAGTTGAACTGTGACTCTTATGATTTAAACTCTTTTAAATCATTATATTAATTCGCAATTGATATTTTCCATACATGATTGTACAAATCATGAGAGGCTTCTAATCAAGCATCATGATTACTCAAATGACAGGAATTCATTGATTTCTACTTTTACCCTTCCATATCAAGTTTCTATGCAATCACTCCTTTCACCATTCTTCTAATCTTATTCATGAATTAAATATGGTCATGTATCAATTCATTCATAAAATTATTGTATTCTTATACTTTTATCTTTATTCCTAAAATGCCCTTTTGAATCTCATTCAGCTTGGCCAAGGTTTTCTGAATAAAGATGTATGGAAATACATGAGATAGAACTCCTTACTATAACTGAGGTGGTGAATCCTTTATTGGTCACTTAACTACCTCTAAGTAGTTCATATTATACCTAATCTTTAAGCTATATATACCCCTTTGTGAAGTAAAAGTACAAGAGTCAAAGTATAACACTTGCTACTTGAGATACCTTAGTGATCTCAAATCCAAGGATACTTGCACAACTGATATGATGAGATAATTCACTCATATAGTACAAGTATCCATGTGAAGTTTCTCATGATAGGTCTCCAATGAACTTGTTCTTCTAACAATCATCCATATTTTAACTTTGATTATCTCAATAATCACAAATAATGAGAACTATTGCTTAAACTATTCAAGAAGTATAACATATACTAGTCTATCCGTATTAATAATGTCCTTTCTTGTTAATACTATGTCTAGGGATAATTTAGGTATTAACATATTTGCATACATTAGATATCTCATGTCATGAACTCTTCATGATTATCTTTGTAGTGTGTCTATATACCAAGGACTACATTTAATAGTTTAAGTCATATGTATGCAAATGGTATTACATAAAAGCATTAAAAAATGTTTGAATACCTTACTATTATTCAAATAGAATGTTTTATACATGGATAAAAATCCTATTACATATAGGCTCTAGGGCATATCACTAACAATCTCCCATTTGCACTAGAGCCAGTCACCCATATTGTAACACCCTTATCCCTCCTTAAACTGTATCGGCGTACTGAAGACCGGAAATTTTTTTTTTACTTCTATACCTGAAAACCTTATCGACATTTACTTAATCAAAAACTACCTTTCGCCGCTGACTTATAACTGTCCAATTTACTATGCAGTTAATAAAAATTTTGCAATATAACGGCTGTACATAGTACTAGCCCCCTGAAAAGCAAACAAACCACACAGCCTCTCAGAGGCACAACAATCAAATATAACAACAGTATACATTCATTCCATCTATTTCATTTGTTCACAATCCAACACTCCTTAGTACAATAACTTCTGTTTACATTACATAACCATAAGTAAAACTTGTACTCATATATACATGCCAAAATTATACAACTAGAGCAATCTAAAAGAAATCCTGCAATCTGAATTCTTGCTCCAGCTCCTGTTTACCTGCGCGCAGTAAAACTACACGCTGAGCACTCAAGATGCTCAGTGGTGACTAATAATCGATACATTTTCTAACATTTCTATTATTATTCTTAAGTATTAGCATATAAATATAAACATAATTATAAAATCAGTTATGATCACCTTTAAACAATAACTTAACATTTTCTATAAGATTGTTCAATTTAGTCACATAATTACAATTTTGCCATTATAGGCTCAATGAAAATCTTTAAACTGATAACTGAAGCAATTTACGTTTCTTTACACTTAATTTGTCAATTATAAGCAAAATTACATTTTAGTTCTTGTTGTCCATAAAATTCACTTTTTAATTAATTTAACTATTATCTGACTGTTTTATCCTTAATTAATCAATTCTCACTTAATTTACTATCTTTTTACACTTTTTGGGAAAATTACCATTTTGCCCCTAAACTTTCTTTTTCTTTCATTATGGTCCTTCTTCACTTTCTTTTCCTACTTTTTATTGTCTTTTCATTTCTTTCTCAATTTATTACCATTATGCCCCTAGTACAGATCCGGCAAAAAATCTCAGACCGGATACACGGAATATGGACCCCATGGGCCCCACTAAATAGAGAAATGATTTCCAAGGAACCATTCTCAGAACACTGCACTTTTTACTGTCACATTAACACTTAAGCTATGGAGATCAATGATCCTACCCATAGCAAAGCAAGTCGCCATGACCTGCACCGCGGTAAAGGGTGTTCCTATGGCTAGCCAACTATATCCAGAACTAGTTTTTACTACCAGACTAATTCTAAGGGCACAGTAATAATTACTTTATTAATTCTTTTCAAGTCCGAAAAATTCAATAATTGACTTTTTATTTCTTTTCGTTGACATTAATTTAATTTCATATAAATTAACCAATTTCACCATTTTTATGCAATTATTAATCAATAATTCAATTATTTTCAATATACATATTAACATTAAATTCTAAACAAAAATCACAATAATTTCAATAAATGCCAATAAAATTTATTTATGCATTATTTATTATTTATTATCATTTTTCATTAAAATAATCAATTAATTCACTATAAATCACAACTTTTACTATATACATACACTATAAATAATCTTAAAAATTCCCAAATTAATTCCAAATATTCTCTAAAAATTCATGGACATTAATTTTCATGTCTACTATTAATTTAAGCTAACAATTATTATTTTTATGCAATTTCTCACTATATACCCTAATGATGAAATTCGGCCAACCTAACTTCACCTTCCTAAAAATTGTATTTCTTTTATTTTCATCTTCCATTCATCATTTCTCTCACTTAATTACAATTATCCTAACATATTTACATCAATTAACAACTTTAAACATTTTTGTCCTAATTACATAATTAAGAAAAATTCATAAACTTAGAAAATGTAAAGATTTATTAGTCACTTACAATTTTCTCTTGAATTAGGGAGTCTAGGCTTCCTTTTCCTTGCTTTTGTTCTTGGAAAAACTCCCCTCTACTTGCTCACCTACATAGGGTAGCCCATTTAAGCTTAGATTTCTTCATTTTCTTGTTCTCAAATGCAAAAACCAACCTCATAATCATAATCTACACCCAAAAATCTATGAAAAACCACTAAGAAATCAATTTAAAACATTAAAATTCTCAAGCTCTAACTTACCCCTCTTTCTTTCTTTCCTTGATTTCTTCACTTTCTTTGCCCAAATCAATCAAGTGAAGCTATTTTAGTATATTAGAGGGATGGAACTACAATTTCTAAGTTGGAATTTGGGAGAAATTTTGAGTAGATATGAAGCAAGAGAGAGAGAGATAAGATGGAAGGGAATTCGGCCAAGGAGGGAGAGGAAGAAGAAGAGCTGAGTTCTGGAGTTTTCTCCAGATTTTTGGTCTTTAAATATCTCTCCAATGGGCCCAAAATTGGGCCAAAATGTTGGGCTTTGCCCAACTAACTAAAAAGGCCCAATTTAGGCCCCTAAAGGCCTAATTTAATTTCTCTCTCTTTCAGACATCCAATCACTCCAAAAATAATTTCATCACTCTTATCACATCAAAAATAGATATCACGCAAATTTTTGGCTCAATCGGAGTTCGTTATCGGTCCGATTCGACAACTGCCGGTGTCACCGAAAAATTCCATTCTCATCGCTAAAATATTCTACACAAAAATTCATGTAGGCATGCAAAATATGGCAATATTCGGAGTTCATTTACTATTTTTAATCGTTTACGCAAAATCAAGTCACCTTCCCTACCAGGGAAATTGACTAGCTAACTTTTTAGTATTTTTGACCTTTGGAGGCCCATTTGACCTCAATTTCACTTCAAATTTTAACTCCGGACTCACCATGACCAATACTTTCCGATGGTCCAATAAAATATTTTTGACTTTCGGGTATCCTTTCGGACCCGAAAAATACTATTCACCATCGGAAAGTACTGTTCATGGCTGACCCGGTGTTGAGGCCATTACACATATATCTAAAGCCCATAGAATGTTTATGGTGATCAAACTTGTTTTGGGATAGTGCTTTTATAAGAGGATCTGCCACATTATCATCAATGGGAACTCTCTCAATCTTTACATCATTTCTAGCTATAATCTCCCTAATGAGATGGTAACATCTAAGGATATGTTTGGACCTTTGACGAGACCATGGTTCCTTTGCTTGCATAATGGCTTTATTGTTATCATAATACAGGGGTATTGGATCAATAATGCTAGGGACCACTCCTAGTTTAGTGATGAACTACTTGATCCACACAACTTCCTTTACTGCCTTAAAAGCTGTAATGTACTCAGCCTTTATTGTTGAGTCTACAGTCATTACCTATTTAGAACTTTTCCAACCGACTGCTCCTCCATATATCAAAAACACAAAACCTAATTGTGATTTACAATCATCTTTATCATATTGAAAGTTGGTATCTGTATATCCACTTACTTATAAATCACCATCTCTATACACCAAAAACATCTCCTTAGTTTTTTTTAAGTACTTAAGGATGTTCTTGACTACCATCAAATGTTTGTCCTTATAATTGGATTAGAATCTGCTTATGACACTCAAAGCATGTGAAACGTCTGGATGAATATATAGCATAGCATACATGATTGATCCTATTGCAGATGCATATGGGATCCTCCTCATGCTTTCTCTTTGCTTTTGTGTTTGAGGACATATGGACTTAGAAAGGCTTTTTTCCATATACCATAGTAATAAATCCTTTCTTAGATAGATCTATACTGAACCTCTCAGCAACTAGAACATCCTCTTTCACCAACTACATAGTTTAGATATGTAATATTTAGATATTGATACTGACTTTATGTTGTATTTGGTACGATTTTTATGGATTCTTACTTTACAGTACTAGAATATATTTTCATGATTTTTATTGTCGTACATTATAATTTTAATAGCAAACTATCAATATTCATATTTTCATAAATTGCATTATGAATTTGGATTATATTTATTTGTAAACAATAAATTTAGATTGAAAATAAAATATCTACCAAAATTAAAAATTATGCTACCGAAATTGGATAATTTTTGTTGTTAAATTTAACAATGGAAAAATAAATTCCGTTGCTAAATTTACCAATGGAATATCTTTAACTGTTGCTAAATTTTCCATTGATAAATTTTGCAACCAAAAAATATACTCCGTTGCTAAATTTAGCAATAAAAAATGATATTTTGTGGCTAAATTTAGTAACAAAATTAGTTTTCCATTGCTAAAATTGAACAATTCATTGAATCTTGCATTGGTTGTATTTAGCAACGGAATTCAATTTTTGTTGCTAAATTTAGCAACGTAACGAAGTTTCTATTGCTAAAAAATAGCAACTGTCGAATTAGCAACCATAGTTTTCATTTCTAATTTTCATTGCTATTTTTGATTAGTAACGGAAACTTGACATTTTTTGTTGCTAATTTCTGTTACTAAATTGCTATTTTCTTATAGTGTTACTACCTTATCTATGTACGTTGATTGTGAAAGACCTAGCATCCTATTAGATCTATCTTTATAGATCCTTACTCCCAAAATGTAAGATGCTTCTCCAAAATCTTTCCTGGAGAATTATTTGGATAAATAAATCTTGACTGATTGAAGGATAAAAATATCATTTTCCATAATCAGTATGTCATCCATATATAGAACAAGGAAAACTACTACACTCATACTGACCTTTTTATGTACACAAGGTTCTTCCTCATTTTGTGAAAACCAAAATCTTCAATTATCTCATTGAATCAAATATTCCAACTCCCAAATGGTTGCTTTAATCCATAAATGGATCCTTAAAGACTGCATACTTTTTTGCCATCTTTTGATGTAAATTCCTTAGGTTGTGTCGTATATACATCCTCAGTTAGATTTTCATTAAGGAAAGTTATCTTCATATCCATCTGCCATATCTCATAATCGTAATGAGCAGTAATGGCAAGAAGTATTATTATAAAGTTAAGCATTGCCACAGGAGAAAAGATTTCATTAAAGTCAATTCCTTCTCTTTGATGATATCCTTTAGCCATAAGATGAGTTTTATAGGTAACCATATTACCTTCCCTGTCGATCTTCTTCTTAAAGACTCATTTGCACCCTATGGGTTTTATCAACCAAAGTCCATACTTTGTTATCATATATGGAGTCTATTTAGGACCATGGCCTTAAGCCATAAATAAGATTCAAAACTATTCAAAAGGCTTTATATTTAATACTTTTGCCAAGTTGTTTCTTTATTTCATTTTTAAATTCTTCGAACTTTTCAAAGGCTTTAGATTTAAACCTCATTAGATAAATATAACCATATCTTGAATAGTCATCTATAAAAGTTATAAAGTATAGATAACCTCCTTTAGCATGCATGGATATTGGACCACATACATTTGAATGTATAAGTTCTAATGTTTCACAAGCACATACACCCTTAACACAAAAAGGGTACTTTAGTCATTTTACCTAATAAACAAGATTCACATTTTTCAAATGACTCATAGTCAAAAGAACCTTTTTCAAATGACTCATAGTCAAAAGAACCTAAGTCACCGGATTTGTATAACATAGTAGTGCAATTTTCATTTATGTGACCTAAATGACAATGCCATAAAAAAAAGTTTTTAAGTTATCTTTCTTAGCTCTCTTAGCATTTATTTTATGTATTTCTTTTCCAAGATCAAGAATAAATATTCCATTATTAATAGAACCTGAACAATAGAATAAATTATTCTTAAAAATAATAAAACCTTTGTTCCTATCTAAAGAAATATCAAAACCATGTTCCAAAAGACATGAAATAGAAATAATGTTTCTAGCTAATGCTGGAACATAATAACAATTATCTATCTCCAATATTAGACCACTCAACAAAGATAATTGATAGATCCCAACTGTTTATGTAGTAACCTTTTGACCAATTACTGATCGTAGATCCATATTTCCTTTGCCACCTATCACTACAAAAAAAACTATCAATTAGCGACTTAAATTAGCGACGGCCTTTTTTCGTCGCAACTTTTGTGACGGATTCGCGACTATTTTACAATTCCATCGTGGGGAGGAAATTTTCTATTTTTTGCGACAAAATAGCGATGGAATGAAAAAACGGTCGCTAATTATTGGCGGAAAGTATACGCGCCATGTTTTGTGATGGAATTAGCGACGAATATTTCCGTCACTAAATTTTATAATTTTTTATTCATGAAAATAGTTCCAAAAAATTTAGCAACGAACATTTTAGTATCTAATTTTGGACGGAACTATAGCGTCTTTTTTGCGATGATTTAGCGACGAAAATTTGTCTGTCGCTAATAGTAATTTGTTACAGTAATACAATTAGCGACGAAATAATTTAGTCGCTAATCCGTTGCAAATAAATTAAAAAATATATTTTTTTAAAATTTCACTCACATGATTTATGTATAGTTTCAAGTAATTTTAATATAGATCATATGAAATTAATATTTTATTTTGTAACAGAAAATTATAAACTATTTTATAAGTTGATAATAATTTTTTATCAATTATACCAAAATCTAAAGTTATTTATTTAGAAAATTTACATTTTTAATAATAATAATAAACTAATTGTTACTATTATTATATCTTTGCGTGTTCAAGATTAATAAAAATAAATATTTATAAAATAGTAATATAAAATTTATTATTTCATTTAAAATAATAATAAAAAATTTGTAATTAATTTTTATTTTATAAAATTTAAATCAAATATTAAATTATTAGAAATTCTATTGATTTATTTATCAATTATCCCCAAATATAAACTTATTTATTTAAAAAATTTACATTTTAATAATAATAATAATAATAAAGTAATTGTTGTAATTATTATATAGTCATATTATGAAAAATAATAAATATAAATATTTATATAATAATAATATAAAGTTTATTATTTTATTTAAAATGATTATGAAAAATTTATAATTTATTTTTATTTTGTTAAAATTTTGAGAAAATTTTAAATTATTGAAAAATTTTAGTTATATATATTTATAAAATTATCCTTGAATACAAGGATAAAATGATGAAATTTGGTAGGGATATTTTAGTAATTTCAAAAATTTACCTTACATATTAAAATAACATTTTCTCTCCCCTCACCTCTTCTACCGTTTCAATTTAATGCGTATATGATTTTAAGCTTAATTTATTATTTAATTGAATAAGAATTAATTAATTGAATTAACTTCAGTTTTTAATAATTGAAATGTCTAGTTCTATAATTAAATTATTTTTATTTAAACTTAATTGTAATGTCCCAAAAATTTGAAATCGTGCAAGAGCACTTTTAATATGGGTGTACAGTATTTTGATACTAGTTCTAAGATTGATTTGTTTGCATAATTTCAAAATTTTAAAGTGATAATTTGAATTTAAAGCAAAATTTAAGAACTAATGAAAAATGATTTAAAACAAAATAATGTATAATAATTATTAAAATAATTAAAATAATAGTAATAACATTTAAGTTTCTTATTGGATAATAATAATAATAATAATAATAATAATAATAATAATAATAATAATAATAATTTAAGAAGACGTTTAGATTCTAGAAGCTTGAAGTGAGATATTTATTGGTTATAAAAAAAAAGATGAAAAGAGATGAAAATTTCGGGACCAAGAGAATTTGTGTGGCCACAAAATTTTATAAAAGAAAGTAACCTTAAAAAAAAGAAAAGAAAAGAACCAGAAAGGGACCTAAATAGAGAGAGTGGAGCAAGAACGTGAGGGAAAGGAGGGGGTGCCGCTCTCCCCATCACCGATCACTGGCGCAGATCATCAGTAGTTTCTCTCGTCGTTTTCTCTCACCACCAACTGCCTCGCGTCGTCGTTCCACCCCCAACATCGGTCACTAAGTATATGAAACTCTACCCAACCCAAATAATCATAATAACTATATCTGAATATCTAATTCAGATCGAATTATTTATTTTATTTGGATAGAGTCAGATTTTGCACATCCCTAAAGACATTGATAGACAATAGAGTTCAATCCAAAACTTAAACTCATACAAGTCAAAATGAATAAATTTTTTAATTTAATCCAATTTTTTAAAATCATACGAATCAATTTATATTAAAATTTTTACATGTTGAATTTGAATATAAATTGGATTAAATTTTAACAAATTTAATATCCTATCATATAAAAATATTTAATTTTTAATTTATAACTACATAAGTATTTAAAAAAATTAAAAAAAAACAGTTTTAATTTGAATAAAGTTAATACATTTAATTATTTAATTATATGTATGAAAATTTATTTTGGCTAGAGTACTAAAGATTCATAATTTTTGAGATCATTTATATATATATATATATATATATATATATATATATATATATATATATATATATATATATATATATATATATATATATATATATATATAAGGATGTAAAATTCTCTCGGGACCTTAGAAAAACCTAGAAAAAAATGATTAGTCAAAAAAAATGAAAAAAGCAAATGAAAGAAAAGTGGGGAAAGAAGAAAGGATAGAGGAGGCGGAGCCGATTCCTTGGGTATATATTTTTTAATATATAATAATAATAATAATAATAATAATATATATTTTTTAATATATATATATATATATAATAAAAAAAAACTCCCTTTCAACCTAAACACCGTTTTATTTCTGCCTCTCCCCTCACGATAGCCGACGCTCGCCTCTGGTCCAGGAATCTGCCCCTCTCCTTTTTGCCGGCCGCTGCTCACTATACTTCGATCTCCACCGTCTCGCTGACACGACCGTCCCTCTCCTTTAAGCCCAAAGGAGTCTTTTCTCCTGCTCGTTCCTCTGTCCTGAGAAGTGGATTTCTCTCATTTCTCAAGCCAATTTTCGATTGGATCTCCAATCAGGTATAACTCACACTCATTTGATGTAACGATTATGTGATATGGGTGCTGGTTATTTGGATTTGTTGAAGTAAATGTTTGCTAGATTCTTTTTGTTTATTTTGGGTTTTGTTTGATTTGGGGATTTTCCCTTCAGTCTCCCTTCTCTACGATATATATGGACTGCGATTTAGGAACAAACCATCTTGTGAGTTTGGCGATTCATGTAGTGGGTATACTTATATTCACCACGGGATTCTTGTTGATTCAAACTGAACTTCCATATTACAGCCAATGTTCTTATATTTCTCAATCTCCTTGATTTTTACCTTCTCACAACAATTCTTTCTCTTATTTGATTCTAATAATCATGATTTGTGGGAAGTTTTTTCAACTATTTCTCATTTGCAGGTTTGATTTTGTCGCCCCCAATAGTTTTTTCCCAGGTTAGCTCTGATTCTTATATTTTAGATTTGTTTTACCAGCGATTAAATTAATAATTTAAATGGCACATGAATTTCATTGGTCTAGAGAAGAAGCCATGGTTTGATCTCAAATTATTTACTCTGAGGCTTAATTATGTTTTTATCTTTTGTTATTTGTTGTGTCTGTTTTTTACTTCATTTTTGCTCAGTTACTTTTTCTTAGTGGTGGCATTTTACAAATGAGCTTCTTTGATTTTCTTGCAGCTCCACTGTCTGAGACTAAAAATGCTTTAATTGATACGGTGCATTAAGTCTGCAGTGCTCATGATCATGGCCTCAGGTAATTGTTAACATTGATTGTTGGTGAACTAATCCTTATGTATTTGATAGATGTGTATAATATGAGATTTGATTGTGTATTTTAGGCAATTTGACGAGAAGAAAGAAATTAATCCATTCTTTCCTTTTCATTTTTATCTTATACTTTCATAAATGAATAAACTTTATTTTTTTCATTTCTCTCCTTCAATTTTTGAATTATGTAGGAGTTACTACGGGCTACTGATTTTGAATCCTTGACGTGATATTTTAAACTTTTACCTATTTTCGAAGAATTATGATACTTTATTTTGGCATTCATAAGTTGCCATTGGTGCAAACCTTTTGTCAAGGTTATCAAAGACAGCATAAAGACCGATGTCTATTTCGTATATGTGTCAGATTATCCATATCTGAATTCAGTTTGTGGAATTTGTTACCTAGTTTTCTTGTTTGGTTAGGAAATTCGGATTGATCATTTGGTTAAGAAATGCAGCATAGTTCAATGACTTTGTGAGTTTAGTTAGGAAATGCTGGCTCACTTAGCCTAATCCCAAAGAAAGAAAAAAATCGAGGAATTTTGTGATAAACTCATTAATAAAGCATAATATGTTATTGTAGATAAAATGGCAGTATCAATATTTGATTCGCAGTTCATATAACAGTGTCTTTGAATCTGTATCCTTATAACGATTTAGGATTCAATTTCGTTTTAGAACTTTAATCTAATGAGGCTGATAATTTTGATGTTTGAGAAAGCTAGGTCAATTTTTCCTGTGTTCAAATTTAACAGCAACTAATTTATGGTTCTGCACCTTTACAAATTAAAAGCTATCTCTGTGCTCTTGCATAGACAACAACATGCACTTTGTGCGGGGATTATATGATGTTTTGCAGGACTGGTATAGAATACACAACTTTAGATTAGGAAGAAGCTTATCAATATTTAACTTTTGCCTTTCAATCACAACACCTGAAAAGCTTCATGCCCTTATTTTGGCTAAATCTGTGGTGTCTATAATGGGGGAAAGCTGGTTGGTTGGTCAGAAGAATTTGCCCGACTTACAGGACCCTATGCCTGCTGATAGGTAAGGTATACATGTAAAATTTTCTTCCTTAATTAAAGTTTTTGTTGGTTCTTTGTGTTATTGTTTTGTTATCTTTATGTGTTAGGTATCTGTTGCTTGTGTTGGAGACATCAAGGGTTGAAGTTGCTGTTTTGCTCAATGAGCTAGCCTATTTGAAATATGAAGTTTCCAAGAATACTTTGTCAGCTGCCGAAACCATTCTCTTAAAGCAGCGGAATGTAGCTATTGCCTTTTCATTGGTAGAGAGGATAATCAGATTGACATCAACTATAGCTGAAAGTGAAGGTACTTAAATAATATTGACTAGGAAAGTTACATATTATCCTTATTTTTGTTTGTTATCCAAATCTTACCCAAATATTTACACCTTCATATGTGATTTCATTATTTCTTTTCCTTGTTTCTCTCATCTAATTTTGTTCCAAGACTGTTCTGTATTTCACCATTTTCTCTGCCTTTTATTTTTATCATTTTAAGAAATTTGACCTTTGTAGTTAAACTTTGCGTAGGGGAACTCATCGGTGATGACATTTTCATAAAGGTGATAAATGGGCTTGATGAGACAGTTAATGTGGTGCTAGAGTATCTACAAGATGCAAAGGTAAGGACTTTACTTGCTTTTCTGCCTTGTTGGAGAATATAGTGTTTTTTGATGGGAAAAACAAGTTGCTAATATTTATGAATATTTTTTCCCTTTTCAAGTCTATTAGGAAATGTTTCTGCCAGTTCATGTAAGGAATTTCCTAAAATCTTGTGCTTCTGATAATGATTTGGTAGTTTGATAATTGCATCTGTTACAGTTATCTTGCAGAAACACCCAATGCCTGCAAGGATAAGGTCAGAGAACTACAAGATTCTGATAGTTATATATATGAACATTGTATTTTAACTTGAGAATGACTTTACCTACACTATTTGTTGAATGGTAGTCCTTTTTACTCTATATGCTTTTTACTTTCAATGCTGTATCAAATTACAATGGAGACTGAAGGATGCAAAATATTAGTTTCTTCTGGAGGTTTTAAGGCTGTAAGTTGGTGTAACTTCCTGCTGATGTTTCTCTTTAGTTGATTTGATATAGTTGTGTATTCATGTGATTAAGCAACCAACCCCTTTTATCACTTGTGTATGTGTTAATATCACACCAAAATGCTACCTAAGCACACATCATCATGTGGAAATTTGTCAAATTCAACATATTGCAATACTTTCCTTTTATATGGACAGGTGAAGAGGCATTTTATTGATTTTTATCTGGATGCTATTTTAGGTTGTTGAATGCCTTGTAAAAGTGATTGGGCCAAGTCACTATATAGTTGAAGATAGTAACTGCACCTTCTTAACATATGACACAATTGTGAATTTACTTTTGAAGGTAATGTTGTCTTTTTTATTCATATCAACCTTATATCTGATAATAAACATCATATAGCTAGATTTCCTTTCTTTATCTATATGTTTTTCATCAACAGAAAGAACAAGTATGATTTTCATTGGATAAAGCTACTGTTGTTGATCTTCTGATGGCCTTGGCATACTGGGCAGGTATCTATATGTCTCTTCCTGTATGCTTGGTTTTGGCTGGGTTGGTCAGTCGATATTGTGGGCTGTTGTCCCATTGTATGATATAATGCTCTAATTTTCCTCTCTAAACCATGAATGCCTGTAAAATTTTATTGTCTGATTAACCCACCAATTATAATTTAACTTTATTTCACTGAACGGAATTGTAGGCTTCTTTTTCTAGGATTCATTTTTTGGGTTTTGTTGTGATTTAACCACACTTCACTCCATATTGTATTAATGCTACTTCTTTTTCTAGGATTCACTTCATATTGTATTAATGCTACTTTTAATAGAAAGTAACTACGCCCTGTTTCTTTGTAAAGGAAGGTGCAAAACCTCCTAGGTCACTCTTTTTGAAGTCTTAATTGAGTAATTCTTTTGCTGTGATTTCGAATAGCAGACTCAATGTTAATATCCTCTAAATTTTTGACCATGGCATTAAATCACTTCTATGATCTATATTGACTAGATTTTCCTAATTTTATTTAATTTTTATCACTTATCTTATTTATTGCAGTTCTATATTGGTTAGTCTGTTATTAAATTTCAAAATTTGCATTGCTTCCAATTGATAGAAAGTTGTACTTGTAGTCTGTGAACTTTTGTCTTTGATATGTTTATTTTCCCGTGTGCTTTCTTTATGATATTTCTTTAGTTTGCTTATTTTTCTCTATCATTTCTTTTGCTTGGCCAAAGTTACCAAGTACCAAATTAGCTCCTGATTAGTGAGTAGTTACTTAAGAATTATGCTATAATCTTTACTACTGTGTTATTATCCTTGCTTGTCTAGTGGGAAGGGAATTTATTTTTCCCATTATATTTTTCCTCATCTTGTTGCTTATTTGGATTTTGTCTGTTTGAGTTCCTATGTTGTTAGAAAATTTCAATCTTGGTGTGCTTTACAGGTGTTGCAAATACTCCAACCCTTCCAGCAATGGCTTTTCCATCTACATTGTCAGAAACCTCAGAGTTCACCAACTCAACTTTGCAGTTCTTAGAGTATTCTCCCCAAGTGAAATGGCGAGACTAATTTTCTTGGCAAGGACTGGATACCTAAATCACATGTTTACTTTGGGAGCAGCTAGATATATGTTATTCATATCCCTCAAGTTGAAGAATGATGTGAATGAGGAATGTCTATTAACTCGGGGTATAAAATCATTTTCAATGCTTTTTTTTTTATGTTGACTCTATATTTGTAATGAATTCATTACAATATATATATATATATATATATATATATATATATATATATATATATATATATATATATATATATATATATATATAAGATTATTATTTATATTTGTATCTATTATATATGAATTTTATAATATAAGATTATTTATATTGTGTACAGGATGAAAATTTAAAATACAATAAAAGAAAAAAATTAAATTATGCAATAATTTAGCGACGCATTCGCGATAGCAACTATCGCTACTGCACAAACGTTAGAATTTAAGAAATAATTAGTGATCAAATTAGCGACAAATATTTGTCGTTAAATTGAACACTAAATTTTTAATTAGCGACGGAAAATATAGTCGTTAAATATTATTATTATAATTCGGTGACTAATTAGAAATACAAATGACGAAATTTTTCGTCGCTAATATAGTGACTAATTTTGAATTACGTCGCTAATATATTTGCAACTGGCCTTTTAGCGACTTTTCGTTGCGGCGTCGACGGAAAACAGGTAATTAGCGACGGAATTTTCCGTTACTAATTTGCAGTTTTTTTTGTAGTGTATTGTACTGCTCCTTAGGCCCTGCAGATCATTACATAAGTGAGATCTACATTCAGTATCCAATACCCAAGATTGCCTATAAGTAATATAATAGGTATTTATTTTTATAACATAAATACCTGGATTAGAAGCTTTGGCTTACTTCTTCTCCTTAAAAGACTCTAGGTAGGCCTTACAATTTTGCTTCCAATAGCCCACCCTGCCACAATGGAAGCATGGCCCTTTAGAGTCCTCATCCTTTTTGGTAGCCACTTTCTAATATATTCCACCCAGCATCACATATGCTACTTCCCCACTATCATCCATATACTTTTGATAAATGCCTTTAATCTCATCAATGGCATCATTAGATGGAAGCAATGGTGGATCTTTATCGAAGACATAGTTGATCTTTTTGGCTCTAAAAATAATTCTTGGCTTGTCGTGCAGTCATCCACCCTAAAGTGGGTAGAGCCGGTGTAGCTTGTGCCTCATATCATGGCATCCTGCAAAAAAATGAATGTTAGTTTTCAGAATTGACTTACGTCGTAAGTAATATGACAAATTTAACTCTTAAGGATTTTGACAGCATGTCAGCTTAGATCGGCACTAGCCAATTTGTACCAAAATGCATGTTAAGTGCCACAAAGTACATTATAAAGTCCTAAACGCATCAATGGATGTTCTAGCAAGCATGCACAATAATCAAAGTATTAAAACTAAGGCTATTTGCGAGAATTCTAACAAAATTTTAACAACATTTCAACTAGAAATGTGCTTGCCCTTTGTATGAAAAAAACATTTAACAGCAACAACACAGGCCTCAAGCGACCACCAAGCAGTTTGTTTAGGAAAATCTACCAAAACTTTTAACATTGCATGAAATTAAATTAAGACTAATGCACCTAAACTCATTGGTCTTATTAACTAAATTAAAGCCTAACTAAATAATGAATGTGAGGCAACTAAATTATATATATATAAGGTAGTATAAACTAATTAACTATACACACATACAAAAAATTGTAAACATAGGACTTCATAGCTAGAACTAACAAACTAATCAACCATATTAACACATTAAACAACAAAAATGATCAAGAAATATTCCAAATAAAGTAAAGAGATAGTATAGGCAACACTTGGAATGAAGAAATTGAATACACTAAAAATGCAATGAAAGGTGAAATAAATGGTACCCTTAGATGAATGTCGACTCAAGGAGAAATTACACGCAAACGGCATACGAAATAGACAAGAAATGAGAGAGAAAGAATGAAAAAACAGAGACCAAAACAACTCAAAAATTGCTATCAATGGTGGTTATGAAGAGGAAGAAAGGAATTCAAATTTTCAGTGACAGAAGGGCTAGGCATCTGTCACAAGTAATAGACGAATGTCACTTACATCCCATTTGTCACCATTTTTTCCTAATTTTTTGATTTTTAATCTCCTTTTGATTTTCTTTAATTTCCTTCTTATTTTACATTAATTTTTTACATATGATGCTCATTATACACAAAATATTCATTATTATGATTTTTATTTATTTATTTATTTATATATATACATATGTATTTTTTTCAAACAAAAGATACCTCCTAAATTGGATACTCCTTAAATTTTAAAGTTTTTAAAAGAATTCATCGTGTTAGTGCTTCTCTCGAATTTCCTACAAAATTAAAACAAAAAACATGCAAAATGTATGTGTAATGCATGGGTTATGCAAAAAGATTCGTCAAGGCAGTCCAGGGATGATAGATGGCCAGGCCATGGGTCGCTCCTTAAGGGACAACCGTCTTTCATTCATTTTCTATAAATAGCTTGATTTTCTCCTTTGTTTTTATGCCTTTTGACCTTTCTTGTTCTAGGTAGGCTCTCCTCCAGGCATTTTCCTTCTCCCTTCTTTTCTTTTTGTCTTTCAATTTGCAATCATCATTTTATTTTATTTATTTTTTCATTTCTTCCCCTTTTATTTATTCTTCTTCTTCTTCTTCTTCTTCTTCTTCTTCTTCTTCTTCTTCTTCTTATTATTATTATTATTATTATTATTATTATTATTATTATTATTATTATTATTATTATTATTATTACTACTACTACTTTCGGCCTCTAGACCATTCGAATATCTTTACCATGTCAACCCTAGCCATGACCAAATTGAATAGGTTATTGGATAACCCAAAGATTTGGGAAGACCCGATTTTGGCTTCGTACTCCAATTTAAGGTTCTTAGGGAGAGTGAAACTAGATAGGACCCTAATCTTTTTTGTTGCTTAGTACTGGGACCTAAGGTTCCACATTTTTCCGTTTACTCACTAAGAGTTATGCCTTATGTTCGAGGAGTTTGTTGAGATTGTCGGTATGTGTTTGCTCCTAGCACTCTACCCTGTTTGCCTTCTATTATTTTTTACTATCCTAGAGAGGTGACATGGGCTTTGTGTGTTCTTCCTTCTAAGGCTAGAGGCCTAGTACCTCAGGGAAAAACCTTTTTATTGGAGTGGCTGATTGATGTCTTGGACAATTTCAATGATGTGCCCATATTCCGGATAGGTGACCTTCCTGTTTTGCTTTGCCCAGTGCCTGTTGACATGCTTAAATGGCTTGACTATTTTATCAATAGCCTCAAACTCAAGTTTAGTAATATTTGACATAATGCAAGTTGGAAAGAAATAAAAAAATATTTTACTACGAACCATGGAGCGAATTCATGTTGATAACGTATTCTAAAATATGAATACTATATGAAATATTATAAGAACAAATTATAAGAATAAAGACAATAGAATGAGTTTAGAAATAAATTGAAAGAAAGTAAGTATTCTCTTATTATTTTCTTGTATGTATTTTATGGAAGAAACCTATATTTATAGGCTTATGGATATAGATTATATAAGTAGAAATAAATACATGAATTACAAGTAAATACACGAGTTACAAATAATTAATAAGTTGGGAGTTTAAGTTATAAAATACGAGTTTAAACTTGATTTATAACGAATTTAAACTTGATTTATAAATATTCATAAATTCATTTATTTACAACAGACTATATTTAATTCACAATATATTTTGTTGATAAAAAAAAAATCACAATTAAAATATATCGGTATGTATATAAGTGTTAGAAAACAAATAGAAACAAGTATTGTAATACTAGTTTCATTGTGAGGAATATATATATATATATATATATATAAAAGATAATTTCATAACCTTTAATTTATCTATAGCTGCTGTAGGATTTGATAAAAAATGACTAGCATTTATGGAGGTAAAAAAACAGTAAATTGTAATTGAGGTATATTAATTTATTTACAAAAATTATCGTGCAGTGAATTAAATACAGTTAAAATATAAGTATAAGTTTTGAATTTTTTTTTTTATTTTTTAGGTTGATGGGCGATTTTATACATTAAGCCATATATAATTCATCTAATTATTATTTTTTAAACAAAGTATAATTCACCCATTATTTCCAGCAACATTAGATGTAAAGTTATTTACTAAAACGCAGCCAAGGTTTGACTCTAAATATCAAGATTTCATCATTTCTGTGTCCCCTAAACAGTAAGAGAGAACAATGTCTTTGTTGCTCTCCTTTCCATCGACACTTTCACCACCCAAAACATGCTGTTATTCGCATCCTTCCCATTCTCCATTACATAGTCGTTTCAGTCGAAGTCAAAAGCGCCATCCCCATTTCCTCTATCTTCTTTCCTCTTCTTCTACATGCACTATTTGCTGTTGGTCCTCCTCTATGCCTATTCAACGACTCTCCATTTGCACTCCTGATCAGGTTGATCAGTTGAATTTCTTTGCTATTGCTGGTTCTTGTGAATAGAATCTTATTTGAAGGTGAAATTAATGATGTGAGTCAATTTGAACTTATTTGATTTACTTTAGAAATGGTGATTTTCATTTGCAGGGGAGCTTGTCGTATTCGAGGGCTTTTTGGGTATCAAAATCTGTAATTGCTTGGAATGTTGATGTTGGAAAGGATGGTTCTTGCTTTTTATATGCTAGTCACACTGCTTCTTTATCTGTTTCTGATGCTGGCATTCGAGGTTCTGTTTTACTCTGCTGCCTGTCTATTTCATGAGGAACACAAATTTATATTGTTCAATAACCAAACACCTTCCGTGCTTCTGTATGAAACAATAGAAGAGTTATGAAATTTGAATTTGCAATGCTTTCCTCCAATTACACACCACCAACCTATCCATGTCATGCTGATTTTAAGTTTTGGTATTGTAGTAAGCAATTCTTTTTGGTTGTTGATGAGATTTACTTGCTAACAGGCCATGACGTGAAAACTAAGCTTGAGACATTTGATGGAGGGCTTCCAGAAAATGTAAGATAATTAAGTCCTTTGTATAGCCATTCAATGTTTTTTTGGCAGCATTAATGATAACTGCTGTTGGCCTTTATGTGTTTTGTCTATTTATTTATTTAATTTTTTTTATCATTGTTTATCTTACACGTTTTGGCTTCTTAGAGAGTTTCAAGGGATAGCTCATGATTATTCTTTCTTTCTTTTTACTTTGCTTGCTAGGTAGTCACAAAATTTCCTCATATTAGGGATTACAAAGCTTTCAAAGTGCCTCCCGGTCTTGACACTGTATCTCTTCTCAAATGCCAATTAGCAGTTGCTGCATTTAACTGTAAGTGCATCATGGAACTCGGTTCTTAGTTATTATTACTGAGGCGTCCTTGTCAAGCTATATAAATAACCAGGGGCCAGTAAATAAAGTGATGGGTAGGAGTCTTGGCATTGCAACCACATCAATGTGAGTTCAAGCATTGAGAATCATCAATTCCCGCATAAATTCTAAGGAGAAGGAATGTTTGTTAATTTTAACCCCTGGGACCTATTCAGGGGTGCTGTAATTAGTTTATCTTTCGAAATGAACATTTTTATACTTTAGTAACTTGTTATTCTGATAACCAAATGAAATCATAATTACATTTTAGAAAATTGCTTGAAAAACCTAAAATTTAATCAAATCTGCATTCATGGTCAATCATTTTAATTCTGTCTGTCATACACACAATGCCTTATAATAGATTGTTGGCAAACTTGAAATTGCTTAAGCAAAAACCGTAAAAGAGCTGGCATGCCATAGATTTTATTCACAAACATTTCACATAAATGTAGTTAAGTGAGAGGAGATGATAACTTGAACAAAATTTATCAGGAGAATAAAGTTGGTCTTGGAGAGCCTAGTGGCTTAACCAGGGGATGCTGTTCTAACCAGCTTGCCACTTTGATGACTAAATTAGAGTCTTTGTCAGTAAGCACAGAGAATAGGATGAAAGGGATGTTGCTCTAACCAGCTTGCCACTTTGATGACTGCATTAGAATCTTTGTCAGTAAGCATAGAAAATAGGACAGAGCAATGATCCTCTTATCTTCTACCTTTCTGTATTTATAGATGCTGGGTGTTGTGAACAACTTCCACAATTGGCTGTATATATCATATAAGGGTACCTAAATTGAACCTGCAATGTGATGATGAGGAGGAAACTATAGAGAGAAGACATAGCAAAAAGATGTAGGTTTTTTCTTTTCTTTTATTTAAGGCTGAAAGTGCAATTCATCCCTAAAATTTGATAAAAATAGCAATTAACTTTCTAATATTTATTTTGGTGCAATGTTTCTCCTAAAGTTTACAAATTAGGATAATGTCACTGCAAAGCTGACGGCTCTGTTATTTTAACTATTTTCCGTCAGTTGACTGCTGATGTAGTATAAGTATAATACATTAACGGGATCAAATTGTCTCAATTTGCAAATTTTTAGAGGGTAAACTGCTATTTTTGGAATACTTTAAGAGTTTTTGTATTTTTAGTTTTGCTACGTGACATTATTTTTGGCATAATTTCTGTTGCAGTGTAGTGTAAATAGCTGGATTTAGACTTTTTAATGTAACCTGCCTTTTGGTGTAGCATTTTCTTCCTAGTACATAGCCTTTTTCACCTAGTGTAGATGTACTTTTTACTTTTCATTTTGTGTATATATAGATAATTTAAACTTTAAAGAATTAATGTGAGAAAGCCTTTCCATGGTATCAGAGCCTTAGGCTCTTTTAGGGTTATGGGTTTTCTATTTCTGGGATCTGAGTTTTGAGACCCCGTTACTGTTCCTTTTATGGTCACTTTTACTGGTGACCGTTTTGTGTCACCGCCGATGTTGGAAGGAGCATACGGGTATTTCTGGCCTCTCCACAAAATATGGTGTCTATGGAAGCACTTGTAGAGTCCGGCGATCCTCCGATTCATTATCCGGCATTCCTTGGTTGTTTCCGGTCAGATTCCGATGTTAGCAGGAGGAGATTTATTCTCCTAATGGTAGTTTCTTACGGTGGTTTCTTTGCTAGGGTATTGTTATGGAGTTTTTTGGTTAAAGTTCAGTTGTCCAGGTTAGGGTACTTTTCTAGAATTTTGGGTTAGAATTCAGCTATCTTGGTCCTTTATTTTGCATCCTATTCTGTTTATTTTGGTGACTTTTTGGTTTGTGTTTTGGAGCTTTATTCTTGATTAATAGTCATATGACGGATATGGACAAGTCTGTTGAAGATAGTAAATCTAGTGTTATTGACGTTATTTCAGTACCTACTAGAATAACTAAGCAGAAACTGCATGGATTTAATTGTTTAGGATGGAGTAGGAAGATAAGGATTTATTTGCGGAGTGTTGAAAAAAATGATCATTTAATTGAAGAACCCTTTATTGATAAAACTTGGCTTATAGATGATGCTCGTTGTTGTTACAAATTACGAATTCTATTGAGGGTGATGTAATGGGTATAGTAGATCATTGTGAGTATGTTAAGGATCTAATGGATTACTTAGCATTCTTATATTCTTGTAAAGGCAATGTTACTCACATTTATGATGTTTGTAAAGTTTTTTATTACGCTGAAAAGGATGAGGCCAAGTCACTCACAGCTCATTTTATGGAGTTCAACAAAATATGTGCTGAATTAAATGTTCTTTTGCCACTTAGTAAGGACACTAAAAGGCTCCAAACTCGGAGAGAACAAATGGCTATCATTAGTTTTCTGGCCAGTCTTCCTCTGGAATTTGAGATTGCGAAATTTTAGATTCTCTCAAGTCCTGAGCTCACTTTTCTTCAAGATATATTAGTAGATTGTTACAGATCGAGAAGAATGTTCAAAATGCCTACCAGCCTAGTGTTCTAGTTGTTAAAGGAGGAGAGGGGAATGATTTTGGAAAAAGAAACAATAAGGAAGGGGGGGGGGATAATATTGTTTGCTATTACCGCAAGGAACCTAGACACACAAGGAAGTATTGTAGAAAATTGCAAGATCGCAATCAGAGTGCCCAAACTGCTAACATTGCTACATCAAGTTCATTCGTTGAGAAATCTATCACTATCTCAGTTGATGAATATGCTCGGTTTCAGGAACTTTTGAAAGAATCTACTCTTGTCACATCCATTGTTGATCCAGGTAAAACATGTCTTGTTTCCTCCTCAATTAAATGGATCATTGATTTAGATGCCATGGATCATATGACAGGTAATCTTCATACATTCTCTACCTTTCAGTCTCATACAGTATCTTTTCTTGTAACGATAACTGATGGATCTACCTATAATGTTGAGGGCTTTGGAGTTGTCAAACCCACTTCCTCTATCACTTTGTCTTCAGTATTAAGCTTACCTAATTTTGCCTTTAATTTGATTTCTGTAAGCAAACTCATCAAAAATTTAAATTGTTGTATCTTATTTTTTCCTAATCAGTCTTTTTTGGGATCTTATGACAAAACAAATTATTGGTAAAAAACATATATTTGATGGTCTTTACATTTTTGGATTAGTGGCCACCTTGGACTATTGCTTGTTCGAATGTTACTTCTTTTGAAGCACATTGCTGGTTGGGATATCTTTTTTTGCCTACTATGAAGGAATTATGTCCGTAGTTTCATGATGTATTGCCATTGGATTGTGAGTCTTGTCATTTTACAAAACATCATTATAGCTCATTAGGACCTAGAGTTAATAAATGAGCTGAGTTTGCTTTTAAGCTAGTCCATTCGGATGTTTGGGGTCTCAGTCCTGTTGTGTCCCAACAATCTTTAAGATATTTTATCACTTTTGTGGATGATTTTTCTAGAATGACTTGGATTTATTTTATAAAAAATCGTTCTGAGGTGTTTTCTCATTTTTCTGCTTTCTGTGCTGAAATTAAGACTCAATTCAATACATCTATGCGTATATTGAGAAGCGATAATGCTAAGAAATATGTGTTAGAATCATTTCAGACTTATATGATCCAACATGGTATTCTTTATCAATTATCATGTATTGATACACCTTTGCAAAATGGAGTGGCTGAAATACATAATAGACATCTACTTGAGACTGCACGAGTTTTGTTATTCCAAATGAAAGTTTCTAAGCAGCTCTGGCTGATGCTGTTTTTACAGCATATTTTCTAATTAATCCGATGCCATCTTTGGTACTGAATGGTGATAGCCTCTATCAAGTTCTCTTTCCTACAAAGCCACTGTTTCCATTGGAACCAAGGGTATTTGGCAGTACTTGTTATGTTTGTGATATCTGGCCTTAGGTTCGAAAATTGGATCCCAAAGCCTTGAAATGTATATTTTTGAGATATTCTCATCTTTAGAAGGGGTATCGATGTTACTTTCCAGACCTTAAAAGGTATTTAGTCTCAACAAATGTAGTCTTCTGAGAAAAAATGCCTTTCTTCTCTAAGGAGTCCGCTCCTACTGGTCAGGAAGATGGATGGCTTGTCTGCACATCTATCTTAAGTTCTGAGTCGTCCACTAACATTTCTAATGAGAAGTCAGATAATGATGATTCTTCTCGTGTTCAAAATTCTATTCGAGACAAGCCACCAATTGTTCAGGTTTATTCAATAAGATCAGTCCTTAACGATACATGTCCTACATCAGAGCCTCTTTCATCACCGGATCTACCATCAAGTGATATTGATCTTCCCATCAGTCTCCATAAAGGTAAACATCACTATAAATTTACTTATTCCATTGTCAATTTTGTTTCATATAAACACTTATCTCCTCCATCTAGTGCTTTCATTGCTTCTCTATATTTTATTTCCATACCTAAAACAATTAAAGAAACTTTATCTCATCCTGGCTGGCGTAATGCAATGGAAGAGGAGATAAAAGCTCTAGATGATAATCATACTTGGGAGTTAGTGGATTTGCTGCAAGGTAAAAAGGTTGTTGGATGTCAATGGGTTTTTGCAGTGAAAGTTAACCCTGGTGGTTTTGTGGCGAGACTTAAGGCTAGGCTTGTGGCAAAAGGATATGCACAAACTTATGGAGTAAATTACTCTAACACTTTCTCTCCTGTGGCTAAGTTGATTTCTGTTTGCCTCTTCATATCTATTGTTGCTTCTCAACATTGGCCATTGCATCAGTTGGATATCAAGAATGCTTTTATTCATGGTGATCTTCAGGAAGAAGTATATATGAAGCAACCGTCTGGTTTTGTTGTTTAGGGGGAGTATGGTAAGGCCTGCTATCTGAAGAAATCCTTGTAAGGACTAAAGCAGAGTCTTCATGCTTGGTTTGGAAAGTTCAGCATGGTAGTTAAAGAGTTTGGGCTGAAGAAGAGTTAGTGCGATCATTCGGTTTTCTACAGAGAATCACAGGCTGACGTTATTCTTCTTGTTGTTTATGTTGATATTGTAATTACATGGAGTGATTCTGAATGTATCTCCACTCATGTCTTTCTTGCATGGTAAATTTCACAGTAAAGAATCATGGCACGCACACAATTGTTAATTGGTGAGTCACTTCCTTCTTTTACTGAAGTTTATGCTTGTTTGCTTCGTGTTTGTAAAGACAGTGATTTGCCTTTCGGTATGGTGCCCAATGATACAGTGGCATTGGTTGGTAATGTATCGAATAGTAATTGCGGAGGTAAAGGTGGAAATAGTAGTTTTGTTGTTGGAAATAGTAGTAATTCTCGTACATGTCATTATTGTGGAGTTGAGGGACACATTAAGAAGAATTGTTGGAAATTATATGGGAAACCCTCCAAGAACTCAAGTCAGATGAATAGTAAAAGGTTTGCAAATGTAGCTACTCAAGATGGCATCCTACCGCTTTCACAGTCATCATTACCATTTGTCACCATTTCAGTGGATGAGTATGCTCGTTTAACTGCCACTTATGATTCACAGCAGTTATCTTCTGGGGCTTCAGCTTTGGCAAATACAGGTAATCCTACTGCATGTCTTTTTACCTCATCTTGTGGTTGGGTTATTGACTTAGGTGCTACTGATCATATGACTGGCAACACGGATATTCTCTCTTCTTTCAAATCTACTGCTAATTTACCTTGTGTTACTTTAGCCAATGGATCTACTGCTTTTGTAATTGGACTGGGAACAGCAAATCCAACAAAGTCTTCCATTATCATCTGTTTTATATCTATCATCATTTCCTTTTAACTTATCTGTTAGCTAAATTACCTAAAATCTTAATTGTCGTGTTATTTTCTATCCCAATTATTGTCTTTTTTAGGATATTGGGACGAAGTAGATTTTTGGTAGAGGGTGTCTGGTGAATGGTGTGTATGCTCTTGAATCAACTTCTCAACCAGTGCCTCAATCCATTGTTTGCATAAGTTCATCTTCTCTGTTGCAACTTCATTGTCGTTTTGGTCATCCTTCTCTTTCAATTTTACAAAAGTTATGTCCTAGTCTTAAAAAAGAATCTACTTTAGAGTGTGAAGCTTGTCAATTTGCTAAACACCATAGAGTGTCTTATTTTTCTAGAATAAATAAACGTGTTGAGTCTTCTTTTTACTTAGTTCATACTGATGTATGGGGTCCATGTCCTGTTATATCCAAACTTGATTTTCGTTATTTTGTGACATTTATTGATGATTATTTTCGGGTTACTTGGCTTTATCCTATGAAATTTTGATCAGAGTTGTTTACTATATTCTGTGCTTTTCATACTGAAATTAAGATTCAATTCAATAAATTCATCTGTATTTTAAGAAGTGATAATGCTAAAAAATATGTTTCTCATTCTTTTAAATTTTATATCTCTGAGCACGGTATCATTCATCAGTCTTTTTGTATTGTTACCCCTCAGCAAAATGGTGTAGCTGAGCGGAAGAACCGTCACTTATTAGAAGTTGCTCGGACACTAATGTTTCATATGCAGGTTCCTAAAATGTTTTGGGTAGATGCTGTTTCTACTGCTTGTTTTCTAATCAACAGAATGCCATCTTCTGTTCTTGACGGTAAGATTCCGTATTCTCTTCTTTTTCCCTCATCTACCCTATTTCTTCTTGCTCGGATTTTTGGATATACTTGATTTGTTTAAGACATGCGATCTCAGGTTTTAAAACTTGATCCTAAATCTCTTAAGTGTGTCTTCCTGGGATACTCGTGTGAACAAAAGGGGTATCGTTGTTACTCACCTTCTTTGGGTTGTTATTTGGTATCTGCTGATGTTACATTTTTTGAGCATACGCCTTTTTTTGGTTTCTCTGCGTCTTCTCCTTCACCCTCTAGTGATTCAGGGGATGATTTTCTTGTTTATACTGTTAGTGAACAGGTAGTATCTCCTCCCTTTCAACTTGTTATTCATCAAGTTTATTCTCGACGTGTGCACCATTCTATCGAGACACCTCCTGCTCCTGCTTCTTCTTCAGATCTTCCACCACCACCAGATCCTAACCTTGACCTTCCTATTGCTCTTCGCAAAGGTAAACGCACATATACTTACCCTGTTTCTTCTTTTGTGTCTTATCATGCTATCACCTTCCTCCAAGTCTTTTGTAGCTTCCCTAGACTCTATTACCGTTCCAACGTCCCTTACTGAAGTATTAGCTCATGATGGTTGGCGAGCTGCAATGAAAGAAGAGATGATGGCCTTAGAGCAGAATCATACTTGGGATCTTATACCTTTGCCCTCCCAGAAAAAGGCTATTGGTTGTAAGTGGGTGTTTACTGTTAAAATGAATCCTGATGGCTCTGTTGCTAGATTGAAAGCTCGATTGGTTGCTAAAGGATATGCCCAAATATATGGAGTAGATTATTCGGAGACCTTTTCTCCAGTTGCAAAACTTTCATTTGTTCGCTTGTTTATTTCCTTAGCTGCTAATTACAGTTGGTCACTACATCAACTTGATGTGAAGAATGCATTATTGCATGGGGATTTGAGTGAAGAAGTTTACATGAAGCAACCACCCGGTTTTGTTGCTCAGGGGGAATCAGGGAAGGTGTGCAAATTAAGAAAGTCTTTGTACGGGTTAAAAGTCCCCTCGTGCCTGGTTTGGGAGACTCAGTACAGTTGTGATTGAGTTTGGCCTACAAAGAAATGCATATGATCACTCAGTGTTCTTTGCATCATCTGTTTCTGGGTGCATTTTGTTGGTTGTATATGTGGATGATATAGTGATAACTGGAAGTGATGAAGCTGGAATTACAAGGTTGAAAGCATTCCTTGGGACTCACTTTCAAACAAAGGATATAGGACCATTGAAATGTTTCTTAGGGATTGAGGTTTCTCGTAGTCATAAAGGAATCTATCTATTTCAAAGAAATTATTGCCTGGATTTATTAGATGGTGCTGGTTTTATTGAGACAAAAGCATGTGATGTGCCTATGATACCAAATGTAAAGCTGAAAGCTGAAGATGGAGACTTGTTTGAGAATCCTGAAAAATATAGGAAGGTTGTGGGAAAATTGAATCATCTTACTATCACTTGTCCTGACATTGCTTTTCCAGGAAGTGTTGTTAGTCAGTTCATGTCATCCCCTAGAACCTCACATTGGGATGCTGTTGTACATATTTTGAGATATTTAAAAGATGCACCAGGACGTGGCATCTTATATCGAAATCATGGTCACCACACTATAGAATGTTTCACGGATGCAGACTATGCAGGAGATCTTTCAGACAGGCGCTCTACCACCGGTTATTGTGTCTTTATTAGGGGTAATATTGTTTCTTGGAAGAGTAAGAAACAGAATGTGGTATCCTGATCAAGTGCAGAATCTGAATATAGAGTTATGACACAGACTACTTGTGAACTTATATGGCTACGTCATTTGCTTGGAGAGATTGGGTTTGTTCAGTCTAAACCAATGAACTTATGGTGTGATAATCAAGCAGCTATTTATATTGCAAATAATTATGTGTTTCATGAGAGAACCGAACATATAGAAGTTGACTGTCATTTTACTCGGGAAAAACTAGAAGATGGATCAATCTCAACTACACATGTCAGAATAGGGAGCCAATTAGCTGATGTATTCACTAAAACGTTACCTGAAAATCGGATTGATTAGATTTGTAACAAGCTGGGCATGATCAATATCTATGCTCCAGCTTGAGGGGGAGTGTTATGATATGTACAGTTGTTATTAGCTTAATTATAGTGATAGCTTAATTATAGGGATTTGTTATTTTTCTAATTTAACTCTTGTACACATTATAAATACCTGTATATCCTTTCAACGAAAAAGAGAATTATTTCTCACTTTCACAACTCTTAATGTACAACTCACAAAGGATGATAGTGATCCTTTTGATAATCTAGAGAGATACTAGAGGTTAGTTGAAAAACTGAATTATCTCATAGTAACTCATCCAAATATCGTATTTACAGTTAGCGTTGTTAATCAATTTATGGCTGCTTCCACGGTCAAGCATTGGAAAGCTTTAGAACAGATCTTATGCGATTTGAAAGGTGTTTCTGGACTTGGTATGCTGTATAATGATCATTGGCATACTTACATCGAGTGCTTTACCGGTACTGGTTGTATAGGTTCTAAGATTGATAGAAGGTCAATTATAGGTTATTGTGTTTTTATTGGAAGAAATTTAGTGTCTTGGAGAAGCAAATTGTGGTATCTAGATCTAGTGCAAAATCAGAATACTGAGTTATGTCACATTTTGTATGCAAAAATCTTGTGGATTCGTCATTTGCTTGTTGAAATTGTTATATATTTCTCGTCTGCAGCAAAACTTTGGTGTGATAATCAAGCTACTCTTCGTATTGCCTTCAATCCAGTGTATCATAAATGAACCAAGCATATTGAAGTTGATTGTCACTTCATTAGTGAAAAAGTTCAAGATAGTAGTAACAAGCTGGTCATGATTAATATCTATGCTTCAGTTTGAGGAAAAGTGTTACAATATAGTGTAATTAGCTAGATTTAGACTTTTTAATGTAGCTTACCTTTTAGTGTAGCCTTTTTTCCCTAATACATTGCCTTTTTCACCTAGTGTGGATATATTTTTTACTTTTTATCTTGTGTATATAGAGATAATGAAAACTGTAGAAAATTAATGTGAGAAAACCTTGCCCATTTCTTGTTCTCTTTCAATTTCAATGCCACGTCAGCAGTTAATTGACGAAAATAGTTAAAATAACGGTTTTACCAGTTTTGGAGTGACATTGCCCCAATTTGTAAATTTTAGAGGGAACATTGCACTAAAACAAACATTTGTAGGTTAATTGTTCTTTTTGTCAAATTTCATGAAATGAATTGCACCTTTTCCCCTTATTTAAAAATCTTTCATGTGTTAAAATAATCTACAAATCATTAATGTATAGTTGAAAAAATTTCAGGGTCTTGCATCTGAATATACCATTTGGATGCTAATGATTCTCTCTCTCTCTCTCTCTCTCTCTCTCTTTATATATATATATATATATATATATATATATTGCTACTTGAGAATCTAGCATATATCTTTAATCTTGGCCATAATTGACTTGCCGTTTGTATATAACTATAAGCATTGGGCTCTATTGCAAATTTTACTCTAAGTCCATGGTTTTAGACTTTTTGCCCTTTTTTTTTTTTCCATTAAGCCTGTGGTTTAATATTTTACCTATAGTTCACTTTTCCTAGTAAGCCTGCAGTTTAATATTTTACCTATAGTTCAAGTTTCCTAGTAGATATATGATTAGCTGCCAAATATGTGATATATGCGATTTGTTGCATCCCCTTGCCATTTCACTTGTCACATCAATCATTTACAAACTGTCAAGTGGCAAGATGCTGAGGGCCCTTTTTTTTTTTCCTATTTTTATTTTTAGTTTAATAATATTATTGATAAATATACCATCCTGTGCTTTTTAAATCTATAGCACCCATTTTCAGCCAGTTAACTGTTGCCTACTTTTAATTTTCTCGTCTTCCAGCAGCTGATGAGAAATGCATCAATGCTACTGGTCTGCAGTTACCTGGTATTTTGGATGAGTTGTTCTCATATGATGGTCCCCTTGGTGCACATTATTCCAAAGATACAGTGTCACTCTTCCTTTGGGCTCCAACTGCTCAAGTAGGTTACATTTTAGAACACTCGTGTTTTCCTTTTTGTGCCCGTTTACCACCCTGTCTTCTGCTGCTTAATCAGCCATGACTTTTTCCATTCATTTTGTTTCAAAATAGGCTGTTCGCATCTTCATTTATAGGGATCCATTAAGTAGGGAACCTCTGGAAGTTCATCAGCTGATGGAGGCTAATGGAGTTTGGAGTATTAAAGGACCAAAATATTGGGAGGGTTGTTATTACGTGTATGAAGTATCTGTCTACCATCCCAGCACCTTGCACATTGAACGCTGTTATGCCAATGATCCATATGCTAGAGGGTATGCTGGTTTTCTCAGTTTGCCTACAGTTCTGTAAAAATAGTTAAGTTATTTATGTATTGCATGACATTATCAATCAAAAGAAGAAGTTAAAATTACTAAGTCCATCTATTGACTCAATTAGTACTGTGTGCTCACTGATGTTTTCTTTCCCTTTTCCCATTCTGTTTCTTTATAACAGGCTCTCAGCTGATGGCAAGATGACATTATTGGTTGATATCAATTGTGATACTTTAAAACCTGAAGGATGGGATAAATTGGCAGATGAAAAACCCAGTATACTTTCCTTCTCTGACATAAGTATTTATGAGTTGCATATCAGGGATTTTAGGTAATACTCTTGCCTTGTGTTAGCTTGCTTTGACTTATTCTCGTTATTATATCAATGAAAATGACTAGCAATTTAGGCTTATTTTTTGAAAAATTATTTATTTATTTATTTACTTTTTTGCTATGTTCTGCATTCTGGAGACTTTGTGATTCTTACATTCTTTGCTGCTACTATAGTGCCAATGATCACACCGTGCATCCTGACTTTCAAGGTGGCTATCTGGCATTCACTCTGGAGGTAGTCTGTTCTTTTAATTTTATAATTAGAATTTTCATTTCTTAAGACGATGTGGATGCAACCTGAGATCATAGAAATACTTTTCGTTCTACATTTGATTTGCGTTTCTGATTACACTGAGTTGAGGACACACTATTTTATCACATTGCAATGATGGAAATGGATAACACAGTGGATAACATTGGTTAAAATAATGACCAGTCCATAATGCAGCAGCTATTGTTTTTCAGATCTTGAAATTGTATGTTACCATTTATCCTTCTAAATAACGTACTAAAAATTTTGTTACAGCCAATTAACAGCTATTAGGTTGACCTGCAATGAGTTTTTACATGCTTGAAAGTTTCATTATTCTGCATAAACTTTTACTTGATTTCCGACTGAAACCAAAAGACTTTATCATAAGCCCTCCTACACATTCTTTTGTTGGTGATTGTGTAAGATGTATAGTATCTTTTCTGTTTTGTACTTGATGGATTTATATCGTGGAGTTATAATTGTTTAAGTATGCACTAGGTTCACATGTCAGCTGCATGTTTTCAAGTTTAGTCATTTTCCTTGATATCTATTCATTTAATGCGTTTTTGAATTCTTTCAAAAGTTTGCATTGACAAAATATAGACAGATGACCAAAAAAGGTTTGCCCCAAAGAATCCTCTTTCTCCTTAGATTACCTCTCAATATATACAAAACATATAATCTAAATAAGAAAATAAATCAGCCTAATATAAAGCTAATTATACAAGGAAAGTCAACTGTACAAAATAAACCTATATACACTGATATCCCCCCTCAAATTGATGCTGGGCAATCTAAAAGCATCAATTTGTTAACAAGTAGCTGATGACGACCACTAGAAAGTGCTTTAGTGAATATATCGGCAGTTTGATGCTCAGTAGTGATATGTGGTAGAGTAATGATATGAGAATCATATGCCTCGCGAATAGAGTGACAATCCACTTCAATATGCTTTGTGCGCTCATGGAAAAATGGATTGGCTGTAATCTGAATAGCACTAGTATTATCAGCATGAAGAGGTGTAGGATTGATTTGGCAGAAACCAAGCTCAGCCAGAAATCCTCGAAGCCAAAGAATTTCTGAACAAGCAGATGACATAGCTCTGTACTCAGACTCAGTGGAGGATTTAGAGACGCGATCTTGCTTTTTGCTTTTCCAAGAAATCAGTGAAGAACCAAAAAACATGCACCAACCAGTAATGGACCGTCGAGTATCAGGACATCCAGCCCAATCAGCATCACTATAAGCAACAAGTTGAAGAGAAGAGTCTTTTGGAAAGAACAAACCTCGCAAAGAGGTACCACACAAATAACGAATGATGCGACGGACAGCGGCTAGATGAAGATGCCTGGGTGCTTGCATAAATTGACTCACCTGTTGAACAACAAAAGATATATCTGGACGAGTAATAGTCAGATAATTTAAGCTGCCGACAAGACGTCTATACAAAGTAGGATCAGATAAAAAATTACCCTCATCACGACAATATTTAACGTTTACTTCCAAGGGAGTAGGAACAGAACGACCATCCTGAAGACCAGATAAAGAAATGAGATCTTGAGTATACTTGTGTTGATGTAGAAAAATACCGGCTGATGTAGAGCACACTTCAAGACCTAAGAAATAGTGTAGAGAGCCCAAGTCTTTCATATGAAAAACACCTTGAAGGTGCTTTTGAAGTTGAGAAATCAATTCAGAATCAGTCCCAGTAATAACAATGTCATCAACATATACCAGAAGCAAGACAATTCCTTTAGATGTTTTGCGTAGGAACAAAGACGAATCATACTGACTTTAAACAAGAGAGAAGCTAAGAAGAGTATCACGAAATTTACTGAACCATGCCCGAGGAGCCTGTTTCAATCCATAGAGAGACCTCCTTAACTTACAAACATCTGAAGAAGGAGTAGAAAATAATCCAGATGGTGGGATCATGTATACATCTTCTTTAAGATCACCATGCAAAAAGGCATTTTTTACATCCATTTGTTGTAATGACCACCCCTTGGAAGCAGCAATAGCGACAATAAGTCGCACAGTGGTCATTTTGGCAACAGGTGCAAATGTTTCCTCGTAATCCAGACCATACTCTTGCCTATTACCGAAAGCGACCAACCTCGCTTTATATCTATCAAGTGAGCCATCAGATCGCAATTTAAGGGAATATACCAATTTACAACCAATGGGCTTAATACCAGCAGGGCAAGGAAGCAAATCCCATGTATGATTCTCCTGAAGGGGCCAGAAGTTCTTCTTGCATGGCTTTGACCCAACATGCTTGTTTAGTTGCCTGAGAATAAGAAGAAGGAACCACAACATGAAATAGTGTGGCAGAGAAACCAAACCTATCTGGGGGACGACGGACACGGGTGCCTCTTCTAGAAGCCACTGAAGGTGGCAGCAGATCAGGATTGAGGGAAACATGTGATGATAGAGGAAGCTGTCGTCGTTGATAGACCATGCCTGGTTTAAAACGCTCAATTGAGCGAGAGCTATCATCAAAGTGAGGAAGGAAAACAGGATCTGAGGAACTAACATGCTGAAAGTAGTACTCATGTTCAAAGAAAATCACATCTCTAGAAACACGCATGCGGTTGGCAATAGCATCATAGCATAAAAACCCCTTGTGAGCAGTACTATAACCCATAAAAGCACACCGGACTGATTGAGCTGTAAGCTTGTGACGCTCATGAGGAGGTAAGTGAACAAAACAAACACAGCCAAATGTGCGCAGTGTATGATAATCAGGATGCATGCGAAATAGACGATAAAATGGAGAATCAAAATTCAACTGTTGAGAAGGAAGACGATTGATTAAATAGACTGCAGTAGCCAAAGCTTCCACCCAAAATTTAGATGGGACAGAAGATTGCAAAAGCAAAGTGCGAACCATATCTAACAAGTGACGGTTCTTTCGTTCAGCCAATCCATTCTGTTGAGGTGTATAAGGACATGATTGCTGAGATACAATACCCTTCTGTTGCAAGAAACCCTGAAAGTCATGTGACATATATTCCCCACCATTATCAGACCGTAAAATTTTTATAGAAGTCGAAAACTGTGTCTCAACATAAGTCACAAAAGCTTGAAATGCAGTTAGCACTTCAGCTTTGAAATGCAGAAAATATATCCAAGTAAAACGGCTATAATCATCAATGAACGTGACAAAATATTTATACTTCCCATGTGAAATAACTGGAGTAATACCCCAAACATTAGTATGTATTATTGCAAAACAAGTATCAGCACGACTACCACCAGTAGGAAAAGGCAAAATCTTACTTTTTCCCAATTTACAAGTAGAACAATCAAAAGACAAAATATGATCAGAAGATTGAACTTTCTTTCCAAGAAAACCACGTTCCATCAATTTATTCAAAATAACATTATTCGGATGACCTAACCGTTTATGCCAAACTTCACCCTTATTGTCAACAATATTAGAAACTAAAGACAAATTACGAGGAACAGAAAACTGCAATGGAAACAATCTGCCCACTTTAGGCCCCCTCACGATCACCTTCCCCGAAGCCTGATCCTGCACAAGACATCCATCACGAGAGAAGTTTACATTACAGTTATTTTCCACGAGTTGATCAACCGAAATCAAATTAGTAGACAATTCAGGAGAAACA
Organism: Excoecaria agallocha; assembly: GCA_037975025.1. Classification (NCBI taxonomy): domain Eukaryota; kingdom Viridiplantae; phylum Streptophyta; class Magnoliopsida; order Malpighiales; family Euphorbiaceae; genus Excoecaria; species Excoecaria agallocha. Next base: position 442,340 of record JBBPFJ010000043.1, on the reverse strand, counting down.
AACACATTTCGAAAAGAAGGTCCAATATCATCAATGATAGTAATAGGAAGATCATTTTCATTAGCAATTTGTATGTTTTGAGTGCCAGTATATTGTCGAAGATTTTGTAACAAATGAGATGATCCAGTGATATGATTAGATGCACCAGAATCAACAAGCCAAGGAGAAAGAATTTTTGTACCTTGCCCCTGAAGATTAAAAGCTGAAAAAGCTGATAAAATCATTTGTTGAACCATTTCTGGAGTAACAGGAGACTGACTAATGGTAGAAGCAACATTGAATAATGGTGCAGATGGTGGGATATCATAGCTACTAGTTGGAACAGCAGCTTGTAAACCTCGAATACGATGATTTTCTGGACGAGTAGGACAATCCTTGATAATGTGTCCAGTATGCTTACAATAATTGCAGAATTTCTTACTGCAATTACGAGCAATATGCCCATATTTCTTGCAACTAAAGCATTGTATCTGTCCCTTTCCTCGATCCTTTTTGTGAGCAGTATAAGCAACATTAATAGGTTCAGATGACTCCTTGGATGCACCAATAATAGCTTGTGTAGCCAACCTCTGTTCCTCACGTAATAATTCACCAAAACAAACATCCAATGATGGAACTGGATCTCTATTCAACAATCCAGCTCGTGTAACTTCAAATTCTGATCTTAATTTCATCAAAAACTGATCACGACGACTATCTTCATGAATTGCTTGAATACTGGTTAAAGCATCTTTAGGAACTTTTGCATAAATAATATCAGAATATTCGCTCCACAGGTTAAGAAATCCAAAATAATATTGCTCAATGGAAAGATTACCTTGACTGAAGTTGCTAAGCTCAAGTTCCAATTGAAATCGTCGAGCTGTATTATCTTGATGATAAATTCTCATCAGATAATCCCACATTTGTTTGGCAGTAGTAAAAGAGCGCAAATTGTTCACCATATGAGATTCAATAGAACCTATAATCCAGGAAGCAACTCGGGCATCCTTTGTCTCCCATTCATGCCGAGCTGTATCATCTATAGGAGCAGAAACAGATCCGTCAATGTGACCCCAAAGCTCCTTTCCCTTCAAAAACATCCTGAACTGAAATTCCCATGCTGCATAGGTTTTGCCAGTAAATCTGATACCCAAAATCTCTGAAGAAGACATGTTTCAAGAGCCAAGAAGAAAGCTGACCCACAAACAAAGGCAGAAACTCAAATCCAGAAGCAGAAGTGAGACCAACAAGACCAGAAACCGGCAGAAGTGAGACCAACAAGACCAGAAGCCGGCAGAAGCGAGACCAACAAGACCAGAAGCCGATCCAAAGGAAATCAACTAATCACCCTCCAAACCAAGTCCGATGAGCAAACAGACACCGTAGAACCGCCGGAAACAAGATTGCGACGGCAGAGGAGAAATTCGAGAAGAAACCGTCGCCGGACGTACAACCACGCGCCGGAGCGTGGAACAGTGCACAGAAACTTGCGACGCCGTGTGTACTCCACTCGCTCAACACCCGGTGACCGGATTTGGAGAACAGACCGGAAATAGCCCTGCGCTCCTCCTCTGATGGGCGGTGAGATCCCGATGAGCACCGTGAACGACGATCCAAAGAATTTCCAAAATCCAGATTCAAATAAACCCTAGCTCTGATACCATGACAAAATATAGACAGATGACCAAAAAAGGTTTGCCCCAAAGAATCCTCTTTCTCCTTAGATTACCTCTCAATATATACAAAACATCTAATCTAAATAAGAAAATAAATCAGCCTAATATAAAGCTAATTATACAAGGAAAGTCAAGGAAAGTCAACTGTACAAAATAAACCTATATACACTGATATGCATCATGATGGGTGGACAATTACATTTTGCATCACTGCTGTATCGACACATGACAGCAATCACAAGTTTAATCTTGGGAGGTCTCTTGTAAATTAAGTCTCTTATATTTTCTGTGTTATACTACTGTAAAATGTAGATCCACTGGTGCCATTATCACTTTTTTCTTGATTAACTTTTTGTGACATATCTGTTGGTGCCTAAGCATCAAAAAAAGTAGAAATAAGACAGAGTGTGGTATTATTTGTGATTTCTTTCAATCAATTTTCAGAATTAGAAATAAGTGATAAAATAATGCTTCATTTAACTCTAGTTAGCACATTCTTCTTGAAGGATTCGGCAGGTGTACTTCATCTGAAGAAACTCTCAACTGCTGGAATTACTCATGTTCATCTGCTACCAACCTTTCACTTTGCTGGTGTTGACGATGTGAAGGAGAATTGGAAGTTTGTGGGTAAAGCATATATTTAAGCCTCAAATTTAGTGATTTTATGCTGCTATTCTCCAAAGCATATTAGTAGTTACTTTTTTGTGCAATAACACTGAGTTGGGCTGTGAAACAATCCTAACTTCTAGAGCTTGGCTTGAGTATGGCTGATAGAATGCTCATCTGAGCTTATTCCTTAACTAAATATAGTCACAGTTTTGAGCTCAATTTGATGTAGCGAACATCTAAGAGCTCTAAATTTGGCTTCACAACTTTTATGTTGCTTGAAATCAAATCAATTTAGATAAATTTACAAAGGATTTTCATATCACATTATTTTTATAGCCGTGTATTACTGAATTAATAGTATTAAAATTACTCGAAATCTGTTACATTGTAAAGCTAGTGAACAAGCTTGAGGTTGACTGAAAAGTTAGCAAACTGTGCTTGAAATAGAATTTTACACTTATATATTATATACCCTGGAACATAACAATGAGCTTGATTTATTGTGAGTTCAAATTAAATACGAAATGAACATCTCGATTATTGGGTCTGCTTGGCTTGATCAAGCCTTTTCAGTGAAGCTCATTGATGGCCACTGTATAAAGTTGGCATAATTTTTTTTTCCTGTTACGCAATTCTTACTGTTGAAACAAGTCAAGGCTTTCATTTTTTTTCCCACACTGATTTATTATGTTGTGGATGCCTTTGAGGGTCAGACCTATGCACAAAGGGGTCATTGACTTGGTTGGGCTGATCATTAGTTTTTTGGGTTGATTTTTAGTTAGTTGAATTAGTTTTTATTAGTTGCTGTTTGGTTATTTCAATTAGCTAGTTAATGTTATTTCTTTTTAGGGAGGCTATTAAAATAGGTCTCCTATTTTTGTAACAAGTCTTGCTTATAAAGTCAAAATTTTTCTAGATATTAGAGCTCTCTCTAACGAGGTCCAAGGTTTTAGTCTCCCTTTAATGAGCTGAATTAATATTTCAAAATAGGTCGTCCTAAGAATTCGAACAAGGACTAAGGTAAAAGGAGATCCAAGGTAATTGAACTTGATTTTGTAGTTAATAGACCTGTGACTTGATCCTATTCTAAAAGACTTCACAATTTGGTATCCGAGCCTACTCGTTTAAAGGAGGAACAAACACTCATGGACTCCAAACTGGTAGCAAGGGAACAGTGGCTGGTGGATAGAATCGTTCAAGCTATTGCAGCACAGATGCAGGTCCTTGGAATTGTGTTGGTTAATCTATTTGTTTAATTAGTATTGTAATTAAGGATAAAATAGTATTTTTCCATATATATATATATATTATGATTTTAGTGTAATTGAGATTATAAAGAAAATCTCATTTCACAAAAATTTTCATAGTATTAGAGTCACTGCTGTTTTGAAAGTTGAGTTTTCTCCCTTTCACAGTCGGTTATTTCAGTAGCCGTTTTTCAGCAAGTTTAAAAGGTCGAATTCTGGCCTCTTTCTTTTAACACCGCCCCCACCGGAGGAAAGCCCAAGTGAGGTTTGGCCAATACCCAGAATTCCAGCACCATCTAACCCCTCACGTGAGCACACTCGCTAATTACTCTTTTCGGTTCATTCTCCACTCGTTAGCACATGGGGTGCGTGGAACCACCTTTGGCCACTATTTATTGTCAATTTTTCCTCCGATCATCTCGCCGGCCCTCTCCGACTCCGATCACTTGGTTGCTAGTGACTTTTGACTTGGTTGGTTTTGTGGGCCCACATAAGTAGGTTTTGTTCCTTTTGTTAGGGTTCTTTCTCTACTATATTTGGGTGTTTTTCTTGCCTTTCAATTTTATTTTGCTATTATGTTAGATACTAAAGAAGCAGAGAAATATTATCCTATTAATGATAGTCCATATTCTCAAATTAGTCCAGTTAAACTAGATGAAAACTGTACTTATTTAATTTGGCTTAGGTTATTTTTATTGTCTATCAAAGGCTAGAAGGTTGCGGGTTATATCGATGGAAATAAAAAACCACCACTTGTCACTGATTCTACTTTTAGTTAATGGGATTCTGGTAACTCATTGGTTATGTCTTGGCTTCTTAATTTTATACACCTTAAGATCTGCTGACAGTATTTATTACTTGACACTGCAGAGAATATATAAAAAAATGCAAAAACCGCCTATCTCGAATGGAAAATGATGCTCGGATCATTGAAATTAGGAGCAAAATTTACGGCACGAAACAAGGTGAGCTTACTGTTTTAGATTATTTTTTTAAGCTGGGTAGTTTATGCCAGAAACTGGATTATTATCAAGATTTTCAAGCCAAATATGTTGATGCAGTACCAACTCAAAATATGCTTGAAAAAGAGCGAGTTTATGATTTTTTGGCTGGTTTAAATTCTGAATTTGATCAAGTGAGAGTTCAAGTTATTGGTAGATCTCTTTTTCATTCTCTTGAGGAGGTACATTCTTTAATCCAGCAGGAAGAGACCAGGAGAAGTATCATGCTTTATGCTGCACCTATTGAAAAGTCGGGCTTAATTGCCCATATTACTTTTGAGTAGCCGAAAGGTATTATTTATGATAAAGATCATTTGTATTGTGATTACTGTGGTAAGCCAAGGCATACCAATGAGACTTGCTGGAAGTTGGATGAGAAACCTACTAGGGGTTGAGGGGGAAAACGAGCAAATCCAACCAGGGTTCAAGCAAATATGTTAGAAACTGTAGAATCATGTAAGGAGTTAGTTTCAATTGAAAGCCTCTTCTGATGAAATTTTGCATTTTAGACATCTGTTGTCTCAACTTAATCCTTGCTCTAGTGCTATCTCAAAGTTTGTCAAGTCAGGTAATACTTTTTTTCATCTTAACTCATGGACTATTGATTATGGTGCAGATAGACATATGATAGGTACTAAGGGACAGGTGCAAATGCTGCCCTCACAACCCAAAATCCAAAATAACGGAATTCTGGAAAACAACAGAATTCTGGAAATTAACTAACACAACAGTATTTTTAACTAACTAAATAGAATCAATTAACCCCTTTTTTAATTGACAATTTTACTCCTACTATTCTTAACAGTAGTTGAATAGGATTTTGTAGGTAATCGCCTTGTGACTCTATCCTATTCTAAAGGACTTAAAACATTGTGCATAGTAAATGCATGGTGGAGCAGAGAAAGTTCTATATCAAATTTGTCATTTCGAATTTGATTAAGGGAAAAATCATAAAACACGTGTACTGGGCTCATTTTGCCATTTGCATACCTATATTGTTCAAGCATCTTATTACATATCATTACTTGTAAACAATGGACTACTTATCCAACTTAACAGATTACCTCCAATTTAAAAGAGAGTGTGTTGTAGACACGCTTATTATGTGGCATTTTGATTCTACATTTTAAGCTAATTTTTTCAAACTATACTTTTTAAGCATCATATTGCACACTTTTACGTGTAAAAGATTTACCACCTACCCCCCTGGACAAACTCTTTCAATTTTTCTAAAACGTCATTCATTTATTTTTGAAATATTAGTTTCATTTTTCTACAATTCAAATCTTATTCATTTCAATCCTAATTGCCTATAACATTGCATAAAATTACAGTCTTTCAATCAAAATTATAGAATTATAACCTACATTTTGGGAAAGAATTCACTTGGCTAATTTTGCCATTTGCATACCTTTATTGTTAAGGCATCGTATTGCACACCTTTTACTTGTAAAAATTTTAGCACTTATCCACCTTAACAGACCGCCCCCAATTTAAAAAAGGGTGCATTGTAGACACCCTTATTATATGGCATTTTGACTAATGTGTTTACTTTTTAATCTAATTTTTTGAACACTTGTACTTTTCGAGCATCTTATTGCATACTTTTACTTGTAAAAGATTTACCATTTACCACCACAAGCTCTTTCAATTTTTCTAAAATGTCATTCATTTGTTTTTGAAACACTAGTTTTATTTGTATACATTTTAAATCTTATTCATTTCAATCCTAATTGCCTGTAAGATTAACAGAATTGCACTCTTTCAATCACAATTATACAATTATAATTAACCTACAATTTAGAAAAGAGAATAATTCAATTGACAAGAGAATAAATTGATACAACAATAACCATAGCAATTCTGGTAGTGAATGAAGAGCAAGTATATGATTACTATTATTCTCTCGTTAATTTAATTCTTCTCTTCCCTAAATTGTAGGTTAATTATAATTCTATAATTGTGATTGAAAGAGTGTAATTCTGTTCAATCTTATAGGCTAGTATTTCAAAAACAAACAAATGATGTTCAAGAAAAATTGAAGAGTAGGTCAAGGTGGCCAAGTGGTACATTTTTTACGAATAGAGGTGTATAATAGGACGTCTAAAAAGTATAGGCATCCAAATGGCAAAAACAACCAAGTACATGTGTGTTTTTATGATTTTTTTTTCTATTATTTTTGTCCACGTGCCATTAGCATTTGCACTCACACTTTGTGCCACCTTTGTATGTAATTGTGAAATTGGTACAATTTTGGCAAATACAGATGTGGAATAGGATGTCAAAAAGTATAGGTACAAACGGAAAAATGAGCAAGTGTGTTTTTATGATTTTGATTAACAATGAATTTCATCTCTAAGAGGAGAATCCATGAATTTCAAAATAAAAATTTTGAAGATGGTAATATGCTCACTTATATTTGGTGCATGCATGCACACACACATATATATGCATGTATATGTGTATCTATATGTATATGGTGATATATATGTATATTATATGTATGCTTATCTATATGTATATGTCAATATATATGTATTTATTTATATGTATGTGCATGTGCACATTTTTACAACACTCTTGAGGAGTCAACGAGACCAGTTAGATGGTCAATAGTTTTAGCTTTTAAGTATTTTTGCAGCTATTTTTAAGTTCAAAAGTTCTTGTACGCATATCTGATATTGGGGTCTTGTCACTGTTTTATCCTTCATATGTGCAACATTGATTCTTTGCAGACAACATGATGCTAGAAAAATTGACACCAGATTCAGTCGAGCAACAAAATCAGATCACAGCAATCCAGAATACTGATGGATATAATTGGGGGTATGCTTCTAAATGCTGACTGAGATCAACATTACTGGGAACTAAGATAAATTATTTATCAATTATTTGCCTAATGAAGGTACAATCCTGTTCTTTGGGGTGTCCCTAAGGGTAGTTATGCAAGTAATCCACATGGTCCTTCCCGTACAATTGAGTTCAGAAAGATGGTTCAGGTTTTTCTTCTTTTTTGCTTCTTCTCCACTCTCTAATGATGAACAGATTCTAGACATCTTAGGCATGGACATTAGTTATTTATGTTTTGAAGTTCTAAACAGTCAACTTAACTTAGATAACACTCGACAATCTTCTTATAATTGGTTCTTGCTGAAGGCAGGCACTTAACCATATTGGTCTTCGTGTTGTGTTGGATGTTGTCTACAACCATTTGCATGGAAGTGGGCCTTTTGATGAGAATTCTGTACTAGATAAGGTTTGTTATTGATGTTGTCTAGTTATGCTTTCTAAACTCTTATGGTTATTCAGCTTTCCTTCTGTGATCACAATTATGACTAATTATTTTCCTGTTTATATAATTATTATTCTAGAGTTTTGCTCATGTTCTGTTGTGACTTCAAGTTTTTCCTTTAGATTGTTCCGGGTTATTATCTCAGAAGGAACAATGATGGCTTTATTGAAAATAGCACATGTGTGAATAACTCTGCCAGTGAGCATTATATGGTTGGGCGCTTGATTATCGATGATCTTTTAAACTGGGCTGTCAACTATAAGGTATTTATTTGTAGAGGTTTGAAATTTTAGGCTTCTTTATGCCTCTTCTTTTTCTTTATGATTCTGACAGATGCTAAATACTTTCATAGTTGGTTAATAATTTATTCTTTTTATTTTTTATTTTTTTTCCAGGTTGATGGATTCCGCTTTGATCTTATGGGTCATATAATGAAAAGCACAATGGTAAGTTCTTTCTTTAAATCTCTTGGGATTTTGCATACAGTTTTTACATTGTTAATAAAATATTGAGTGAATTGTAATGGCAGGTGTCAATATTGTAGTTCTTTCATTTTAAAATGTTTTCTGTCAGTGCATCACATATTCACATTATAAACAAGTTGGCCATGTGAGTCCATTTGTGGTAGAGTTAATCATGTAAATATCTTCATGTGAAGCATGAAAGCTTTTGGTATGGTAATCTATGCTATAATCTGAAATTTAATACGAATTCTGTTTAATGTTTGCAAGCATTTAGTGGTGCTATCATTTATAAATGCACAGGAATGATGCTGTTTAAGATTCCTTGTTTGTGCATAGGTAAAAGCAAAAGGTGCACTCCACAGTCTAACAAAAGAAAGGGATGGAGTTGATGGCTCAAGCATCTATATGTAAGTTTGGAGTCATGGAAAATTTTGGTTTTTATCATCTATGTGCAATAAATTATTATTTGAAGTTTTTAAGAGGAGAAATTCTATTACTTCTCAATTATATTTACAGAGAAACAATACACAGTATTTATACACAACTTCTGTGGCCTAACTAGGATCTGACACTAACCTACAATCACTGCCTTGTCAGAGTACAGTCATTTCAGAGTTATTTAATTGCATAACTACGGCAGTAAATTGTGTTGTTGTTGTTGTTATCGAATGACTAAGTTGGGTATATGAAACTCTTTATTTACAGATATGGTGAAGGTTGGGATTTTGGTGAAGTTGCTCAAAATGGCCGTGGAATTAATGCTTCACAGTTTAATATTTGTGGGACAGGAATTGGAAGGTACTACTTGTTATTTCTAATGCGTTAATATTTGCTTCCTGTGTGTGTGTGTGTGTAAACTTTCAGAAGGATTGCTTATTTGCATGTATCCATCCATCAGCATGGTTTTGCTTTTTACGAATTGCATGTGCTTAGACCTTAAAACCAACTTATATAGCTTAAAGATCAGTGCTTGTTTGAAAAAAAAAGGGAAAAAAAAGAAAGAAAAAATTAGAGATCTTTGCAATACTTCAAAACTCAGAATATGTCCTTCAGTTTGTTATGCGACCAAGTGAAATTAAAAAAAAAAAAATTAGGGATCTTTGCAATACTTCCAAACTCAGATTATGTCCTGTTTCTTATGGGACAAAGTATGAAATTAGATTCTACCGGGCTTATGCTCCTCGAGCTTTTAGGAGCTTTCCTTGAGTATTAACTTTATCAAAGGGTAATGCTTTATTAGCATTTATATATTTATTTATAGCATATATGTAGATTTTGTTTGTATACGAATACCTGAAGGCAAAGCGTTTTCTGAAGTAGATTCATGTCTTAATTTATTGTTTCCTTTTGTATAAACAAAGAATCATCTTCTAACTTTAGTCATTCATTAACTGATTGATTTTTGTGAAGAACATTAGTTTTCTGAAGTATTTGGAAATCTAATTTCAGTTTTAACGATCGAATTCGGGATGCAATGCTTGGTGGATCTCCATTTGGCCATCCTCTTCAGCAAGGATTTGTGACTGGTCTAAAGTTGCAGGTAATTGATAATTTTGGTAGCAGCAAGCAACAAGATATCACATTTATGTTACTGCTGGAATTTCAGAAGACCGTTGACTGAAAACCAAGGCAATATACTCATTTTATTATCAATTCTATTTTCTTACTAACAAGACAGTTGAAAATTTGTAGAAACATCTGATATTGGTTTCACTAAAGAATATATAAATTAATTAATTTCAAAAACTTGTATAATGAGAGGAGAATATCTTTCACTTTGGGATCGATTTTAGCCAATTGATGGAAAAATAAGACAAGTGTGAACAACAATCCAAAACTTAAATATGCATATTTTTCAATTTTGACCAATTATTTCACATTCATATTAGATTTAGCATTATATTGCCATTAAGTGGCAGCATTAACATATTTCATAGTTGGCAAATTTTTACTGTTGAATTGCAAGTGTACAAATGTGAAGTTAAGAGTACTAATTTATGAAATTCAAAAAGTTTGACTAAAATTGGAAATGCAAGTAAAGAATTGGTTTTTAACATTACTTAGGCTCTTTTTTTTTTCCTCTATTAAACAGGTGGCTAAAAAAGATATAAATTTGAAAATGTTGTATCCTAATTGCTAAGATTAAAAAATTGGCTAAAACTGAAAATTGCATGGAAATTTTTTTGGTCATTCGACCTTTCAAAATTTAACGAGTAAAACTTCAATTTTGTTTTAATTTTAATATTTGTTATCCCTATAAAATCTGAACCTCCTTTTTGTCCGACCTTTTAAATATCAACACCTCAAAATGCTTATTAGTCATATTTTGTGAAGGCCATCAAAAGTTCTTCGTTTAATGGTAACTGAAGGGATAATTTTTAAAAAACATCAATTTTGTTTATTTGTTATAGTTTCATTAATTCTTCTATCCTTTTTTAAGATTTGCGGGCCTTCGCTCATTAGACCCACCAATATAAATTTATGTTATGGTTGATTCTTTTCTAAATTATTAAAATAACAATCTGTTTTGTTACTTGTTATTCTTTACAACAAGATCATGCATCTCATGGTCAATTCCTTTCTGGAATTTTGTACAGTTATTTTGGATTTTGTAAATTTGTTAATTGTGACTAGACTTTAAGAAGAAAGAACTGCTTCATATCTATTGTTATAGCAGCTCTTATGGTGTTAATTGATTTTGCTTGTGCAGCCCAATGGTCATGATCATGGTGGAAAAGATGTTGAAGAACTCATGCTTGCTTCAGCAAAGGATCACATCCAGGTTGACTGTCTCAATTCACTGACATATGTGATAATTTTTAGTGCTTTAATTAATGGATGATATTTAATTCAGATGTTGGCCAAGCTATGGGACATGTCTTGCTCACTAAATGTGATTAGAGACTTGGAATTTGGATTGAGAAATTTCTTTCCTTGGATTTGTGATGGTTTAGATATCTCCAGGTTGCCCTCACAACTAAAGAAAAAGTTGAAACAAATGTCTAAATTAAGATTCAGTTTGAATGCCATTTGTCCTGGTATCCATTTTATAAGGGGAGGATCAGAATAGAAATCAAGAAACGAGTAAATATTTTGTTCGGGTTAGAAAACTGATCAACAGGAGTAGAACATGCATATCAACCTACTCCATTTTAGTAATGTTTCTTCTGGAGCTTGGAGAGATTGAATTTTAAGTTTCAAATGCCTCTTTTTTTTTCCTTACAAAAAAAAAAAAAGCTAAAGAGCAATCACAAAGAAAATCATCACTGATTCTTCTCATCCATAAAAAATTCTTTGGCCAAAAGTAATCAAAATATGCACATTTTTGCGTCTATTTTCAGCCTTAGCCAATTCTTTTAATGTTATCAATTGGTACTGAAATATTGACATTTGTGACAACTGTAGCCATTTAACAATAAAGATTGAAATAACATAATTAATAGAAAAAAGATTCAACATATATCATCTTTAATTTTAGCCAATTCGTTTTGGAATTTTTATTAATTAATGTTAACATTCACATCAATGTCTACAAAATAAAAATGTTTTGTTTCTTTTGGTTATTGGGCCATTTTTCTTTTTTGCAATTGGTGTTAGTTTTTGTGAATCTAATTGAAAATTATTTTTCATTCTGATTTTGAGCTCATTTAACGGATTTCACAGATTGGGATGGCTGCAAATTTGAGGGATTTTGTCTTAACAAATAATGAAGGGAAAGAGGTAATTGTTTTACATTGAGATCAGAGTGTAATTAAAGCTAGTGGCATATATGAAAAAAGTGATGTTTATTCTTTGCTTCTACAGGCTGCAAAATTTTAAAATATTTTATTTCTATATGTCAATGTATTCATAATTAGATGGATTTTAGGATTTATCGTGTTGATATTATTGGGGCTTTTCTTTATTATTATTTTTTGTATCATGCCTTTTAGAATGTCATTTGTGGGTAACTTTTGACCAATATGTCCATCCAATGCTAAGATTGTGGAGTTTGCTGCCATTTAGAGGCACTTTCTATTTTTTGGTATGGTTTTCCTTTTCTTCTTCTAAGGAAAAAAAAGGGCAACAAGCATTAATACATATGACGCCGAACCAGATAATGCTGTGGACATGTAATGCTTTTTAGAATATATAAAGAATTGAGCTTTCTGCTTAATGATGTACTTCCTTAGATGTGTATATTTAAATGCAAACATTTAGATATATAGATCTTCCCAGACGATAAATCTGACATAGATCTTCTTCCTGGACATTAAATCTAACATATTACTTAGACATATCATTGATTGTATGGTCTCTTTCCTCCTTCAAAAGTGTTTTTGGATGCATTTTTTCGAGTGTTTGCCTATTGACTCCACAGTGATATACTGCCTTTTTTCAGGTAAAAGGATCAGAAATATTGACTTATGGTGGAGCACCTGTTGCATACGCTCTATGCCCCACAGAAACTGTAAGAATAATATTAATTGGTATTATTGATTATGTTCCTCGACAATTTGAAAGAGCTGTTCACTTTGTTTTGATAAGGATAAGTGCCATCAGTTCATCTGTTCCTAGTAGAGCTCCAACCTTGGAAAAATTAGAGGGAAAGAGAAAGAGGTTTTCTGGGAATTGGTTTGCTTGGTTATTCCCTTAAGACATAGGGTTTAAATACTATTTTTTTACATCTTAATGAGGAAACTACAGCTTGTGCAGTCACACAATCACAATATATAGCTAGTGTGTAATCAGAGCACAACCCACAGTCATAGCTAAATCTTAGCACTCGCCCTCAAGCTGGAGAGTTATCTTAGTCTCCTAGCTATTACAAACATATCCAATATGAGCCGGTGGTTCCCCATTAAGAAGCTGCTTTGCCAAATTCCTTATTCAATGGTTTCAATAAAGCCACCCTAGAGAGTCGGTGAGAATCCAATCAGCATGTGAGTGTGCCTTATTTTCATACAATGGGCCTCATCTTGAAGCTCCCTTGATGTATGTTATGTGTATCACTACATTCCAATTATTGTTGCATGGTGCTTGAAGAAACTATGAGATTATTGAGTTTTTTAACCAACCTCTAGTATTGCTAGGATCTTTTATTGGCCTTCTCTATCCTCAATAAGATTGACATTTGGATCCATAGGGGTGTCTACTGGTTTGCAATCCAACATGCTAGTTTCTTCCAGAATATCCAATGCATATTTCCTATGTCAAATAACAATGCCTGAATTGTTCTGTGCTACTTTAATGCCTAGAAAGTACTTTGACGGAAAAGCAACAAATAACACCCAGCCAACAATAAAGAAATATTGAATTGCTCAAATGGGAGAATTGTACTAATGGAAATAATAAAGTACAATAACGTTTTGTATCTGCAAATGGTTCTTACAATCCAGTAAAGAAGAGAACAAAAGGAAAAATACAATGAGAAAGATAAACAGCCTACAAGAGCAGGGGCCTCTGCCGTTACTCTCCCCTTTCCCTTTCATAGCCTCTTGCCCAAAAACAATGATGCTTTCATGATGATCTCCATTTTTCCAGCCTCTTGCCTTCTTATTCCCTCTCTCCTTCTCTCGCCTCGCCTTGCATAATTAACTTTGCCAGCTCAGCAACATTTCCCCCGCCTGCAATCTTCCTATGTCTCCTGGAATATATTCTCCAGGTATTGGGCCTTGGATCCTTTTTACTGGTGTTAAGGTCCAATAGCTCTCCATCATTGCCAGTCTGTTGAAGGGCTATCTTGTCCTCAAGATGCAAATTAGGGAATTGGTGGTGACTCCTGAAAACATCCTTAGAAGTAGCATTCTCCACTCCTCCATCTTGCCACTATATTAACCACCGGTTCGCAGATTTCCCATGCCTACTTATAGTACGGTGAGCCAAGATATATAAGGGAGTCAAAGGTGTGACCTCATCAGGTTTCAGCCCTATCGGAAGTGATGGGCACGCTAAAGCCGTGCTTACTACTTTTTCAAGAATGGAGACTGATAAGGAACAATTTCAAGAAAATCGATAAATCAATCAAACAATGAATTAAGAAGAGAATAAGATGAAGAGACTAATTTCATTGATAAATGACTGCAATACAAGATTACAATCCCTAGGAAAATAATCTTTCCTCTCCAGAAACAGGAGTCCTGCTCAACAACAGCTAAAACAGATGATTTTCCAAAAGATAGTTCCCCTCCCTCTACTCCTAGCTTATATAACAAAACAAAAGAAATGATGAAACCGTTTTTCTCCCTAAGTGCCAAGCTGGACACTAGGTGCACTCATTTTCTCTCTCCTGCCCCTAACTGAATTATTCCAACCTAATTCCTTCATTGCCCTTGCTGTGTTTTTGCCTCCCTAACTCCTAGCTAAAGGATATGCACAAACATGTGGAGTGGATTATTCGGAGACCTTTTCTCCTGTTGCAAAACTTTCTTCTGTTCGATTGTTTATCTCCTTAGCTGCTAATTACAATTGGCCACTTCATCAACTTGATATGAAGAATGCATTCTTGCATGGGGATTTGAGTGAAGAAGTTTACATGGAGCAACCACCTGGTTTTGTTGCTCAGGGGGAGTCAAGGAAGGTGTGCAAATTAAGAAAGTCTTTGTACAGGTTAAAACAGTCCCCTTGTGCCTGATTTTGGAGATTCAGTACGGTTGTGATTGAGTTTGGCCTACAAAGAAGTGCATATGATCATTCAGTGTTCTTTACATCATCTATTTCTGGGTGCATTTTATTGGGTGTATATGTGGATGATATAGTGATAACTTGAAGTGATGAAGCTGGAATTACGAGGTTGAAAGCATTCCTTGGGACTCACTTTCAAACAAAGGATTTAGGACCATTGAAATATTTTTTAGGGATTGAAGTTTCTCGCAGTCAGAAAGGGATCTATCTCAAAGAAAATATTGCCTGAATTTATTAGATGGTGCTGGTTTTATTGAGGCAAAAGCATGTGATGCGCCTATGATACCAAATGTAAAGCTGAAAGTTGAAGATGGAGATTTGTTTGAGAATCCTGAAAAATATAGGAGGGTTGTGGGAAAATTGAACTATCTTACTATCACTCGTCCTGATATTGCTTTTCCAGTAAGTGTTGTTAGTCAGTTCATGTCATCCCCTAGAACTTTATACTGGGATGCTGTTGTACATATTCTGAGATATCTAAAAGGTGCACCAGGACGTGGCATCTTATATCGAAATCATGGTCACCATGCTATAAAAGGTTTCACGGATGCAGACTATACAGGAGATCTTTCAGACAGACGCTCTACCACTGGTTATTGTGTCTTTGTTGGGGGTAATCTTGTTTCTTGGAAGAGTAAGAAACAGAATTAGTACCTAATCAAGTGCATAATTCGAATATAGAGCTATGGCACAGACTACCTGTGAACTTATATGGCTACGTCATTTGCTTGGAGAGATTGGGTTTGTTCAATCTAAACCAATGAACTTATGTTATGGTGTGACAATCAAGCAGCTTTTTATATTGTAAATAATCCTGTATTTCATGAGAGAACCAAACATATAGAAGTTGACTGTTATTTTACTCCGGAAAAACTAGAAGATGGATCAATCTGAACTTCACATGTCAGAACAGAAAGCCAATTAGCTGATGTATTCACTAAAGCGTTACCTGAAAATCGGATCGATTATATTTGTAACAAGCTGGGCATGATCAATATTTATGCTCCAGTTTGAGGGGAAGTGTAATGATATGTACAGCTGTTATTAGCTTAATTATAGGAATTTGTTAGGGATTTGTTTCCTAATTTAACTTTTGTATACATTATAAATACTTGTATATTTTTCAATGACGAATAAGAATTATCTCACTTTCACAAAGATCATCACTTGTCAGTGCAATATCATCCACATATATCACTAGATGGATGCATTTGTGAAGATTTTGAGAACTCAAGAGTTTTTATTATCTCAAATTACCCTAAAATGATACAAGGGTATATTTATAGGTATACAAGTAGTAAAAGAAAAATTACTATTCTACCCTTAATTACAACCTAATATCTAACAAAATACATTAACCAACACTCCCCCTCAAGTTGGTGCAAAGATATTACACATGCCCAACTTGCAAACTATGGCGTGGAAAGCTCGACTACCGAGTCCTTTTGTAAAAACATCAGCTAATTGTCTGTCCGACGTTACATGAAATAAGCTTAAAACACTATCAGATAATTTTTCTTTGATGAAATGCCGATCAATTTCAATATGTTTTGTTCTGTCATGTTGAACTGGATTATGAGCAATACTGATTGCAGCTTTGTTGTCACAATACAAAAATAGTCGGTCCCATTTAGCCAAATTCAACTCTGCTAATAACTTCTGCAACCATAACAACTCACAAACACCTTGAGCCATAGCTCTATATTCTGCTTCTACACTTGATCTTGCAACTACACTCTGTTTCTTACTTCTCCAAGTGACTAAGTTACCTCCCACAAATGTACAATAACCAGAGGTTGATCTTCATCATCTAAAGATTCAGCCCAATCTGCATCTGTGAAAGCTTCAATTCTTAGATGACCATTTTTTGAAAAAAGAATACCTCTTCTTGGAGCTAATTTTAAATATCTCAAAATGCGAAAAACAGTCTGTTGATGAGATTCTCTTGGATCATGCATAAACTGACTCACCAAGCTAACTGCATAAGCAATAGCTGGTCTAGTGTGGGATAGATAGATAAGTCTACCGACCAATCTTTGATATCTGCCCTTATCAACTGAACCTTCAGTCTCTGTTTGTAACTTATGGTTACTTTCAATGGGTGTATCTACTGGTTTGCATCCCAACATACCAGTTTCATCCAAAAGATCCAGAACATATTTTCTTTGAGAAATGAAGATCCCTTTGGTTGATCTGGCAACTTCAATTCCCAAGAAATATTGTAGTTTTCCAAGATCCTTGATTTCAAACTCCTGAGTTAAGAGCTTCTTCAGTCGAATCATTTATTCTTTATCATCTCCTGTCATCACTATGTCATCAATATAAACAATGAGAAGAGTGATCTTACCCTTGGAGTGCCTCATAAAGAGGGTATGATCCGCATTACTTTGCTGATAACCAAAGGATATCATAGCTTTGCTGAATCTGTCAAACCAAGCTCTCGGAGATTGTTTCAACCCATACAAGGCTTTCTTCAGTCTGCACACCTTTCCTTGTGTTCTCTCATCATCAAAACCAGAAGGAATCTCCATATAAACCTCTTCTTCTAGGTCCCCATGAAGAAATGCATTCTTCACATCAAATTGCAGCAAATCCCAATCCAAGTTAGCTGCACAAGATAGCAAGATTCTAATGGTATTCGTTTTAGCAACTGGTGCAAATGTCTCCTGATAGTCAACTTCATAAGTTTGGGTGAATCCCTTTGCCACTAATCTAGCTTTAAATCTTTTAATTGAACCATCAAATTTGTGTTTTATTGTGAACACCCACTTATAACCAACTACCTTTTTGTCTGAAGATGCAACTAGTTCCTAGGTTTCATTTTTAGAGAGGGCTTTCATTTCTTCAACCATAGCTTCTCTCCACTTTGGATCCTTGATAGCTTCTCTCCAATTCTGTGGAATAGACATAGAGGAAAGAGACAAGGCAAAGGCTCTATAGGAAGGAGACAGAATCATAAGAGACGAAGTTAGAGATGGAATGTTTTGTACACGACCTGACTCCTTTCCTTTGAGCAATGGGCAAATTTAAATCAGAATCAAGAGATAAATCAGAATCAAGAAGTGACTCACCCGAGGATTCTGGCAGTGTAGAATGCATGATGGCTTCTTCAGACCTATTCTTCCTCGAGTATCTCAACAAGTCAGGTCTATCTAAATGACCACCAACACCAACAACATTCTCCTCCCCCCGAACATCAACATTCTGCTCCTGAATAACAATCCCTTCGTTTTTCCTTTGAACTAGATCCTGAGGTAGCACAGGTACATTCATCACCACTTCTTCACTATTCTCCCCCTGAAGAGGTGATTGGATACTGTCAAAATAAGGTTCAGACTCCCGAAAGGTAACATCCATACTCACATAGAATTTTCTAGATGGAGGATGATAACACTTATATCCCTTTTGAGTTGGAGAATATCCAACGAACACACATCTCAGTGCTCTCGGATCTAATTTCCCAACATTCCTAGTATGAACAAAGCAAACACATCAAAAAATCTTTGGTGGAACAGTATAGCCAGTTTTTCCGGTTAAGACTTCTACAGGAGTTCTAAAGTTAAGAGCTTTGAGAGGCATTCAATTAATAAGATAGGTAGCCGCTAATACAGCATCCCCCCAATATGACTTTGGAACATGCATGGTAAACATAAGAGATCTAGCAACTTCTAACAAATGCCTATTTTTTCTTTCAGCTACACTATTTTGAGCACTAGTATAAGGACAACTAGTTTGGTGAATAATTTCATGAGACTCCAAATAAGTACCCAACCTACTATCCATATATTTTGTTCCATTATCAGACCGCAAAACTTTTATTTTAGCATCAAATTGAGTGGCAACCATTTTATGGAAAAATTGAAAACAGGAGAAAACATCACTCTTTGCTTTAATCAAATACACCCAAGTCATTCTAGTGCAACAATCAATGAAAGTAACAAACCATCGATTTCTAGATAAAGAGACAGTTTGTGTAGGTCCCCAAACATCAGAATGAACAATCATAAATGGCTCATTGGCTTTATTATCGCTCAAAGGATATGAGTTTTTAGTATGTTTAGCATACTCACAAGCATCACAAGATAAAGAATCAAACCGAGTTCTAGCAAATAAACTAGGATATAGTTTTTCTAAAACAAAAAATGACGGGTGTCCTAATCGCGTATGCCACTGAATGATCTCCTGGTTGACATCCTGATACTCCCCAAAAAGAGCCAACTCTTGACTGTCTTCCAGCATATATAAGCCATCATGCTCTCTATCACTGCCAATCCTCTTCCCTGTTTGAAGATCCTGACGAATACAAAAATCAGGAAAAAATTCAACCTTACAGTTAAGAGTTTTAGTGATAGCACTGACAGATAAAAGATTGACAGAAAATTGAGGAACATGAAGAACAGAAGACAATTTAATATTAGGAGTACAAACAACAGAACCTGTCCCAGAAATAGGGGTTAATGACCCATCAGCCACCCTGACACTATCCCTTTTTAAACAAGGAGAGTAGTTAAGAAAGCCTTTTGAAGTGCCTGTCATATGTCTATTCGCACCAGAATCAATAATCCATGAGTTATGATGAGAGAAAGTAGTACCTGACTTGACCAAATTAGAGATAGCACTAGAGGAAGGAGTAAGCTGAGACAGGAGACGCCTGAAATGCAAAATCTCATCAGAGGAGAGACTCTCAACTGAAGCAGACTCCTTAGATGATTCCACTGTTTCTAACACATGTGCTTGAGCCCTTGTTGGATTAACTCGTTTTCCCCCACGGTCCCTACTAGGTCTCCCATGCAACTTCCAGCAAGTCTCTTTAGTGTGCCTTGGCTTACCATAGTAATCACAGAGCAAATGATCTTTATCAAAAAGAATCCCTTTTGGTTGCTCAAGAGAGGTATGGGCAGTCAAACCCGACTTGTCAATAGGTGCAGTATAAAGCATAGCACCTCTCCTGGTCTCTTCCTGCTGAATTAAAGAATGTGCCTCCTCAAGTGAAGGGAAAGGAGTTCTGCCAATAACTTGAACTCGCACTTGATCAAATTCAGGATTTAAACCAGCCAGAAAATCATAAACCCTCTCCTTTTCAATCATCTTTTGAATCAGCACCGCATCATCAACACATTTTGCTTGAAAGTCCTGATAATAATCCAGTTCCTGCCATAAACTACCCAATTCAGAGAAATAATCAGAAATAGTAAGCTCACCTTGTTTTGTACCATGAACTTTGTTCCTGAGTTCAAAGATACGAGCATCATTTCCCATTCGAGAGTAGGTGGTTTTTGCAGCTTTCCATATCTTCTCTGCAATGTCAAGCAATAAATGCTGTCTAGAGATCTTAGGATGCATCGAATTTAGGAGCCAAGATATAACCAGTGAATTATCTGAGTCCCATTGATTAAAATTAGGATCGGTGACAGATGGTGGTTTTTTACTTCCATCGATATAAGTCTGCAACCTTCTAGCCTTGATCGACAATAAACACGATCTAGACCAAGCTAAATAAGTACTGCTCCCCTCAAGTTTAACTGGGCTAATTTGAGAATAAGAACTGTCATTCATGAAATGATGTCTCTCAACCTCCTTATGATCATCCTTAATATTTGACATAATGAAAAAGCCAAAAAAGGATAAAAAAATAGCAGGAAAAATTAACCCAGGAAAACAGAACCTGTTCGCGCGTGACCCAGAAACCGAGGTGGTCGGAAGTCACCGGAGATCAGTGGGTTGGAGGCGAAAAAGGGCGGCGAGAAGGTCGGCAAAAAAAACGGCAGCAAAATGTGGCCGGAGGTGGTGTCACGCGCCACACGCACCGGCGCGTGGGGAAAGGGCAGAATCCTTTGATCGGCGCGTGAGCTCACGCGCGGCTTCTGACGGCGCCGGAGACTAGGACACCGGCCGATCTTCACCCGATCTACCTTCCTATGGGGGCGGTGTCGAAAGAGGAGGTCTGGAACACGTCCTTCTAGACTCGCCGGAAAAATAGAGGTTACCGAAAAACGAACCGACTGCTGAAGGGAGTTAACTCGACCTTCGAAACGGCAGTGGCTCTGATACCATGAAGATTTTGAGAACTCAAGAGTTTCTATTATCTCAAATTACCCTAAAATGATACAAGGGTATATTTATAGGTATACAAGTAGTAAAAGAAAAATTACTATTCTACCTTTAATTACAACCTAATATCTAACAAAATACATTAACCAACAATTTGCCATGGTTGTATGATAATAGAATGCTGAGTGATCTAATTCACTTCTAAGCATCGCAAATTTTTATGCAGTTGTACTAAACCATTCAAGCCATCTCCTTGGAGATTGCTTTAGACCATAAAGAGTTTTTCGTGATTGCCATACTAGGGCCAAATAAAATGCACCCAAACACAATAAACAAATGAATATAGAATATTAAATTAATTAATTTATACCCTTATCACGTATCATAATACTAGTTTATAAATCATGCATCTAAATACAATTTCCTATTATAATCACAAAATAAGTTTACCCTTTGACATTATCCAACATTCAATTTATTTTAAATCAACAAAATGTATTTTTTTTTTTTTGCCCAAAGTAACTCGAAGGAATTCATCAAGGGGATACATGGGACTACAGTCTTGTAGGCTTGTTTAGGTACGGCTTTTTAGGCATGCTGGATCCGACCATTAAGGTCCGATGAGTTTAGTAGCCAATACTAGGCACTGCACTCATTATTGTTATATGGGGTCTCATTAATTCACAATATAGATCCCCATTAACTTGATTTTCAGCTGAATTTTCATCCCTATAGTCGTCAAATTATATTCTACTTGTAATTCCTACCGTTTACTAAGAACAATAATGATCTTTAAAATAATATTTTGCCAATTGTATTCACTTCACACATATTTAATTGCATTAAACTAAAATTCTAATCACATTATTGTATTCTATCGTTCCATCCATTTTACAGCACAATGTTGCCTTCCATTATTATATCAAAACAAAATCATTATTATGTCGCCATCTCCATTGTATATTTCCTTTCATCGGACCGTATTTAACATATTTTTATAACTCAACCAATTAGTATATTTGAAATTATTTTCTATTATAGATATCCTTCCATAATCTTATCTATGTACAAATACTACACATACTTGGATAAAATTTCAAAATTAATTAACTTATTATTTATATTTGATATATCATTTTCACACATTCATCTTATTAAATTAATTAAATTAAACTCAAGCTTGATTCGATATAGTACCCATTAATCATATCAAAAGCCTTAGACCCTGCTCATCTAAGTCTTGAGTATAGTAGTTCCACATTTAATTTAACAAAGCATGAACAACTCAAGACTGCCAACATGACTAGATTCATACTTTCAAAGGAAAAGTATCATAGCCTTACTCTTTATAGAAGTTCAGTTTTCTCCGTCTAAGCAATAGGTAAATTACCAGTTTTTAGAAAAGTATCAAGTTGAGTTTTCCTTCTTGTTGCATCAGAAAAATTCTAATTTTTTTGGTATGGTTTGAAAATCCTATAACACCAAAATTTAGTTTAAAATCCCTAATTTTTTCGCTAATTTTTTCGGGTGTGGTATAAAAACCCTAAAATACCAAAATTGGGGCTTTAATATTTTTAGTAGTTAGTGACTTGCGCCATCATCGCCAAAGGATACTCCACCTTTAGATTGTTCAACCCACTAAATTCAGTCACCAGAGGAGTTGTGAGTGAAGCAAACGCGCCAGTTGAAAACTGTGAGGTACTGTTCACGCTCCAACGAGTGACGTGCGTATAGGTCTTATTGGCCACCATCCAATCCCTTTCTTTTCTCAATCTTCTTGCTAGCATTTTCCGACTTCTAAGAATTTTTTTGGCTTTGATTTGTCATCTCATTTTTTGGATTTCCTTTAGAGGCTCTATTTGATTCTGGTTTCTTCTGTTGCATAAAGCCTTTTCTAGAGAGCCTTTTCTTGTTATTTTTTGACTTCTTGGGTGTTGAGCATTGTCCATTACAAACTGATATTCACGCTTAATATTAGTGCTTTGACACAAGACTTTTTCGATGCTGAGAGTATAATAGCAGGAGCTTTAGAGAATTTCAAGAGCTGCTGTTGTTTAGTTTTGTATCACGTGAATGTGTTTACTAAAACACTTAACAACAGGACTTTGTCACATTTTATTTTGCAAGTTGGTCATGTATAATATTTATACACCAACTTGAGGGGGAGTTTTGGATTTCTTAGTTTGATTTTCTTAGTTAAAATTTATATTTTCTAGTTAGATTAGAATTATATTATTAATTAGAGTTTATTTTCTAGTTAGCTTTTATCTTTCCTTATTAGAATAGATTTAGGATTCTTTTTGTTTTCTTTATAAATAGCTTATATTTTTTAGCTTTTTTAAGATGGCAGAATTAATAAAATTTTTATTCTCAAAAAGTTTCAAGAAGCAAGAAGCAAAGGGTAGTTGCTAGATCGAATGTTGAAGCATAGTACAGAGCTATGACTTATGGTATCTATGAACTTTTATGGCTGAATAACTTGCTAGAAAAATTGTGATTAGAGAAGATAGATTATCATTGTGTTACATTAAATAAGACCGCCATTAGTATAACACATAATTTAGTACAATATAATCAAACAAACACATTGAAATTGAGCAACGCTTCATAAAAGAAAAAGTAGACAAGTGGTGTTTTGAGTTTGTTTTGTGTAACATCCGATAGACAACTAGCTGATGTGTTTATAAAAGGGCTCAATAATCAAACTTTTCATACTTTGATTTGCAAGTTGAGCATCTGTGTTATTTTTGCACCAACTTGAACAGGAATGTTGACAGATTTAGTGTGTTTGTATATTGCCTATTATTATATTCTTGCCTGTTAAGAGTTTTTTTTTTCTAGTTAGGATTTTTTCTTTTAAGATTATTATTTTTTTTTGTATAAATACTTGTGTATATTCATTGTTTATACATATCAGAGAATCAATAAAATAGAATCCATTCAAAGTCTTCATATGTTAATGGATTTTTTTTACTATTTTTGTAGATTAATTATGTTTCTGCTCATGATAATGAGACCCTTTTTGACATTGTAAGCATGAAGGTATGTTCCATGTATTCTTAACAGTAATATATTCCATTTGGCATCTCTACTTTTATGCATCCCCTTCTTGTGGACTGAGATGATGTGAAGGACATACATTTAATTCAATTCTAACTCAATTACTACTTGTAGACTACGATGGAAATTTCTGTGGATGAGAGATGCAGGTTAAATCATTTGGCAACAAGTATAATAGCACTCTCACAGGTAAATTTGTGTTATAACCCGTTTTATTTTATTTATTTATTATTATTTTTTTTAAATACTGAATTTAATAAATTTGTTAGTTATTAGTAAATATTAAAATAAATTAATTAATTAATATCATAAACCTCCCCACTTCCCTAAATTTTAGTTTCCTATTATAATAAAACTACTTCTCTCCTTAAAAAGCAAATACAAAACTCTGCCAAAAAAAAGTGTTTTATCATCTGGATATTCGCTCCCTTTGGATTCAACCTTTGCAAATCATTATTGAAAGTAAGTTAATGTAAACATTTAAGTAATTTGTTTTTTTATTATTATTATTACAATTGTTTGTTCTTTTGCCTTTGCTTTCTTCGGCAAGTTGGGTTTTACAATAAAATAATTTAATTCCTTTTGCTTTTATGCATTGTACTCTTTTATTACAGAGTTGTTGTAAATTAGCTATATTTTATTTTCTTTTCTTGTACAGAATAGGAAGTTTCCTAGTTAGGGTTTTTATACTTGTATAAATTATGTAGCCTTCCTTCAATTCAATATATAAAAAATCATTCTCTAATCTATTTTGTCACATGGTATAAGAGCCTTCTAAGGCTTGATTTGGGGTTGTTTTTCTAGGGTTTCTTTTGGGTTGGGTAATGTGTTCAGCCATTGTTAGGTTACTATTTGGGATGTAGGGTTACTGTTTGGGTTGGATAACCATTTTATGGTGACCATCTTGTCTCACCGCCGGCATCAGAAGAAGCGCAAGGCGATTTCCGGCAGTTCCCGAAAATCCGGTGACCATCTTGTAGGGGGAGCAGAATGTTGTTGGCCGTTTAAATAGACTTGATTTGTTGAGATACTCGAGGAAGAATAAGTCTGATGAGGCCATCATGCATTCTACATTGCCAGAGTCTTCGAGTGAATTATCTTCTGATCCTGATTTAAATTTGCCCATTGCTCAAAGAAGAGGAGTTAGGTCATGTACAAAACATTCAATTTCTAACTTTGTTTTTTTATGATTCTTTGTCTCCCTCCTATAGAGCATTTGTCCTGTCTCGTTCCTCTATGTCTATTCTACAGGATTAGAGGGAAGCTATCACAAATCCAAATTGGAGAGAAGCAATGGTAGAAGAAATGAAAGCTCTCTCTAAAAATGAAACTTGGGAACTAGTTGACTCTCTAGACAAGAAGTTGGTTGGTTGTAAGTGGATGTTCATGATAAAACACAAAGTTGATGGTTTGATTGAAAGATTCAAAGCCAGATTAGTGGCAAAGGGATTCACTCCGACTTATGGAGTTGACTATTATGAGATATTTACACCCGTTGCCAAAATGAATACAATTACAATCTTGCTATCCTGTATAGCTAACTCGGATTGGGATTTGTAGCAATTTGATATGAAGAATGCATTTTTCCATGGGGACCTGAAAGAAGAGGTTTATATGGAGATTTCTCTTGGTTTTGATGATGAAAGAACTAAAGGGAAGGTGTGCAGACTGAAGAAAGCATTGTATGGATTGAAACAATCTTCGAGAGCTTGGTTTGACAGATTTAGTAAAGCCATGATCTCTTTTGGTTATCAACAGAGTAATGCTAATCATACCTTGTATATGAGACACTCCAAGGTTAAGATCACTCTTCTCATTGTTTATGTTGATGACATAGTAATGACAGGAGATGATAAAGAAGAAATAGTTCGGCTGAAAAAGATCTTAGCTCAGTAGTTTGAAATCAAGGATTTTGGAAAGTTACAGTATTTATTGGGAATTGAAGTTGCCAGATCAACTAAAGGAATTTTCATTTCTTAGAGGAAATATATCCTGGATCTTTTGGATGAGATTGATATGCTGGGATGCAAACCAGCAGATACACCCATTGAAAGTAACCATAGGTTGCAAGCAGGAACTGAAGAATCAGTTGATAAAGGTAGATATCAAAGATTGGTTGGTAGACTTATCTATCTCACACTAGACCAGACATTGCTTATGCAGTTAGTTTGGTGAGTCAGTTTATGCATGATCCTAAAGAATCTCATCAAGTTGGGTTTTGCATTTTACGGTATTTAAAATCAGCTCTAGGGAGAGTTCTTTTTTCAAAAAATGGTCATCTTCGAATTGAAGCTTTCACAAATGCAGATTAGGTTGGATCTCCAGATGACAAGATCTATTTCTGGTTATTGTACATTTGTGGGAGATAACTTAGTCACTTAAAGAAGCAAGAAACAAAATATAGTTGCAAGATCTAATGCAGAAACAGAATACAGAGCTACAGCTCAAGGTATTTGTGAGTTATGGTTGTAGAAATTATTAGCAAAGTTGAAGTTGGCTGAAAAAGATAGACTATCTTTGTATTGTGATAATAAAGCTGCAATCAGTATTGTTCATAATCCTGTTCAACATGATAGGACAAAGCATATTGAAATTGATCGACACTTCATTAGAGAGAAATTATCTGATGGTGTCTTGAGCTTACTTCATGTAATGTCGGACAGACAGCTGATTGGTGTTTTCACAAAAGGACTCGGTAGTCGAATCTTCCATACCATAATCTACAAGTTATGCATGTATAATATTTTTGCACCAACTTGAGGGGGAGTGTTGGTTAATTTATTTATTTTAGTTAGTTTTGTAATTAAGGATAGAATAGTATTTTTTTCTTATATACTCGATGTACCTATATAAACCTATTGTTATTATTCTTTTATTGTAATTAAAATAATAAAGAAAATCTCATTCTACAAAATCTTTAGCTTTAAATGGGCCTCTAGTTGAATATTTGTATAACAAGTTAGGCTCTGTATTCCAGCTTGAAAGGGAGTGTTATAGGATAGTGTGTAAATAGCTTTTATAAGATAGTGTGTAAATAACTAGGCTTAGCCTTTTTCATGTAGCTCACTTTTTAGTGTAGCCTTTTCTCCCTAGTATATAGCTTTTTTCACCTAGTGTAGTTATACTTTTTACATTTAATCTTGTATACATAGATAATGTAATCTCTAAGAGAATAAATGATGTGAGAAAACCTTTTCCTTTTTCTTGGTCTCTTACAACGAGTGTCCTATATGATCAGCTTTTTGCGTAGCATGACCCAAACCTGACTTTTTTGCTGAATTCAGCCTATAATTTTTTAGTCATTAATCTTATGTGCTTGCCTCTCACACTTTCTTTTTCCACAAAGAAAGTGGGGATGGTAAACATCACATGCAAAGTAAATTGACTAATGCTTTTAACTCTGTGTAAATTTCAACTATAGTAACTGGTTTATTGGCTTATGGGAATGAGCAAGGCATGTTTTGTGTTTGATTTCATCTATTGATTTGACTTTTGTCTCTAAATGCCTAGGTATCAACCTTAACCTTTTTTGTTTTCTCCATGGTTTAAGGGTGTACCGTTTTTTCATGCTGGTGATGAGATGTTACGCTCAAAATCACTTGATCGTGATTCATACAACTCCGGGGATTGGTTCAACAGGTTTTTATTGTTCTTATTTGATTTAATTAATCAATTTGCTTGTTTGATGGGTTTTTGAATGATTATTACTTTGAATAGCCATAACTTTTTGTTATATATATTGTACAGTATCGATTTACATTCCTTGTATAATCTAGCAAAATTATAGGCTAGTATCCTTAGCTTTCTTGCAACATGTATATATATATTTGCTCCGTTGAATAGAATTGTGAGGAATATTTTCTCTATTGTGTGTATGTCTACATGGTATCATAGCCTTTTTTGGGTTTAGATTTGAAATTTTCAGTCTGTAACTTCAGTGTCCGCCCTTGTTAGTGGATTTGGTTTCTCTTTGGTCACAATTAGAAGTGACTTTTTGGTCTCATCGCTAGCACTGAGTCATCTGCACCTGAGTAACACTAAAGGATGACCAAAACAAGAGGAAATCCTTTGAATCTGAAGTTGTTTCACCACCAACGAATTCAAAAAGTGGACGGAACACCTCAGGCAAGGAAAACCACAACACCAGCAAATCCGATGACCAAACAAACACCGTAAAAGTGTTGGAAATAGCCAGGCGACACCGGATAACGTATCGGAGGGTCGCTGGATGCCACATGTGCTACCATGTGCTGGTGCATGAGGGAGAAAGTGGGAACTGTGGCGGCACGTGAGACTCACTCGCCGGGTAGATGGACACCGGATTTTGTGAAGATGCTTGAATTACCCCTGTATCCTTCCTACGTCGGCGACGAGATAAAATGGTCACCGAAAGTAGTGACCCTAAGAGGGATAGTAATAGGATATGTAAAACCCAAAAAACCCAGAACCCCAAAAATAGCCTATTGATCTGATATTATGTAAATAAACATAAAATGGGAGAAAAAATAATCTCATTTTCTGTATTGAAAAATACATCTATATATACAAACATAGAAGAGTTAAGAGTTCTAGTTAACTAAGGTAACCTAGTTAGATAAGAAAAGTTATATTTTGTTCATAAGATTAAGCTACTCTATTTATAATTTGTAACTTGACGTGATTACTTCACCTAGCCCCTTTACAAGGGCATTAAATGAAATTGTTTCTACTACTCCTAGTGACATAGTTTTTCCTTCTCCAAGTGATCCTAATCCTATTGCTTCTACTCCAACAAAGCCACCTTTTGTCAAAGTTTATTCTAAGAGACAGAATCCTCACTACACTTCCTAAATCAAATTCATCATCAAATCCAATGTCAAGTGATCTTTATCTTCCAATTTTCTTGCAAAAAGACAAACACCTATGTGCATACCCTAATGGCAACTTTGACTCTTATAATCATTTATCTCCTTCTACATATTCTCTTAGTGCCTTTCTCAACTCTATCTCTATTCTGCGAATTGTCAAAAAAGCCTTATCTCATCTTGGTTGGTGTGATGCAATTATAGAGGAGATAAATATTTTGGATGAAAATCAAACTTGGAATTTGGTTGATTTGTGTAAAGGGAAGAAAGTTGTGGGATGCAAATGAGTTTTTGCAGTTAAAGTTAATTTTGATGGTTCTACTAAACTTAAAGCTAGACTTTTGGCAAAAGGATATACTCGAACATACAAGCAAATTGTTCAAACACCTTCTCTTTAGTGGCTAAACTCACTTCTATTAGATTGTTTATCTCCATAGTTGCTTCAATACACTAGCCTTTACAGCAATTGGACATCAAAAATGCTTTTCTTCATAAAAATCTTGAAGAAGAAATGTACATGGAGCAACCACTTGCATTTGTTGCTCAGGGAGAG
Source organism: Excoecaria agallocha (assembly GCA_037975025.1). NCBI lineage: Eukaryota > Viridiplantae > Streptophyta > Magnoliopsida > Malpighiales > Euphorbiaceae > Excoecaria > Excoecaria agallocha. Next base: position 412,898 of record JBBPFJ010000043.1, on the reverse strand, counting down.
TATGGAAAAGTTTGTCCTACTTGAAAGGAGCTCCTAGACTTGGCATATAGTATAGCAATCATGGATACACTTACATTGAGTGTTTTGCAAATGTTGATTGGGCTTGATATAAGATTGATACAAGGTCCACTACAGGTTATTGTGCCTTTGTTGGTGAAAACCTGGTGTCGTGGAGAAACAAGGAGTAGAGTGTTGTATCTGGATTTGTTCCAAAATATGAATGCGCGGCATAATCCACATGTGAAATTTTGTAAATACATCATCTTCTAGTTGAAGTCGGTTTGAAGCTTTCATCTCATGCTAAACTCTAGTGTGATAATCAAGGTTTTCTTTACATTGCCTCAAATCTAGTGTATTATAAATGAGCCAAGCACATAAAGATTGCCTATCGTTTTATCCTTGAGAAGATCCAACAATGTTTAATTTCCACTAGCTATGTAAAGATATGAGAGCAACTAGGTGATATTTTCACGAAAGCCTTAAATGGGACTCGGGTTAACTATCTTTGTAATGAGCTGGATGTGATTTAATATCTATACTTTCAATTTGAGGGTGAGTTACAGATATTGCACAGCTGTAGATTTACATTCTTCGAATAGTTTAGTAAAATTGCAGGCTAGTTTTCCTATAGCATATTTATATACATTTTCTCTCTTTTGAATACAATTATGGGAAGTATTCTCTCCATTGTGTGTTTGTCTACACTTTTCATCTCATTATAATGTGAATGCACTACTAAATGCTGCACGTTATTTATTGGTACTTTCAGGCTAGACTTCTCTTACCATTCTAACAATTGGGCTGTTGGCCTTCCTCCAAAAGAGAAAAATGAAAAGAACTGGCCACTGTAAGCATTCACTTCCCCTACATCATTTTATATTTTCTGTATGCTTATATTTATTCTTTCATTTTTTAATACATTTTCCCCTTTAGAAATTATTTTGTCCTATACATAAACACGGACGCACACTATGCATGCATCATGTTAAAGAAACTGTTTCTTTTAGTTAGTCTTATGGAATAGTTTGTGTGACATCTTAATTGCTAATCTGGAGCTCCATCTTTCATCGTTGTCCCCACAGAATAAAACTAAGGTTGGCAGATCCATCCTTCAAGCCTCAAAAGCAACACATCCTTGCAGCTCTTGAAAATTTTGCAGATGTGTTACAGATCCGATATTCTTCACCACTTTTCCATTTGACAACTGCTAATGCTATCCAAGTGAGGACCTCAAATCATTCATTACATGTCTTATAATCATTTTTAGACAAACAAAATGTTTTTTGAGAAATTAAGAATAAACTTTTGCAAGGTACTCTTTCTAGTTCACCACAGAGCTGATTCCTGCAATAATATTTTGGGCTTTAATTGTGGCAGTAGATGATTTATATTACTCAGTTGTCTGAACGGTTAATAGTTTCAGCTTGACCACACTTATTCATATGTATGGCTTTTAGTTTTTATGGTTGTTTATATTATTTGATTGGACTTAATATGAGACCAGAATGGTCAAATCTGAGTTTACATTCTCAGTTCCCATCTTGCAAATTATTGGCCTGCGCTTCTGTCTGCTATTGGGAATGAAATACTTCTTATCTTATTCCAAGATGTATAGTCTTGCCCTCCAACAAAATATCTTTCTTTAGGTTGTGGTATGACTTAAATTTTTCTGTCTCCCGCTGCTTGCTTCCTGCTATCAACTTCCACAATTATCTCTGTTTTCTTCTCCACGCGGAGAAAATATCAATAATTCACTAATGATTCTGATCTCTGCAATTATATATTTTCTTGTGGTGCATTCTTCTGGTTTATTCTCACCTATTCTTGTATTTTTCATTTTTACTAGAATACGAGACAGCAGCAAGTTTCTAATGATATGACATGGCATTCAGGAAAGGGTGCAATTTCATAACACTGGTCGTTCATCAGTCCCTGGTGTGATAGTGATGAGCATTGAAGATGGTCATGAAGGTTTCCCAGGGTTATCCCAATTGGATCTCATGTGGGTAACTATATACGTGTGTGTGCGAGCGCACATGCGTTTGTATAATGTATTTGTTTATGTATATTGCTAATCTTATCAGTTGCACTTGATGCTATTTTTTAACTTGGTCACTTTTTCAGCTACTCATACATTGTGGTTCTCTTTAACGCCCGGCCAAATGAAGCCTCATTTGTTTGTCCTGAACTAAGTGCAAGAAGACTTCAGCTACATCCTGTCCAGGTAATTATTTGGAATGAATTCCCTGATCTAAAATTTGAGTGGCTTCATGTAATATATCAGTTTCTGGAGCAAGTATTTGATTTTAATCATGGAGGTTATTTGAAAATTGCTTTGCAACTCAGATGCTGAACAATGTGAATTTTGTTGTAGTCTAGATGTTTATGGGGGGAAACGGAGCCAACGGGAAGTTGACATTTATTTCTCTGGGATTTCTGTTCTTTTTTCTATTGTGAACTCTTGTATGTTAACGAGAACAAAAACAAAAATTCTGCATTACCTGGGAAAATAAGTTTAGCCGTAAAAAAAAAAGAGTCCTTCAATAGTTTGTTGGCTTGACTTCATTGCACTGTTTATGAGCTCTTGTTTATCTTTCTATGGAAATATTTACAGGTTAGATCGACAGATAAAGTTGTGAAGAAGTCAATGTACGAAGCATCCTCAGGGAGCTTCACTGTGCCTCCAAGAACGACATGTGTATTTGTTGAGCCTAGACAAGTTTAATCAGTCATTTTAGGCCAGGCTGATATAGTGTTCTGTCTAATTATCACATCCAATAAGTTGGTTGAGAAGTTTTGTAGGTGCTGGTTAGCAGGAAGAACAACACCAAATTACAACTGATATGAGCAAAGAATGCCAAAGTCCCAAACAGACTGGATGCATGTAATTTGCTTGTTTCAGTTGTTTGTGCACAATGACTGCCCATTTGACTGGACAGTGGATCCTATCTTTGTTGCTGACCATTTTGCAAAATTTGTCGGTCAATAAGTCAATCACCTGCTAGAACTTGGAAAAGTTTTGGTGGCTTATGTGGCATATCCTCAAATGAGCTTAAATCTCTCAAATTTCACTATTCTACATTTCCTATTTTATTAAAGTTAATTGCTCAATCCTTCTGTGTAACACACTGCGACATATATATATGTATACACACACATGCACATACACAGCATCTTTCCGACAATTCACTTATGACCATAACTGGCACTAGAATTTAAAATGGCTTAAAGCTACCAGAATTCATAGCAAGAATTTAAAACGGCTTAAAGATACCAGAATTCATAGCAAACCTAATTCTGGTTCCTGATAGGAGAAATTTAAGTGACTAGATACAAAAGTTACTAAAGATGTGAATTAGCATCAGAAAAATTGAACCCACATTAAACCTAATGCTGGTTCCTGATAGGACGAATTTGATTGACTAGATACAAAAATTATTTACGATGGGAATTAGTAAAAAAAAAAAATCTGACCCACATTTTAATTTTAACTAGCATTTTTTCATATGAATACGTACGAACATTTTTATATTTCTTAAGGAGCGAGAAATGATTTTTTTTGGATGTGAAGGAACCAAATATTTGCTTCAAGGTGGTTTATAGAAAACTTTGATTCCTTCATATATTCATTCTCCTTGAACGAAAAAGTGTAATCTACTGCCAGATGCGAGATACGCTTACTATTCAATATGCAGTTGTCATATGCACATATACGGTGGATCTGCAGCTGGATCAAGCGAACAGTACCTATCCAGCTATCGATATCTTGTACACTATATATATTTAAAATCAACAGCAAATAGGGCTGACCCGAAATTTCGTAGAGCCAACATTTTAGAAGTTATAATTTTAGAAAGCAAGAACTAGTTTTAACTGTGTTTAAAATATTACACCAGATAATAGACAACCTAACCACAGGGTGTGAGCTTTTTATTGACAGCACCTCGGGGATTATCATCTTTCCAGCCATCCCATGCTCTTGCCATCTCTACTGCCGCGTCATCATTGTCATCTTCTTCTTCTTCGCCTGGTTTTAACTTCTGATCGTCCTTGTACCAAGCCGAATTGGCTTCTGCATCATTTTAGCATTTCTCTCTTGCCATTTGTTCATAATCTCCCTCTCCCTTAACCCAGCTTCTTCAATGCTCATGGTTGGCAACCTCCACAGAATTTTCGACATACCAAATCCAAATAAGAAGTTTATTTAAGACAAATAAAAACATACCGAATACACAGATAATTTAAAGTCACTCATCAACAGTAGGAAAAAATTTACAAGATTAACCAAATGTATTGACAAGGCAATGAAGATACCTATGGTTAGGTTGGAAGACTTGTGCTGCCATCCTTTCCCTCCCATTTTTTAGACTTCCGCCAACTAAACTTGCTGGTCCAAAATATCACGGGCTGGTGCTTATGTTCATATGCCTGGGAAACCTTTGCTCTTCCTTCGAGAACATCTTGAGCAAAAGTAGAGCATGCAATAGGTTGTGCTGGCTTGGTATATTGTGCTCGAGCAGCAGCCCCACAATGCCAGGTCTCTGCTTTCCAGGGTTCTTTCATCAAGAACTGCCTGATAAAATTCTCTGTCCCCTTACTGAAATATATAGCATATGCTAAAACTCAGACTTCATGCTGACAAGATAAACCGATTACAATGGAGTGATGGATCAAGAGAGCACAAAACACAGCAATAGAATAAATATACACAACACCAACTGATACATTGTGGACTCAAGGACTACAAAATGACACCCTTAACTTGGAGCAGGAACTGAGCCATAGAAAACAAGAAAAATGATGATCCGAAGATGCAAATTTATACAACAATGACAACATGGTAATTATTCAGAATCTTTGTGGTTCAAATATTAGCATCATTTAAATTAGCTATTAAGAATCTCTTATGAAAACGACTAATTGTAAGTGTTATACTTGAATAGCAAGTCTTCTTTTGCAGCTCAAGCCACAGAACACACAGATTCCAACCATTGGATAGTTCGATCATTAGTAATGGATTTATTTTAACGTATTGTATTTCAAATCATGAATATCCATGAAACAGAGAGGCACACTTGATTCCAAGAGACCGTTATGGAAAAAAGATACCTTTAACTGCCTTTCCTTAACAGCACAAAGCATTTCTTGCTCCTTTTTAACATTTCAAGCAGATCAAATACCTATAATGTGGTCACAAAAAAAATAAGCAGTGTATGTATGGATCTACTAATAATAACTTGGATAATTTAAGTCTAGATGTAAATAAAATATTAAGACTAACCTTATAGATGGCCAAGGAGGTGGTAGTAAGCCGAGCCTGCACAAAAAGAGTAACTTGCTCTCAGCATGAGACAAAATTATAAGAAAATAAAAAGTCACGCAATTAAATTTAGGATGAGGAGGTTAGGTGATTGACTCTATTGCTAGATAATTGAGTTTTAGCATAATAAGATTATTTTCTTTCGAACAACCAGATGCCAAGTCCTTTCTGATAAAAAAATACAAATATTATACTAAACCATCTCCATGTAAACTCAAAAATAAAAAACTAAATCTCGAAACTGAAATCATGGAGTTGCATTTTCCTTAAATAAAAAGCTAATATTTACAGAACAAGTCATGAAAACGTAAATAAGAAACCTTTATGATTAAGTTTGCAGCTGCCATTAGTTTCCAATATTACAATCATGCAAAAGGGCCGGCACACTACCCACAAACTCCAAGTTAGACCACAGTTCATTTAGCCCATCGTCGGATATTAAATTATTATTTGCTAGTAAGATATGTGGGTCACCTTCAGTGGAAAAAACAGATCAATTTGGCTACCCTGCCAATTTCCCAAACAATTTAGAAAGGCTGAAAGAAGAAACAAAAAGAGAACAGGAGAAAATTTCTAAAGGATCCCAAAATTATCTTAATCAGAGCCCTTAAATTTCGGAAAGATTCCAAGTAAATAACTAACCTCCCTTTCCTCTTCTCCATCATCATTCAATACATCTTCCTTCCCAGCCTCAACTGGAGTTGATAAGGCAGTTGCTTTCATTGAACGGCCATGGCGCTCTTTCCGCTCCTTTATTTCCAGAAGTTTTGCTTGAGCAGCTCTATGGCGATTGAACCAGGCAATATAGACAGAATTATATAGGCATTCGACCAACGCCATAAAATAAAAATAACAATAATATTAAAAGAGAGTTCAATATCTACACAAACACAGAATGAAGCGAGGGCAAATCTACCTCCTGGGCTCTTTTTTCAGCAAAGGAAAGCTCCCGAAGACACACAAGGGGTGAATTGGCTCTTACTAAATTTTTCAAGTAAGTTCTATAAGCAGAAATGAGGTAATTTCTAGTGAAGAGGAGAATATGCCACAGAAAATATTTTTCAAAGGCTTTTTTAAAATTAATTTATTCTGCAGTACTTAAGTTAAATAACAAAAATAATTTTTAACAGAATTATTTTGAATTAAAAAAAAATTTAATAAATCATAACTGTTAAAACTAATTTAGAAATGGAACAAAGAAAGGAAAAGAAGACACGCAAAACAGATCAATACAAAAATTTATCACAGTTCGATATTGCTGTCTCTATCTACTCTCCACGATATCATCTTGAAATTTTTTTCTTTACTAATAATTCTTTTAATGGATAAAAATTAAATTTAATATATAATTCAATTATATTTTACCCACAATCTTTTTTTCAAGTAAAACATACAAAAATTTACTGAAATTTCTAATATTCTAACCAACCCTTCTCACAAATTTTTACTAAGATTCCACACAAAAATATTACAATAAAATATTATAATCTAATTGAGGAAATTAATAATATATGAAATGTAAGATGCGAAAATTTGCTTAAAAAATATGAAAGTTTTGTATCTCAAGAGATAATATGATTTTCTAACTTCTCTAAACTTTTAAGACTCAAAAATAATTTATATTTATAGCCAAAAATTCATCATAACCATTAAAAAACAGAAAATAGCTTTTAGATAAAATACAATATATTATATTATTACTGTTCTTTTCCTTCCTAATTACAATTTAATCTTTCTATTATTCTTTATTCGTCTCCAAGTTACTTACATCTCTTTACTTATAATTTTAGTTGTCTTTCCCTTTCACAATCAATTACATAATTATTCATTTTTGTATCATTTATTTCATATTCTCTTCCAATTTACATTTTTATCCTCCTAATATCATCACATAACGGCAATTTACTATTCGGTTCTTATTACTAATTTCTTTATCTATTCTACATTTTGTTAAATTCAAATTTATATTTTTAATTTTCTAATTACTCTTTGATCCCTTGTATTGCTATTTTTTTTTATCTTTGATTACTTATTTCCCAACTTTGGAAGATAATTACATTTTAGTCCCTAAATTTTCATTTTATCATATAATTAATTAATTATAGTGCTAATTTACTTTATTTACACTTTATTTATCTTTTAGTTCATTTTACTCCTCTATTTACGTTTTAGTCATGAACATTTCTTTATGTAATGATAAATTACTGTTTAGTCCATGATTTTATTTTCTTACACTGTCACTCTTTTACCATTTTACCTCTTTTAATTATAATTTTAGCATTAATTTACACTTATACCCCTGCTTTCTTGTTTAATTACATAATAGTCTTTATCTATCACTTAATTATTTTTATTATTTTAATTATTTAATTTTTCATAGCTCCTTAATTTTATTCTGATCTCATTATACTTTAATAAAAATTTAATCTTGATTAAGCATACTGATTATATTAATTCAAATACCAATATCAATGTAATTCTCTCCCTTATTTAACTAAATAAAACTTTATCTTTCTTAATTTCTTAATTACTCTTAAATGTTTTAATTTTACTATTTTTCTTTATTCACTCATTTTATCTACAAAAATTCTTATTTAATACAAATTTCACTATTAACCTTGATTTAGAGTAAAACTTCACTTTTACCCTCTAATGTTCCAATCCTTTTTCAAAAATTATATTTAAACTTCCATCTTTTCACAAAATTTCATTTACGTCCTTAACTTTTATCAAAATAACATTTAAGTCTTATCTTTCCTCAATATGACATCTAGGTCTCATATTTCACTAAATTGACATCTAAGTTCTTTGTCTAACTAAATTGACATTTATGTCCTCTTTTTTTCATAATTACTATTTTACCCTTAATTTTCCTTTTTTTTAAACATTTTTACCATACTTTTTTATATTTTTAACTTATAATTTACATTTCTTTATTTTAGTCCTTAAATTCAATTTTTTTGCCAAAATTATAGTTTTGGTCCTATTTTCTGAACTTTTTTACTAAATTATGATTTTTCCATTCGTTTACCAAATTCATTCAAAATTCCATGTTTACCCTTTCTAACTACAATTTCATATTCTTTTGGTAATTTTACCTTTATTTACCCTTTTGCCATATTTTTCTCATTTTAATCCCTAATTTTTATCTTTATTAATTATTTTTTCTCCCTTTTTTATAATATTATCACTTATATTTCAGTTTCACCCTTAGTAGTTTTTATAGTAACGAAAACCTTCGAATTGGACATGTGGAACACATGGCCATATATTTAATATAAGTTGAGGTGGTCATATGGAGGGCACCTCAACCACATCATACTATTTTCTTTTTCTCTATTTTCTCATAATCATGGTGTGGAACCGTGTTTGGTCCACTATCCTGAGTCGCCATGACTCACATACCGTAATGAATACCCATATGGCCAGCCATAGATATCCTATACCTTTGACTTTGCTTCTAAATACTAAAGGCAAAACTATTTTCATCACATACATATAAAATATGCAACATATTCATAATTTTTTCATATTTTCACATTATGTGACAATCACATCTTATATGATGTGCATCATTATCTCTCATTCATCATGTAACTTCATTTTGATGCTTTAAATCATCATAATCTTATCAAATTAATCAAGCATACCATACCACATTCATATTAAAATTGTTTAATTCACGAAGTACATTTCTATCATGTTCTCAAAATCTAATTTTCATGTATATAACATTGTTTCTTTATTTTTTATCATTCATTCCTTTATAATTCCATAATTCTCTATTTGGCTATCACTAGGTTAAATATATTTAAATTTGTTTAATTCATCAAACATATTTCTACCATATTTTTCATGCATATCAAACATAATTCTAAGCTTAAATCAATTTAATTCTCTATCAAACTTAATTTCATTATTTATCACTCAATTACATTAATATACCATTTATTTACATTAAAACCAACATTACTTAATTTATCATTATGGGACATGATGGGTTTCTAAACCATTTTCATATTTTTAATCATTCTTTTATACAATTTCTCTTACCAATCCTATTATTTATCATTCAATTTCACTAATCTACATTCAATTTAAAATTTAGCATCATTTACATCAAAAGTCCCAAAACACATAAACTAGGGTTATATGAAATTAATCAGTTTAGGTGTCCACTTACCTATTTTCCAAGCTTTCCTCATTATTTTTCTTCATTTTCCATCTTTTCCTCCCTTTTCCCTTTGATTCCACTTGATTTCTTTTGAATTCCCACTTTGGCCAAATCCTTACATGTATATTTTCCTCAAATTTCTTCATCCATAATTCAAATTCAACCAAAAATATAAATTTCTACATCAAATTCTACCTAAAAACCTATTAAAACCACTAAAATATCACTAAATTAACTTTTTTAGATTTTTGCTCCAAACTTCTCTTCACAATTCCATCAATTTTCTCCATTCAAAATCTAAATTTTTCTTAATTTTGGGATGATAAGAGATGATAATAATAATAATGGTTGCAATTGATAGAGAATAAAAAATTATGGTGGAAGATCTTAAATCAAATGAAAAATGATGGAATTTCAATAAGCTTTGGGTTATATTTTTGAAGGAGAGGGAAAGCTATTTTCTAGTTTAGTTTTTGTTCAAACTTTTTTTGGTCTTGGGTAAATATACTCCCTAAAAATCAACTCCAAAATCAGTGGTTTAAAGGGTGAACAAATCAAATCACTTTATGTGGATATAATTATGCCACTTATGAATTTTTCATTGGCTCATCCATATTTATTTTATTTTTTCACTAAAATTATTTTAAAAATTCATAAATATTATAATTAAGATGTTTTTAAAATTTTGTATCAATCGGAGTTCGTTTCAATAAGTTTCTGGACACCATAACATTCTCGACCGGTCCAAAATTTTGATTTTTTGCTCTTTTTTAGATTTTAATGTTTTCCTCATCAGAATTCTCTAAAAGATATTTTTTTCATACAAAAATATATACATAAAGGCGTGTGTAAAATTTTAAGTTATTCCGACATCGTTACGGTATAATTTCAGCTCTTGAGATAAAATCAGCCGGTCTAAAATTTAAAAATTTAAAGTTGTTAGAAAAATTATTTTTCACTTTTAAATATTAATTAGGATAATTTATAATAGATATGAGCTAATAGAATAATTTTTGGAGGTTTGTGAAATATTTTCAGGCTGATCAAAGTTTTGATTAACCTTTTTCGATCTGGGTAAATTTTTTATTATCCAGTTTGAGGGCTTATTCAATCTCAATTTTCATTCAAATTACACCACTAAACTCCATTTAATACATATATTTATCATCCAATGTTTAAGTGCTAACTTTTCATTAGGTCACCCATCTCAAAATTTCTCTAGGCTATGCACGTTTAACACTTAGGCAGTTATAAATTTTACTGTACTATACCGAAATACCATTTCAATTTTACTATTCACTACCAAAAAGATATTATTCATGCCAGATAAAATTTTAGGGCATTACATAGTACAAGTTCTATTGCCCAACAAAAAGAAATGAATTCCTAGAATATGTGCCTTTCACTAATACTGATATGACAAAGGAATTTTAATATAAGCCAAATGATATAGCAACCAAAAAGTGCATTAAGAATTCAGTAAAATATTTAGTCCAAAAGTCTTATATTTGCCAATTAGACTAATGGTTGTACTTCGAATAAATGAACAACATTTACCTTTAATTTTGCTAGGGAAGCCTTAGGAATTCGTATCCTATCATCATGTTGAACTTTTTCTTTCAACATCAAACAAAGAAATAAAAATTAGTTTCATGTGTGTGTGCAAAACCAAAATAATTTAAGCAAATTTAAAAAAAATACCAATGCACTTCATAATCAAGCTTTAGAATTAATGTATACTAAGTATAAATCTAGTTTCACACTTGAAACTCTAAAAACACAAAAGTTATCTCGCTAAACAACTCAAAGCAAAGCATAAAATCACTTAGATCTTAATTGGGTTGTAATGGGGTTAAAGGGTTGGCTATCAAAAGTGGTCAAAAGATAATCAAAGAGAAAACAACCACTCTATACTTAAATAAATCACATTTCTAAAATTTCAAACTCTTAAGCACAATTTCTTTGTAAAACTTGCTTATTCAATCCCAAATAAAAGCAACAAGACTGAAATTCCTCTCATTTTCCTTAATTTCTTACTTTTAAGAAGTCATAATTTATTTTTCTTGCAAATAACCTACATTTAAAATTTTTCCATATATGCTAGCTTTATTTCTTTTCTTTTTTATTTTCATCTTTCTTTTCTTTTCTAGCTTCTTTTACTGATAATTTACAATAAAAATGGGTAAAACAAGGATATTACACAATTACTTGACTTCATTTCATAATTTTTTCCCTCAAAGATATACTATTCCCATTTTACTTAATTAAAATACCCAATAAATGCAAATCTATCCAAATCTAGAGTGGCCAATTCTAAAGGGTAGATAAAGGCTTTTAGGCTATATGGTTAAAAGATGAGGGTAACAAGAACAAAAATTATGATACGGTTTAAGCATACCTCATTAAGCTCAAATTGGCTAACAAAAGTTAATTATATCAAAAGGGTAGCAAAATAGTCTTTTAATTAGCTCAACAAGAAAAATTTGCCTAAATCACTTTCTAAGTTGCTTGAATTGCTTTTATGCTTTGAAGGATTATGAGCAAGGTTCTAGTGTCCTAAAAGTCCTTACTCAACTATTTCAATGCACTGATTTTTCTAATATTTAAAATTGGTCTTTTAGTGCTCACAATGTAAACTAATAATAATAAACCAAGTTGAGTAATAAATTAGCTCAAAATTTCTTTGAACAGCCTACTTGTCTTACTGTTAAACTAAAGTTTTGACTAATGCACAATCTAAACTTGAGTTTAATTTGTTCAAATTTTTAGAAAAACTGGGGCAGTTAAGCTTTATGTAAGTTAAGTAATAAATTGAACTAACTATAACACTAGCATGCAAACTACAAACCAACTAAACAGCTAAAAGAAAAATAGAACAACTAACACAAAACAACTAAAACAATTTATGAGCAAGAAGAAAGAACTTCCCTGAATTTCTGAATTCAAATTGACATTTAGTTGTGCTCTATCCTCATCTTTAAAATTTTGCTATGCTCAGCAAAGTTGAGCTTTGATGTATGTGGGATCAATTTTCTCATAGGGGCCACTATACAAGTCTCACAAAAACTTGTGTTTCACTGAAGAATTGGATGCTTCATTTTTTTTTTAATCTTTTTAGGTGCCACTACATATACAACAAAAACACAACTTACATCTAATGAAATTTAAAGCTCAATTAAATCTCTAATATAAAAATATGAGATGAAATACCAATTATGTCTCATGGTAAATGAAGTATCTAAGGTATAAACTTAGTCATTTAGGCATTTTACTGAACATGTTATGTGCACAACTTTACTAAGTTATAACTAATGCAATTTTAATTATTTCAAACCCAAATATATATATGATCTATTACAAGCACTTAATGCTACTATGATCATAGAAAGCACAAAAAAAAATCATAAACAAGGCAAAAATTAAGCCAAAGTAGCTATGTAACTACACTTTTTGTAAAAGGAAAAATATAAATGGCAAATGAATTAAAGAGACATTAAAGCTAAATTAAACTTAATTGATCAATTTGATGATGCACAAAGAAGATTTAAACGCAATTGAAGCACTTGGTGGAGTGATTTTGCCAAAGAAAAAGAGAAAGTACAAAAACTAGGCAACATTCTAAGGTGCAGTGATCCAAATGTGTGAGGGAGTGGGGCATTTAGAAAGCAAATTGGGCATTTAAAGGGTGCACCACTCGGTGGACTGTTGCACCACTCGGTGGAGTGATCCTTCACTCTACCGAGTGATGCTTCACTGGAATGCCAATGGTCACAAAATATTTTTTTAAGGGACTCACACTGGAGTAAAAACTCACTCCATCGGTTGGAATTCCACTCGATGGAGTGGGTTTTTACTCCACAGAGTGACAAGCTCTTGTAATAAAATCAAGCAAGAAACATACTGCCAACAACTCCCATACTGTAAAATTTGAACATTCAAGTCAAACTTTCACCTAATTAACATTTAATTGTCAATAATTTCTCCTCCAATTTAGATTAATATCTCTCCCAATTGAGTCTTCTAATTTCACAAATTTAATCAAAATAAGTTCCACCTCTTGCACGAAAAACTCTATTGCTTATTATAAATGAAATTGCCTTGTTTGCACATGTATTGCTACTGATAGAACACAGTTAAACCTTGCTTTTAACCTTAAATCTTAATTCCCTTTTTCTTTCATTCATGAAACACTTAAGCACTATACAACACTCATAAAATAGGTTCAAGTAAATTGTATATCCCTTTTATTGACATTCCTAAATCAATATGAGCTCTTTAATGATCCTAGAAGCACATGCTAATTTAAGTTATGACAATTAAGTACAAATTTATTTGAAGTAGCTTCTTTTTTCAACCTCTCATGAATTGATACACACAAACACTATAAACTCAAGAAAACTCAAAACACATGCATTGAACTATAAAAGTCTATTAAATTAAACTAAAGCTAGGATAGTAAACTATTAAAAATAAAACATAACTAATAATAAAAAAATTATGAAAATTATAAAAAAGGTTAGAAAAGTTCTAATTTATTGAGTCCTAGCTCAACTTATGTTACTCTCTGGAGGTCGAGCTTGTGATCCAAATACGGGTCATTTTGAACTTTGCTCTTCATTTTCTTCCATCAGTAGAAGAAATTTGTCATAGTTCACCAAATCTAGAAAATCCATATCCTCAATAAAATATGAATCCTCCTTTGGCTCTTCAAATATGAACTCTACTAGCTCTTCTAGCCTAAATAAACTCTTCAAATGGACTGAGTCCAGTGTCTCCACTTAAGATTTTTCCTTCTTGCTCCTTTGGTGATAAATTTGATAATGGTGATTTATATAGTATTTTTAGTATGTTTTTAGGTGTTTAATTGAGTTAATTTTGTGTTAATTAGGTTAGATTTGAGTTTAATTGGTTAATTTTATGTTTTTGGAGTTAATTGTAAATTTTGGTTGTTTTTCAGGTTTAATTTGCTAAAAAGGACTTAAATTGCAAAAAAGGCAAAAGATTGGGGCCAAAACTGTAAATATGAGAAATTGATGCGAGAAAGTAATCCATAAGGTTTTCCCGTGACCACGTGAATTAGATGAAAAAAACCACACGTGGCCACGTGAAGTGTTGAAATTGAGAATGCATGGCCACGTGAAAAATATTGAAGAAGTATGCATGGCCATGTGAGAAGGAGAAACGAAGAGCAACTAGGTAACACGTGACCACGTGTAAAGCAAAGAAGGACCACACGTGACCATGTGTGAGGAACAACAAAGCCAACACGTGACCACATGTAGAATTACACTAGGACATACGTGGCCACGTGCTCAGTCTCTCATTCCACGATGGATTTTCCTCGAACTTCCTATTTTAGCAGAGTTCGCTTCCTATTTAATTTCTGGCATTTAAGAAGGGCTCTACTACGTCTTTGGCCTATAAATAGCAGTCCGAAACATCAGAGAAAGGATCCAATCTTAGAATTAAGCTTAGTTTATTTTACGTTGCTTTTGTTTTCATTGTTTTTCTTCAAAGCTTTGTTTTAGTATTTAAACATGTTTAGGAAATAGTTTTTTCTTCTTTTGCTAATGGATTCTTGAAATCTTATATTTTCATTGTTATGATTTTATTTCAAGCTTAATTTCAATATCAGTTGATTATTTCTTGGTTTTAAGCATATTCTAATCTTTAATTGTGTTGAGATTGATTGTTGGTTTATTGAATAAATAACTAAAAATTGGTTTTGACATAGTTAATGATTTGCATGTTCTTGGGTTAACTCTTTAATATTTATGCATGATTATTATCCGAAATATAAGATAATTATGTGTTAATTTTATTGGTTAATACTAAAAGAGGAAGAACTAAGAATAGGTGAAAGTTAAATCTCTTGAAAAAGGATTTAATAGACATCTAGGAGGATTAATTCAGACTTTTATGCTAAGTGTTGAATTGTTCTGAATAAGAGAATTTTAATGCTTGGAATGATAATCTTGAGTAAAGTTATCTGGTTTTACTTATCTGAATTCTTCATAATCAATGGTGTTCCTTTTGAATTTAAGTCATTACAATGAAAGTTAAGGTGGATAGTTTCTTTAGCAAGAGATTTCCAGTTATTGTTCTGTTTTTAATTCATGTTAATTTATTTTTAGCGTTTGTTTTGTTTCATTGTTTATTTTGTTTAATTTTTGCTTTTAAATCAAAAACATTTGGGAAATAATCTCGAATTAATTTAATTCATATATAGATATTATTCTTAGCAATCCATGTTCCTTTGGGTACGATATTTGGGGTCTTAATCTATATTTTCCTGTATTACTAGCCGATTTAGTACACTTGCTAGACATCGATCAAAATTCTTCACAAGAGGTTCCAATATATATGAATTGTTCCTTTTCTCTTGCTAGACACCTTCAAAATGAATACAAGACTTGTCTCTATATATGAATTGTTCCTTTTCTTCCTTATCCACCATTAATGAATGATTTGTTTCCTTCTGCTTACCACCATCACCTTGAAATTTCATAGAAACACTCAAAAGTTCTAGTTTAGATTCCAACCTTTCAATTCCTTCCTTTTTATCCCTTAAGAGATTCTCTTGACGATTGATTATTTCCTCTTGAGTCCTTAACTTCTCTTCTTGAATTCTAAACTTTTTCTCTTGATTCCTTAATGTAGCCTCCACCTTCTCTTTTTCAATATAAAATTTCCTTTCCTTCCTTATAAGCAAGTTACACATATCTTGAGTTTTGGAGATAATGGCCTCTTGTGTGGCCCTTAATCCATCTTTTTCAGCCCAAAATTGCTTCTCCTTACTTATAAGCAAGTCATTAAGACATTGAATTGTTGAGTTACTAGTCTCTTATGAATATTGCAATGAATATTAGAGTTCTTGATTCTCTCTTATCAAATCTTCTATTTGTACTATCAAAGAATCATCAAACGGTTGTGAATAAGGAATTTGTAAATGTGCACGTAAGAGCTTCAATTCCTCCCTTTCTCTCATTAAATCATTCATTTGTTGTTGTAAAAGGAATAATTTATAAACTTGGACATCATCTTGCATAATTTTGAGGATTATCATAAAATTTTCCTGTAAAGAACAAAATAAAAAAAATTATAGCCTAACTCAATCAAAAATATTAAAAAAACAACACCGTCGTTCCCCGACAACTACGCCAAAAACTTGATCGGTGTCTAACAAGTGTACTAGATCATTGAGTAATATAGGAAAATAATACTAAGATCTTGAATATCAAACCCAATGGAATATGGATTGCTAAGCCAAATATCTATAGACAAGTGAAATTAATCTGAGATTATTTTCCAAATTTTTTATTTTAAATACAACGACTAAACTAGACATAAACTAATAATAAAGAAAAATAAAAACTAAAATTAAACTAACATTAATTAAAGACAATAACTAAAATACTTTTATTGAAGGACTTTCCACCTCAATTTTTCATGAATATAACTTAGTTAAAGATAATGCAATTGATTATGAAAAATTGGCAATAAATTGATATTGCTTTTCAGAATATCTTTCTAAGCATCAAATTTTCTTACTGAGAACAATTTTATACTCAGCATAAAAATCTAGTTCATGAATTCTTAAATATCTATCAGATCCTTTCTCAAGAAATCTCACTTTAATTCATTCTTAATTCACCTCTTCATAACCTTAATTCACCTAAAGTCGATACACAATTATCATTTTTTCATAAAATAATCGTGCATCAAATTAAACGAGCTAAACTATAAATGTTAGTCTATTATATCCAAAAGTGGCTATTCTTTTTTATTTATCTTTAATCCATTCATTGTTAACCATTGCCCTAACCATATTGCAACCTAATTAAGACCTATGTTTATCGCTTTCTTTGATTAATTTGCTTTATTGCTTTCAAATGTGAACATGTGCACCTTTTAATTCTTTGCCATGATAATGTATGAGAGGAAAGATAAAATAAACCTTAAAAACATTTTTATAAACACACTTAACCAAGGTATAAATTAGAAGGGGTCCCGAACCATCTTTAGTTTTGGCCTCATAAGGTTAAAACTCATTTTCCAATATTTTATTGGGTAACGACTCTCTGATATCTACCTTGTGGTCCCCAACTAATTTTCTTGTAGGTTGATTGTCAAGAATGGAATAATGATACCCTAAGATGCTATCTCATGCATTTTTAAGGCTTGAGACTTTGTGAATGAGGTAGAATCCTTATCCATTATGAAATGACCAGCCTTCACGAGTTAAAACAACCTTCATCCAACCTTGAGTCCTAAAAATGGGCCTTCGAGAACCCATCTGACTCTTAAAAGGGGGTTCGACATGTGTCATAATACTATTCATAAAAAGTAAAATTTTAGGCCATTACAATTAATATGTTGCATTACATTTTGCTAATATTATTTTTACTTGTACTTATGGTTAATTTCTTATTATTTTTATTATCATCCATATTTTTATTGATATTATTTTTATTATTCTCACAAAAATGAAAAAAAATGAACACAAAAAGGATTAAGTAATAACTTAAGACAATAGGAGAAGTTAATTGAATGAAATTAACAAAAAGTGACACTAAAGGGGTAAAATGGTAAATTATTTAAAATAATGTCATCAAATAAATTTTGTGTAGTCGTAACTACCTCTAGGCAATAATGTTGCTTAGTATATGATTTGTCAACTGCTCACATGATAGATAACTGAGGACTTGATGAAAGATGAGGAGCTAAATGGCATGTACATATGTTGCTGAGAATTTGGAATTTAGATATCTTATGCATTAGGTTTTGGATACTTGGCATGTAATGTATTACATTGTATTATGGATGCTAATTAATAGTGAACTGGAACCTATGTGAATATTATGGTATACGTGAATAGTGAATTTATAATTATGTTGCGATGATGATTGTTGGTTGATTTTAGAAGTGATATGAATGCTACTGAAGTATTGGAGGTGGAGGTTGCCTTTTAGGTGCGTTATTTTGCCAATTTGCAGGTTTGGATAGCACGGTTTATAAGCCATTATGCTATCGAAAATCTTACCAAATAAATAGTAGCCTTGCGACAATAAAATGAATTTAAAAACTAAAGGATAAACTTAGCTATTAAACCACAATGAAAATGGTTAGTTAAATTAGTAACATGTGATGACATCAATAATAATATTCAGTGTATGAAAATTATGAATGAAAGTAGGGTGTTACAACTATGAATTCATTCCCATCTAATAAGATTCAATAATAAACAATTTTTTCCATTACTTTAAGCTGTGACTCAATAATTTAATTTAAGCAAGTAATCGAAAAGCACAAGAGATTTAGTACAGCATGCCAAACAACAAAAATGATCTCCATGGTAATTTTCTATAACAAAATTATCTCATTTTATATAGCCCACTAAACATAAATTCTCTCATCATGACTAACAAGAACAAAATCATAATAAGATGTGAGTTTTACTCAATTCCATAAACCAATTATAGGAAAAACTTTTTACTCTTAATTGCAATTTATAAATAGCATAGATGTAAGGCCCCTAACATGACCCTAATTTAATTTGCATATTATTGTAATTAAGTAAGGGGGTAAATTAACATGTTATTATGTTAATTGCATGAAAATATAATAAAAGAGTATGGTTTAATGTTAATTAAGGATGCAATTGAGGATAAAGGTATTAATTTGGGGTTAATTGGTATTTTTAGCATTTTGGTGGCCAATTGTGTAGAGAAGCATTTAATTCAAGGTTAAATTGAAAGAATGCTTAAATGGATAGGTTAATGTTTGAAAAAGAATTAGTAGAGGGGTTAAAGTCTAACATGCATAAAGGCTTGTGGCATTTGTGTGACATGCAAAATGATGAAGGACTAAAGAGGAGATTGTCATGTGGGTATAAAAGGCTTGGGTTAGAGAATTTGATTGTGAGAATCGGCATTTGTTGAGAGCAAAACCAGAAATTCATCTTCTTCTTCCTCTTTGATTTCCATAGATTTATCTCAAGCATTTAGATGTTAATGGTGCATGTTGGTTAATCAAGAGTTTAAGGCTCTAAGCTAAGGTAATTAAACTCTCATTTTAACACTTCATCATCACCATCTTCTTCTTCATTTTCTGTTGACTGAGAATATGTCATTTGCTGGAAATGTATGTTCATGGTGATGGTATTTATGAAGGAGAAGAGAAGGAAGAAGGATCAAAGGAAAGGGAATTGATAGAGGTTGAAGACATTGGGTTTATCAGCCAAGGTATGGGAATTTAGGCCATTCATATTGCATGTAAAAATGGATTACTGGAAGTGAATAGAATTTACAGAATTGAATTTATGTTTTTCTGGAAGTTTATCATTGAAAGGTTGAAGAAGACAGACTTGCCGAGTCGTGAATGACTTCACGAGTCGTGAACATCAGTCCGACTCGTGAAGCTCTTCACGAGTCGTGAAGTCGAGTCTTTCTTCTTCACTCGTGAGCTTCTTCACGAGTCGTGAAGTTCAGCTTTTCTTCCTCACTCGTGAGCCACTTCACGAGTCGTGAAGTATAGTTCCTTCTCCACTCGTGAACCCCTTCACGAGTCGTGAGAATCACCTTATTTGCTTCACTCGTGAATCCCTTCACGAGTCGAACTCCTCTTCACGATTGAATGACCTATCTTGAATGTTTTGCTCATAAGTTGAGCTATAGAACAGCAAATTGAGTGATTCTTTTTGCATTGAAAAATAGACTTCCATACCTATATTTCACATGAAGAAACCTAAGCTTAAATCTATCTCTAGGTACATGTAATCTATAGTTGAATCCGGACTAGTTTTCTAGACTACTCTATGTAACAGAAATGGCTAGTATGAACAAATTGTTGCTACACTTGATAATATGATTCTTTAATTGATTGAGACAGCTATTTGCTTATGTGATAGAAAGTTAAATGAATAATGCATGTAATATGACTGTCAATGAAGGAATTGTATGCATACACATGCGTTCATTTGTGAATATGAATAAAGACTAGAAAGGAATTATCGAACCCATACATGTAAATCTTATGACATGTAAGTGCATCTTTTTATATGCACTTGTGATATGAAAACGAGAATAATAGCATGACCTTGGCATGTGTATATGCCATATGAAAACATGTTGATATTTTGTATAGCACATGACTTGAATGATGATAAAGGTATATATATATATGTGTTGGAAACATACTCATAAGAATAAATCGACTATATGCGAATGTACCCACAGGTATGTACATTTATGATTATGTATATGAGTATATGAGCATGTAATTGCCTATGAGATAGAAGATGAATTAGCATGACTATGAACATGTGAAATGCTTAATGAGGGCATGATCAAGTCTATGATATGATGATTATATGTCATGCTTATATGATATGATGCAAATGATATAGTCATACAGATATAGATGAGCCAGATATATATATCTTGGCATATGAAATGTGCATGTATCTGATTATGCACCAGAGAATTCACAGGTTGATAAGACTATGCATATGTGCAAACGGTATACTACGAATACAGTATTAAAATGTGAATTGAACACGAATATAGTTCCGCCTGCGATAGAGTTTTAGATGTGGATAGATAGGCGCCTATAGGGAAATTGCAGCTGCCATAGTTGGCCCATTTGGGTCCATAGTATATGATCCCGTTTGGATCATGATCAGCCCCGTTTGGGTTGATAGGCTACCCCGTTTGGGTATGCTTGACCGGTCCATAGTACAGTTGGCCCGTTTGGGTCTATAGATTCGATATCTTCGGATATCCCTCATTTGATACCATTGTGTATCCATAGTTCCCGCATCCACTGATAAAGCTAAGGCAGGCTAAACGTTATTCATAGTAATGATCAAAAGTAAACAGTTAAAGTTATTTGACTAAAGATTGATATGTGGCTTAACAGGAATTATGCTTCAATTGAATATGTTCACATGGAATATTGCCATCTATATGAATTATGAAAAAGAAATATGTGTTTCTCTCTCTTGGGTACAATGCTTATGTACATGAGAATATGCTTATGCTTTAAAGTATATGTTATTGTTGCCATGTTATGTTGGACATGTTGATTATAGTATATGAACATATTGTATATGTATGTTTTGATGGTCTTGTGTATGGCCATCCATCTGTAGATATTCCCCACTAAGCTTTATAGCTTAGCACGGGTTATTTATCCGTGTAGGTACCTTCTAGAAAAACTTTTGCTCAGGGACGTTCTCTGCATCAGGAAGGGCCAACCATCGACTTATAACCTTGATGTAGGATATTTTGTAATACAACTATCATATGTTTTGTATAATGGCCAGTCATATTTTGATATGTATATAACCTATGTGGGATAATGTAACTCACCAGTAGTAAAGCTACGAAAGAACATGTGTGCATGTGATATGCATGAAGTAATATCCATATAGTTAGTATGCATGATACTAAGCATGAAATGAAAAACAGGAACAGACAGGTGGCACAAATAATAGTATATGAAATTGTATGAGCATGATTAATAGTATTCATGATACATGTGAAAATAGGGTATTTGCATGAGGGGTGCTACAATAGAAGAATTATAAAAAGAAACATATAAGAAAACAATCACTGCACAATGCTGTAAAAATCACTGCAAAACATATTAATAGAAAAATGAAAAGAGAGAACCCCAAAGAAAAAAGGAACATAAAGGGACAACATAAAAAAAGCAACTAAAGTAGCAGCCATCCACTTAAAAAAGCAACAAACCTAACCCAGATCAAAGATGCATAAGGAAAGGAAAATAATTGAGAACTTAGAGCAATCAACAACACAAAAAAATGAAAATGAAAAGAAGAGAAAATGTACAGTGTGGATGAAAATTAAGAAAAACTTGGTGTAGATCGAGTGGATTTGCAAGATGTACACATCATAGAGCATTCCTATAATTGTGTAGAAAAGGTTTATAGACTCTCTAAAACATAAAAGCAAGACTAGAAGAACAAGAAAATACAAGGAGAAAAATGAAGCCTCACTCAGATGATAAAAAATGAACCAATGTTTCATGACTATTTTTTTGTTAAGTAGGAGAGATTTATTTGAAATAGTAAAGTTCTGAGATAGTTGCAAGATAAACCTAAAGACATAATGCATTAGAGTAACCCCTAACTAAGAAATGAAACATCATCATCAAACAAACTAGAAAAGCCCCCAAAAAGGTAGACTGATCAACATCTGTGAATTAAAACTATGAAATGAAATTCAAATCTCAAACCTTACACAAAATTCCTGTAATTTCTTCACTTTGATTTGTGTATAATTGGAATCACGAACCTAAATCTATTTTTTTTCATAGTGAGAAATGTCTTCACAATAATTGTTGATGGTGGAGCACATCATCTCAGAGTTGCGAAGGTGGAGCAAGTTGTATCGGAGCTATCTAAATCAAGTAAAAACCATTTATTATGGTGAAGGAATTTTTGTGAGAAAAAGAAAAAAAATGAGTAAATGGGTTTTGTGAAGAAGAAAGAGTTTTTCCTTTTACTTTTTTAGGAGTAGCGTGGGTTTGTCCTACCCAAATTTTGTTACTTTAAGGACCAAAAATTAATAACTTTTAAGATCAATTTCTATCCCTTCACAAAAAATATGAACTAAATTGGAAATTAATGACCATATAAAAACTAATCCTTATTGGTATATTTTTAAAGACCAGAAAATTGATCAATCCATAAAATATGGTCTTTAATAAACCTTTTTCTTGTAATGTGATACTACTACTACTACTCCTCCTACTACTAATCCACCTCTTTCTCCTCCTCCTAATCCTTTTACCACTACTGCCACCACTATTACCACTGTTACTATTATTTTAACTGCTACTCCTACTACTATTGCTGTTATTGCTACTACTACTCCTCCTCTTTCTCTTTTTTCAACTACTACTAGTAGTAGTAGTAGTAGTAGTAGTAGTAGTAGTAGTAGTAGTAGTAGTAGTAGTATTTTGTTGCAAATAACCCTTTTGTGAATGCAGCGGGACAAGTGCTACATATAATTCCATATCTCTTTTCTTTTATTATAAAAAGGCTTTTCCAATCATTAAAGGAAAATGTCACAAAATTGAATTTTTGTAAATAAACTAGACCAATGTCCTATCTTTCTCGCCCTAAAACTCAAATGTAAATATTAGCTTTTAATAATGTAAATGATTATGTATAAAATTAAATATCACGGGGATAATTCTGTTGGTTTAAATTCACATTACATCACATGTAAAGGGTAAAATTTAAAATATTTGTAAACCAAAATTTATGATCTAGTCAAAAAAATTGAATTTCCTAGCTAAAGTTTAAAACTTTACCGTAGATGTTTGTTGAACAGTTGTTAAACGTTGCACTGGATTGTCGTAAACCACTAATGTCCTTACTTCAAGGCATCTCTAAGGTGTTCACACAAGAATTAAAGTCTAAAAACCTTCTTAAAGGGCAGCAGTGGCCGAAATTGGCTTAGGAACAAGTAAAGCCAATTCAGCTAGAAGAGAAAAGGAGAAGAAATTAGGGTTTAATGGCTAGAAATGTTCTAACTTATTTTCTTTTTCATCGTTAACCCTAATTCCAAATTTGAGATGTATTTATACACCTCATGGCTCAAATTAGGGTTATGTTAAAATGGTTGTACCTCCTAATTGAACTTAGATCAATTAGATGGGCTTAAGTGACACTCACAAGCCCAATAGTCTAATTTTAAGCATAAGGCCTGAATAAACTGGGCCTGTGCATTTGAATGGGCTCTAAACCCATTCAAACTTTATGTACAGCTTTATAACATATTAATAAATCCCCATATTAATTATTAGCTATATCCAATTCCAAATGAACTCCAGAGAAAAATCTCTAGCTGATAAAAGCTTTGTGCACAAATTAGGCCTTATAGGCCTTTTCTGTACAAGAGCCTATTTCTTCTTTTCTCAAACCCTAAATTTATTCTTACCAAATTATCAAATAAGTTTTCATGACATTCCATGTCTTTTTTATACACCGCTTTTTACCTAAGACCTTAATTCTAATATGTGTGTGATCCTTTGGATTTCCCATGCATATTGGTAGTACAATACGTAACTAAGAGTTTTAATCGAACTAGGACTCTAAGAGTTCTAATAAAATTGGAACTCTAAAATTTCTAATCAAATTAGGATTTTAAGAATCCTAGTCAAACTATGATTCTAAGAGTCCTAATCAAACTATGACTCTAAAAGTCCTAGTCGAATTGTGATTCTAAGAGTCCTAGTCAAACTGTGACTCTTATGATTTAAACTTTTTTAAACCATAATATCAATTCTTAGTTGATATTTTTCATACATTATTGTACAATTCATGAGAGGCTTTTAGTCAAGTATCATGACTACCTAAATGATAGAAATTTAGTGGTTTTCACTTTTACCCTTCCATATCAAGTTTTCATGCAATCACTCTTTTCACCATTCTTCTAATCTCATTCATGAATTGAATATGGACATGTATCAATTCATTCATTAACTTATTGTATTCTTATACTTTTATCTTTATTCCCAAAATGCCATTGTGAATCTCATTCACCTTGGCCAAGGTTTTCCGAACAAAGCAAACATGCAACCCATGGCCTCACTAGCTAAGATATTTTCAAAACCAATTGGTTAGGAAGAATGCCATACATAGCAAATATCCTAATTGAAAGTCTAATTGGCAAGAACATCAGCAACAGCATTGGCTTCTCTAAACATATGATGTATCTCAACATGCCAATCACAATGCAGTAAATCATGAATATGTATGGGATTGATGAACAAAAGCATAGAGTAAACAGATTCCACTGAGAAAGAACCTGATAGAGACGTCAACCAAATTAAATTATCCGACCCCAAAATATCATCAAGTGGCAACGAGAAACCAATAAAAAAAGCTACCTTTGTACTTAAAAAATGTGCGAAAATATTCCATCTCTAACCTTAACTCAAACATATCTTTGACAATAAAATATGAAATGAGCTGCTAAGAATCAAAATTTCTGAGTTACAATGGGATATGAAGATAAAAAGGGACCTACCTCCGCCCAATGATCAAACCAAAAGGATGCCAGCCCCTGTCATTTATTGCCTAACAAACATTAATTTAAAAAGCAGACCAAAGACGCACAAAGCCATGCCAAATAACAGATCTTGAAGAGTGAGAAAATCTGTTGGCAACCTATTATTAGGCGAATTGTATTTAGCTTTGAAAAGTCTCACCCAAAGTGCATCAAAATCAAAAAGATGCCAGGCAATTTTTAAGAATAAAAGCTTTGCAATATACTAGCCCCACCAACCTCTTTGGGCCTATATAACTGCTCCCAATTAATTAAATAAATTTTCCTTTCTTCTGGAGAGGATTCCTACATGAAATCACAGCAAAGTCTTTCAATTTGATTGCAAATGGAAATAGAGAGGACTAATGTTTGCATCGCTTAAGCTAGAATAGAGAAAAGAACTAACTTTAGTAGAGTAATGTGATTGGCCATCAACAGAATTCACCTTCCTATTAGCCAACTTACTCCTCACCTTATTAGCATGTCAAGTGTAAATGTGTTTACCCAACCTATCGTGAATAATCAAAGTGCCCAAATAATGACCGAGATCATTAGTTAAATGAAAACCCGAAAAATGCTTTAAAACATTATCAACCTGAAATTGACAATCTTAGAAACACAAAACGCTGACTTCTCTTTGTTAACTAACTGACTAGAACAAACGTAAAAATCTTCAAAAAACCCCCATTGATAACTTTCGTTTGATCAAGAGAAGCTTCAGCAAACAAGTTGAAATCATCAATAAAGAAAATGTGAGAAAGAGGAGGACTTCCTCTTCATAAACGGATAGGTTTGCACTTTCCTTCTTGGACTGCCTTATTGATCCCATGAGAAAGGCATTCCATGCATAAAACAAAAATATATAAGGAGAGAGGTTCACCTTGGCGAACTCCTCAAAAGGGAACAAAGCTATCTGTAAGCTCTCCTTTCCAAATAATTTTCAAACCTTTGTGTTTGCCAACATTAAAAAAGCATGGAAAATAAATTAATGGGAAAACTTGCATCAATAAGAATGTCAAGAATGAAATCCTAACGAAGCCAATCATAGGTTTTTTTCAAATCAATCTTGATCATAATCCAATATGTGTGCCGTTTTTTGTTGCGCATAGAATGAGCTACTTTTTGGACAATAATAATATTATTTTTTATCTAGCACCTCAAAATAAAACTTGCTTGTTGAGGCTCTAGTAGAAAATTTAAACAAGGCTCAATTTTTTTGCTAACCGCTTTCATTAACACTTTATAGACAATCGAAAGAAAACTAATCGGTCTAAAATCACTAACAAAGACATGCCTATTTTTCTATGGAATGAGGTGATTAAAGTTGTACAAATATAAGGGTAAATGGAACCCAAGGCTATTAACATATTCAAACATAAAAATCTCAATAATAACATATTATTTCTGAAAGAAAAGGGGTTAAAACCGTAAATAATTAGCATTTATATTTTGGAGATTATTATTCGAAATATGTTTAAATAATATATATTAATTTTCCGATTTTATATCCGGTTGGTGTATAACAGTATATAAATTCTGGTTCAACCCGAATTTAAACACTTGAAATTCTTTATTTTGTCAATCATCAGTTATGTGTCGGGTCGGGTCTGAGAATCATGCAAATTAGAGTGAAAAGCAGCAAGGAGAGCGCTTAGATAATTGGAACCCTGATCCGTTGTTATATCGAAGGAGAGATATGTTAGTGTTTAAATCTCTCATAAACCCACCAATCCCGTCAATGTCAAGACCCATATCTCTTCTTTCCCGCCCTAATCTCAATTCCCCTTTCTTTAATTTCAGAACCCAACTAAAAAACCCTAAAACCCAATCGAGATTTCATCTTTTTGCACAGAACGACAGTGGCACTGACCAAAAGCAGCCAAGTGGGTCAATTAACAACGGCGACGACAGTGATTATTTGAGAGAAGATAAAAATCCAATCTTTAATGTCAAATTGGGCGATTTATTGCTGAACCCAGATCCTGACAACCTCCTGGCCGTTGGATTAACTGGTTTGCTCGATTGGGCAAGTGCCCAAGTTCTGTGGCAGCTGTTCATTGTTTCCTTGGCAATTCTCACTGCTGCTCTTAAGTACTCTTTCATTGCTGCTTTACTTATTTTTATTCTTATTACATTTCTTTGAATTAGTTTCTGATTTTTTATAACGTCTTCATATCAAATGTTATGGTAATTCTTATCTACTCAGCTTCATGTATGCACCAGGTGCTTCAATTAATATTGGCTATATGTTTATATAATTTTACATTTCTGAAATTTGTATATAGGATCAGCTGGCTTTTTATATTTTGGAGACCTATATCTGCTTTAAAATGTGGGATTTGTTATTGATAAGCTTTAGCAAAATCATGCTGAAGTTGCTTTGTTAGTTTTATCCCCATAAAGAATGTTAGAGTTGTATCTATCTTAACTTGGTACCATTAAATAACCTTCAAGCAATCAAGGTTTCAAAGATCAAATCCCTATGTTCGCCATACACCTGAACCAAAATAAGTCTGCCCAAAAATTCATACGCTGAATTTCAGCTGCTGAAGGAGATACCCTTTGTTTGTTGTGTACAAGGCTTTGAGTCAGCCCCCTTCTTGATAGATGTTTGATGGTTGGGCATACTCCTATATCTTTATTGGGATTTGGCTAGCGTTACAGGATACCATGCTTCTTAATTTTTTTCTGCAAATGGGATTGTGTGTCGTATCGTATTATAGATTGTATTGTAAGCTGATTTAACGATGAAAAAAGTTGCTTTGAAATTGTCTTGGTCCCTCTGTCATGTCATCCGCTGATAAATGGTCATACGAAAAGAATATTTTATTTGTAATTAAATAGATGGACATTCAATTGCGTCCCTGGCTCTTTGCAGAAGCTATACCAACCGAACACTAGACTGCCAAGATCTTATTTATACATGGTGGCAATGTAGTTTGTTTCCACTGTGGAGGAGCAATAGCATTATGATCTATGCAGATTTTACTTGGTTCTACTTGTTGATTTAGTATGATGACACCCTTTAGTGCATCGTTTTTCAGTTTCTTCCTTATACAATTTTCATGGCTTTGTGGAAAAGTTTACAAGTTGGTCTACATTCTTCCAAATCTTTCAATTGCTGCTACCTTTATATTTCTCCTTTCAAGGGCGGCGAAGATTTCTCCGTGTTAATTATTGTAATATTCGATGTCACAAGTACCAGCTCAACCTGCTCAATGCAATGTAGACATTTTAATTTAGCTGTTTTCCAGCAAGATTGTTAGTTCACATTAATGGTTGTCCTAGAAAACCTTGGCATCTTGAGATTGTAAAAGGCGTAGCTTGTGCCTGGTAAATGGGAAGAACGTTGAATTTTTTGCATCCAAGTGTTCATTTAAACATCAAAATAACAGGAAACCAGGACGCAAGGAGAGCTTAGGCAATAAGTTGGTTAATTTATATGCTTATTCTTTCAGCCAGTTCAGGCAAAATCAACTATGGCCGCTAGCTGGAGGGGATAGAATTCTGGCATACGGATGTCGCCATGAGCGGCAGTAACTTTGAGGAAGCTCTTATCTTAGTTAAATGGTCATATTATGTAGATTCAATTGCTAATATCTAATCGCAAGTCTGTAAGTTTACCAGCAATAAATTTTACACTTTTGCTCATTCCTAATAGAAAATTGTTACATAATGCTTGGGACTGAAATTGAGTTTCATTCAACATATTATGGTCTATGCCCTCTTGTTTTTCACAATATTTTGAAACATGGGAAGTCTTTTAATGTAAACAGTAATCTAGAAGCAATAATGCATCATTACAAGATAAATGCTACTTGGTCTGCATTACATATGGTCTTCACTGCACACCAATAAATATGAATCCTAAGTAACTTTTCCTTTTCTAAATACATTTGATACGTCATACGTAATTGAAACAAGAGTTAATTAACAATCATGCCAAAATGCACACAAGGGTTGACGGATGAGCAAGCAACAACTGCAGGTGTTAAATGAAAAATAAAAATGCATGCCAATCCTGTTTAATTTAGAAAGGATGTCTGATATTAGACTTATCCCTGTCATCATCCTATAACCTGGTCTGCATGAGATTGAGAGAATTATCAACTTACTAACATGTAGATAATAAGATTGTTAGACAATCCTATCATAACTGTACCTTGTTAGGCAAATTTCTGAATCAATATAATCAAAGAACCAATACACCATATTGAGCTTTTCCTCGATGGGGAAGGAATCCACCAGTAAGCACACCAAATTCCAACAATTTTGGTTCCTAATGCCTGAATTTACTGAGAAAATTATCTCCACTTCCAGAGTAAGCCAAAAAGGCCACATGTAAAATCATCGATGTACAATTTGAGCCAATCGAATTTTTGATTTAAGCTTCCTTGCCTCTGCTTGCAAACCAGAATAACGAAGCCCATCAATTACAGCCCGTTTAGATGCTGGGAGAATTTTCATGCCACTGCTTAAACATGATAGCAACAGATTCGATGCAAAACGAAACCTTCTCGCTTTGCAAAGATTGTAAACCAAGGAAGAGTAAGTAAATGAATCCCTTGTCTCCATTGACTCAAATATTTTTAAAGCATGATTAACCTGGCCAACTTTGCCCCAACCATCAACCACACAATTTAAAGCAACCAAAGGTGAATTGAAGCCCATTGCATCCATGTGCTTCATATGTTGCTCTGCGGCTTCAATATTACCTGCCTTACACAGCCCATCTATCAAAATTGTGTGTGTATATTCATCACATTCTAAACCTCTTTCCTCTATTTTATCAACCAATTGATATGCAGATTCCAAATTGCCTTCTTTACAATGCAAATTAATCAATGTATTGTAAGACACTAAATCATGCTTAATGCCACTTTTTGTCATCTTCTCCATGTAATAAGCTGCTTCATTAATCTTACCATTCTTGACTAAAGCAGCAACAACCGTGCAATATGCAAAGCCATCAAAAGTATAACCTTTTTCACTCATCTCCCGGAATATGTCAAGCCCCTGTTCAAACTTCTTAGACCTAAAGTAGCACTTCATAAGCGTAGTATAAGTTATAGCATTTGGTACATAACCAGATGCAGCAACCTCTTTAAGGATTCTCCTTGCTACCCCTATTCTACGAGCTTTACACAACCCATCAATAAGAATATTATAAGTAACTAATTGGGGAGCAAATCCATGTCGCTGTAAGTTCCTGAAGAGCATGAGCGCATTACTCGTGTAACCATTCTTGCAAAGACCATTAATCATAATATTAAAAGTAGCTGCACATGGGGATAATTCATGTAGAATAATTTCCGTGAATACCTTGTTCGCTTCTTCAGGTTTTCCTAGCTTAAAGAAGCAATGCATTAAAGAATTGAAACTCCATATATCAGGAGTTATGCCCATTTGGATCATTTCTTCAAATAAATCAACAGACTTTGACAACAAGCAGTTTCTAGCGGCAGCAGCTATCAAAGAATTGTAGGTAATGACATCTGGGTATATATTGGCTTCTTGCATTCTTTTAAGAAAAGAATAAGCAGCATCAAAACTAACAAGGCGCGAGTAGGCATCAATGAGTGTATTATAAGTGACTACATCAGGAAGTACTCCTAATCTTATGCCATCAACGATGACTGATTCTGCTTTTATCAATTGCCTAGCTTTGCAAAATGATGCTATACATATGTTCAATAATCTGGTGGACAATTTACCTGTCATTATACAGAGAAGATACTGCTTGCTAGAAGACGCACCATTCTTCTCCGTCTGAAGCATCAATGCATGCCAAAGACAAAAGAAACAAATAAATAAATAAACAGCGAGCACGTAGAAATGAAAGAAAATTTAGCAAATCATTGATAGAATATATCACATATATATTGAATTACATGATTGACAGTCAATGATGACAGCTTTTCAGATTTGAAAAATCAAATACAAGGTAGAAAACTTTAATAGCCAAAGAAAAAAGGATAAGGAAATAAGAGAAATCTTACCCGCAATCGATAGGAGGAGCACGCGATGCCCCCGGAGTACATAGAGTTGTAGCTGCCCAGTCCCCGCAATTGCAAAGAAATGGGCAAGAGACCTACGGCGGTTCGGACGGAGGTGGCCGGAGCTGTGACCTAGCTTAGACAGGTCAGGTGTAAAATAGATGGTGTCTTTTGGGTTGTGATGGAATACATACTGCAAATACTTTTTGAGGAAATTACCCAATTTGTCAATTTTTTTTCTTTTTTCAAAAAATACAATTTTTTTTTTCATAAATCTTACTTTTTAAATTTTTATTTTCATAAATACTTCTTCTTAAAGAAATTGATCCATGTAGTCCCCATTAAACCTTAATTAAATACTATGTGTTGGATTTCATTTTGGGTTTCGCTGTTAATAAAAAAAATCATACTATTTGATCATTGAACGTCGCTTTAGGGACAGGTATTACCGTTGTAAAGAAAATATTGTGTTAAATATCGAGGTATATAGTTTTCATACATTAATTTTATTTGAATTTTAATTTTAAAAATAATAATATTAAAACTTAAATTTGTGATAAAAATTCTTTAATTTTATGAATTTTTTTTATTATTTTTTAATATAATTATTGATATTATTTAGTTCAGTCCAGATTGATACAATGTAAAAATAAATTTTTGTT
Source organism: Excoecaria agallocha (assembly GCA_037975025.1). Lineage (NCBI taxonomy): Eukaryota > Viridiplantae > Streptophyta > Magnoliopsida > Malpighiales > Euphorbiaceae > Excoecaria > Excoecaria agallocha. The sequence continues at coordinate 380,664 of JBBPFJ010000043.1, read as the reverse complement.
AGCATCAATTTTTAGTTATTCAATTTTTTTTATTTTTTTTAAATAAAATTTTCTATTATTTTAATTACATGACAAATTCAATTTGTATTCTTATACCATTTTGAATTGTAGAATTTTACTTTCCTATAGGTATTTAAGTTCAAGTTTCATTCTCTCCTTAATTATAAAAATAACAATATAGATGGCTGAATACATGGAAGACGAAGAAATATATAAATCATTGCATTTTGGAAAAAAACATAGACGCAAAATACATTTTTGGATATATGAACTTTCACATTTGTGGCTTTTAGATCATTGAACTTTTAGTTTAATTTTTGTTGATATCGAATCCCTAGCACATGATTTTTGTTGAAAGGATGCAAAGCTTAAGACATGATTAACTTGCTGAAATAAAATAATAATTATTTTTATACAATGGAATATGTTTTACATCATGAAAATTAATTAAACTAATTAAAAAACATATGATTTAAAATGTTAATTTATTATTTTATTCCAACAAATCACGACTTCGTAGGCTTTTTAAAATTATAACGGATGGTTTTGGATGAAATTTTGTCATTAAGTTAATCCGTGAGTAACTGTTAATCTTTCTTTATTTGTAATTATATTAATATAAGATCTTTTTATGACTTATATCTAGTGGAATATTTATAACTTAGATTAACGGATAATTTATATGAATATTTTTTTTTTCAAGATTTGTAGAGGAAATGGATGGTTATTTTTTTTAAGGCCTGAATTAAAAAAAAAGTCATAATGATGGGTCCGTCTCTAATTAGTTTTGTTATAAACTTAAAAGCTATCACTGTGAAAAATTAAATTGATGAACTATGAATGAATTACTGATACTAGATGGTGTGTACTAGATGTATACGTTGTGTATAGCACATATGCACGGTGTGTACATGATATACACACTATGTACAGCATGTAAATACTGTACATACTAGATGTAGACATTGTGTACAATATGCACAAACTATGTGTATAGCATATACACACGGTGTGTACTATATGTACACGCTGTGTATAGCACATACACACGGTGTGTACATGATATACACACTGTGTATAGCATGTACATATTATGTGTACTAGATGTACATACTGTACATATACAACATGTACACACGGTGTGTACGGTGCGTACTAGATTTAGACATTGTGTACAACATATACACACTATGTGTACTAGATGTACATGTTGTGTATAGCACATACACACGGTGTGTACATGATATACACACTGTGTATAGTATGTACGTATCATGTGTACTAGATGTACACACTGTGTACAACATGTACACGCGGTATGTACTAGATATACACGCTGTGTATAACACATACACACGGTGTGTACATGATATACATACTGTGTACAGCATGTACACACGGTGCGTACTAAATGTAGACATTGTGTACATCATGTACATACTATGTGTACTAGATGTACACACTGTGTACAACATGTACATACTATGTGTACTAGATGTACACACTGTGTACAGCATGTACACACTATGTGTGAATGATCCCAAAGCAAAGGCAACGCACGTGAACGATCATGTGCTTCTTCATCATTATTTATTTATAACTAAATTGTTATTCAACTATCGAGAGATATCAATTTTTCTCTTGTATAGTTTTTCACCCCTTGCTCTTTGCCTCCCTTTTCCTTTCTCTATTATCAACCACAAGCACAAAGATATTGAAAAATGTTATTCCATCTTCATTATAAACTAGAAAGTTAGGTCTTGTTAATTATATTTTTAGTATGGACGAAGTTGATTTGATTATCCTTAACAAAGTGGATTAGTTTATTAATAGCTTATGTTAATAAAAAGAAAAAAAGAAAAAGGAAAAAGATGAAGTAGCAAGAAAGCACAAAAAAAAAAGTAATTACGGAAACATTTCCATTGTTGTTGAAAGAAAATAAGTCTTTTATAAATTAAACTGTTAAACCAATGATAAAATAACATGTATGTAAAAATTGATTGAAAAAAAAAATATATAGTAGTGAATGATATACATAGATGTCATCTGATATATAAATTTAAGCGATGAGAGTGAAAGCAATGGATTACTAGGGCAATAGGAGGCAGCAAAGGCAAAGACAAAAATGGAAGTGAACCAAGCATATCAACTTCGAGAAACAAGACAACTCAAAGTATGAGAAATTCGGAAATACATCAACAATTTTTGTTTGTTTTAACGACTTTGGTTGATTGCTTGAACGAGTCCCAAGTGTCTCTTCTTTTTTACGCGAAATTCATTTAATCAAAGGAGTACTCAAAGGCATACGATTTACTGCTAAATTCTTGATTAATAACCTGTCTATAATGTGGCTATACTCGACATTTTGTCTCCAACTTCTTAAGTAATTCAAAGGTGACGTGTGTATTAAATTCTGATTTCAGTGGCTGAAAATTCTGTGGACGTCCATGGCATGATGATTTAGAAGATGGATGAGAAAATCAGAAAAGGTAGGACTTAAAATTTGCTATCAAAACATGTCGCCATTTAAAAGCTTCACAATCCATAGATCTAAATTGGATATATTATTCTTTTGGGTTCCACGAAGCACTGCTCATTTTGCTCTCGGCATGAGTTTCTGTTTTCTCATTTTAGACCGAAAGTGACGATCCGTAATAATTTAGCGCAACAAAATGTTATAAAAGCTACCAGCAGGTCTTTGATTGCTGTAACTAACTGCAGGCTTTGGTGGGTTGATTGGCGGGAGCAAATGGTATCTACAAAACCATTTATTTGTATAGCACTGTTAGGGAAAAGTTGTATTTTTTAAAAATTATAAGTTGTATTTTTGTTATTAAAAATTTAAAAAATTATATTTTTGAAAAAATTGTAGAAGTGTTGTATTTTTTGTTATTTTTATTTTTTTTCTGTATATTTTTATAAAAACTACATAGTTTTTTGACTAAATGGATTTCGTTCACCTGTCAGATGGGTCTGGTCTGGCAATTTTTGGGTCGGGTGATTTTAAGTTTCTGATGAGAGAACGGAGGCTACAGGGGTTAGAAAAGAATAGAAAATACGTTTAAAGAAAAATTGTTTCGAAATCAAATTGAATTTTTTATTAATCGATTTAATGAATTTTATTACGAATTTTAATTTTTATATTTTTTATTTTTAATTATAATTTTAAATTTTAAATATTGATTAATCGTTAATATATATATATATATATAACTTGCATACCTTAATTTTTTTTATTTTATGTATAATTTACATAAAATGATACTTTAAAATATATTTAAATTATATTTTTATTTTTATATCTTAATTTTTTTTATAAAATATATATAATATTTTAAATTAAATTTATATTATATCATTTTATTTTATTATATACTCATATTTATATGAATAACCGATTAATTTTTATATATATTATTTTTTTTATCATATATTGGTGTTCATATTCTACTAAATATTATTTAATTATATTTTTTAATATTTTAAAGTTTATGTTATAATATTTAAAAATATCTAAAATTTTATTTGATTTAAAATCAAGTATATAATTTCTAACAAATATCAAATTTATTTTAAAATAGTATCTATTAATTTATAGGATATGAATTTTAGCTAAAAATTATATTTATTTTGTGATTTTTATTTTGAATTATTTTACATATGAAATTGAATTTAACTTTGTTTAATTTATATTTATAATTTTATATTATAAATTTTAATGATTAACCGAAAAATATTGATTAAAAAAATCAAAAAACTGATTAATTGAATGTAATAAATTGATTAGTGTTTAGTAATTTTAAAAAATTAATATTAATTGACTTATTAATTTTTTTACATAAACCGATTCATACTCAATCATAAAAGGTTCTGCGTGATTATATAATTATTTGTATAGTATTATTGTGCAGCTTTACCGCCTAATCAAATGCATTTTAACAATAGGATGATAAATAAGTATCAAATATATCTGCGCACATCAAATTATATTTTAATTTTTTTATAATTTTAAAATTTTCAATTATTAAATTAAATTTTAATATCATATTACTTTTATTTTTAAAAAAATATCATCACTGTTATATTTTGTGGTGTTTTGTCCGTACTCCACACCAAATGGTGCAGCGTACATAATTTGACACACGCTAACCGAGTTAAAATTACAGCCGTCATTTTATATTTCTTAACAAAAATCGATAGAAGTAATGAAAAATTAAAATAATATTCACTCTCCTTTGCTGCGAGTATATCCATGCAGAGAAAATTAAAGTCAGAAAAAATTGGTTGCTCCGGTGCATTGCCGGCAAGCATAGGCGCGTGGGTGGCAGTAAAAGATTTCTTCTAGCAATAAGAGCCCTCAAATATTTATATTAAATGGTTGTAGAAGCAGGTGGCAGGATCAAGCCATCCTTCCCCATTCAAGTTCTTGCTGAAATTTTTTATGGATTAAAAAATTTTATTTTGAACGAGTAATGATTAGTTTATAAATTTAGATTAATAGCAAATTTTTCAATGGTTAGTGCCACTTCTTTTTGGCTAAAAGTGCATTTTTTTCCTTGATATTTTTTTAAATGGGAAAATTTGCTCTTAATATTTTGTATGGTACAATTTTGCCCTTCATATTTACAAAATGGAAGATTTATAATTAATATTGACCATATTATCGCTAGTTTACTGCTGATTGGACGATAGGTGACACGTGTCAAGTAACCATTGGATACATCATATGACATGTGGCATATGTGCATATCACGTGATTATGGCCAAATGTGCATTTTTGCTCCTGATGTTTGCCAAAATGAGTAAAATTGCCTCTAATGTTTCATATATGGTGTAATTTGACCCCTTTTATTTGCAAAACGAGAAATTTATGCCATTACCATAACTTTTCGTTAATGTTGACTATTTCGCTGTCTGTTGATCGCTGATTAAGGATGACATGTGTCAAGCAACCATTGGACGCATCAGATGACACGTGGTGTGCGTTCATGTTATGTGATGGGTAAAAAAATATCACCCAATTTATGCATTTCTCTCTCTCACTCTCACAGATTGGGTTTTTTTAATTTATTTTTCATCCACCAAAAGATTAATCACATCCAATTTGATTAACAAATAGTGAGGTAAATGATAGGCCGATTAAAAGAAAGCAAGAAATGACTTCGGATCAAAATTGACGTTTGATAAAAATGCAGTGAAATTTCTTTTTTTAAAAAATTATATTATTATTTCAATCAATTACAAGTTTTCCTATCAAAATTAATTAATTTAACCCATTAATTACATCGTACATTCCATTCCCATAATTGTTCCCTACCTGCCTAACATTTCAATATGGTTTTGAATAAATAAAAAATGCAGTAGCAAGTAGAAACTGGTTTTGACAAAAAAATGAAAACAAAAGAGAGAGATGTAGAACAATTAAAAAAATAACTAAGCAATTCACAACTCAGAGAAGAAAATTCAAAGAAAATATAGGACAAGTCAATAGTTGCCAACGAAAGGCAAACAAAGAATGGAGAACGGCAATGGTAGCAGGAATTGGATGATTTTTTTTTACCTATCACATGACATGCATGCACGTTATGTATCATTTGATGTATCCAATGGTTGCTTGATACGTGTCACCCTTCATTCATGTCAGTGGTCAATAGATGGCAATATGGTCAACTTTAATGGCAAGTTACAGTAGTGGCATAAATCTCTTATTTTACAAATATGAGGAGCAAATTGCACCATATACAAAAAAATTAGGGGCAAATTTGCCCATTTCGGCAAATATCAGGGGTAAAAATGCATCATTGGCCATATTCACATGACATGCACACATGCCACATGTCATCCAACGTGTCCAATGATTGCTTGACATGTATCACCTATCATCTATGCAATATCCTAAATAATTTGATCCGAAAAGAATTTCTAGTGGACTAGAAATCTCTGAATTAAAACTATATATATATATATATATATATATATAACACTGCTAACAATTCCCTCACTGTAAAAATTGAACAATAAACTCAAAAATTCACCTAATTAACACTAAAAGGACAACTTTTGCAGTGAGGGAATTGTTAGCAGTGTTATTTTTGCTTATTTTCAATCCAGAAGCATGTCACTCTATGGAGTAAAAACCCACTCAACCGAGTGGAATCCCAACTGGTGGAGTGAGTTTTTGCTCCACCGTGTGTCATTTGAAAAAAAAAGAACAAGCTAAATTAATTAATTTGATTTTTGATGAAACTGTGGCATACATGGGAGCATCACTCGTTAGAGTGATAGATCACTCCACCGAGTGATGCCACTTTAAAAGCCCAATTTTACTTGCTTAATGCCTCACTCACTCATAAACTCCATTGAACTTCATAATTTTGCCTAGTTTTTGTGTTTTCTTTCTACGTGCTTCAATTGCTGTTAAATCTTCATTGTGTTTCATCCAATTGATCAAGTAAGTTTAAATTAGATTTGATATCTCTTTAATTTCATTGCCATTTACATTTTACCTTTTACATAAAATGTAGTTATATAGTTACTTTGGCTTAAATTTTTGCCTGGTTTATGACTCTTTTTGTGTTTTCTATGGTCATAGCTACATTTATTGTCTATAATAGATTGTATTTATATCAATTTGGCTTTGAAATAATTAAAATTGTATTAATTATAGCTTAGTCAATATGTGCACACAACATGTTCAATAAAATATCGAAAATGTCTAGGTGACTCAGTTTAACTATGTACCTAGTTTTTCTTCATCGTACCCATTTTCATTCCTCCACTAAGCCTCACTTAATATTCAGCCAAAGTTTCACACTTTCACCTAAGGCACTCAAGGTTTAGCTTTGGTTTTTGCATCATTTCTCTTTTCATTGCACTAAGCAAGTACTCTATAACTTATTTAATCCTGCATTTTACCTATGTGTATTGTTTGGACTGATATTGAATTTGGCCATGGTGTTCCTACACTTAAGCTTGCTTAAAGCTTTTTTTGAGTTTAATTAATATTTCTCTTGCATTTCCTTTTCATTGAGCTTACTTGTTGTGTGAGAATGACTAATTATTTTACCTATTATTGTAAATTTTGTTGAGATTACTTTCACATTGACTTAATTATTATTTTTTTCACATAATAGGGTTAATAATTACTCTCAATGACTTAGTTTAACTCTTTTGCTTCATTTTTCCTAGTCTCAATCATTTTGCACCAATCTCATATGTCATTTTACACTTGTTATCTACATTTTGCTCACTTGATATAATGCATTTGAAATTGATGACCTTGAACTTCATTTGGCTTGTTGCTTCTATGATGAATTTTTGAACTTTAACTTTTAAGACATTTATTTTTGGTAGTGAGACTTACATAGAGGCTCTTATAGAAACAAGGAATGCTATTGCTCTTAGTCCTTTCAGGTTATGCATTCTATTTTTTATTAATCCGAGCACTTTTGGGGAGAGATTTTGATCCAAAGCACACATTTCACCACCACCATTTTGCTACCACATACATCCAAGCTCAACATTGTTGAGGATAATAAGTTCTTAAAGAGGGGGATAAAGCACAACTAAATTTGGTTTTGAACTAAAAAAATTCAGGGAAGTTCTTTATCTTACTCATGAATTATTTTAGTTACTTTGTATTAGTTGTTTTGTTTTTCTTTTAGTTGTTTAGATGGTTTGTAGTTTGCATACTAGTGCTATAGTTAGTTCACATTGTCATTTAACTTACATAAAGTTTAGTTTGCCCCAGTTTTTCTCAGAAATTGAATAAATTAAACTCAAATTTAGAATGTCCATAAGTCAAAACATTAGTTTAGCAGTAAGACAAGTAGGTTGTTCAGTGAAATTTTGTGCTAGTTTACTACTCAATTTGGTTTATAATAATTAGTTTCCACTCATAAAGCATGAAAGACCAGTTTTTTAACATTAGAAAAAACCAATACATTGAAATGGTTAAGCAAGGAATTTTAAGACACTAGAACCTTTCTTATCACCCTTCAAAGCATTAAAGCAACTTAATCAACTTAGAGAGTGATCAAGGTAAATTTTTATTGTTGAGCTAATTAAAAGACTGTTTTTCTATCTTTTTGATATCATTAATCTTTGTGAGCTAAATTTGAACTTAATGAGGTGTGCTTAAAGTGTACCATATTTTTTTTGTTCTTGTTACACTCATATATTAGCCATAGAGCCTAAAAGCTTTTATCTACCCTCTAGAATTGCCACTCTAGATTTGGATGGATTTACATTTGTTGGGCATTTCAAATAAATGTGATGAGAAAAGTTGTATCATTTAGGGCAAGAATTATGAGAAGTCAAGTAGTTGTGTAAAGTTTTTGTTTACCCGTGTTATTGTTAATTACCAGAAAAAGAAGTTATTCTTAAAAAAAGGAGAGAAAAAAATTAAAAACTAGCATACATGGCAAAATATTAAGTGTGGGGTATTCACAAGAGATAGAAATTGTGACTTCTTAAAAGTGAAAAATTAAGCAAAACGTGAGATTTTAGTCTTATATTTTATCTCTGGGAATGTTCAATATTTAAAGGGGTGTGAGTAGGCAAGCATGGAAAAATGAATTATGCTCAGTAGTTTCAAATTTTTAAAAATGGAATTTATTTAAGTATAGAGTGGCTAGTCTCTTTTAGTATCTATTGTTCATTCTTTGATAGCTAATCCCTTAACCCCATTACAACCTAATTAAGACCTAAGTGATTTTATCCTTTGCTTTGAGTTATTTAGCGGAGATGACCTTCGGATTCTGGTGCTAAAGGAGAGGCTTATGGTGTTTTTAGAGTTTCAAGTGTGAAATCACATGTATAATTAGTTGTACATCAATTCTAAAGCTTGATTATGAAGTGCATTGGTATTTTTGACTTTGGAAAATGTTAAAACTATTTTGGTCTTGCACATGCACATGAAAATTGATTTTTATTTCCTTATTTTAGTTTATTCTAGCCAGGATTTTATTGAGTGATCTTGTTAAATTTTGAACTTGGTTTTGAATTGCATGATTATTAGTTAAAGTTTGATTATCTTGAGAAGTTAGTTTGTTCAGATTTGCTCGAGGGTGAGCAATGGCTAAGTGTGGGATATTTGATAAGTGTGAATTATACAACATTATTAATGTGTGTTTAGTGTATTTGTTTTGTAATTTAGTGTTAATTTTGTTAAATTAGCGTTTAATGTCTTAAGTTAGTATTTTATAAGCCTAATTGTTTAATTTGGTGTTTTTAGGTGTTTAATTGAAAAAAAAAGAAAATTGAAGGATTAAAGAGGAATTTTAGCTTTCCCATGCTTATAAAGAATTGAGGAATTAGTTTCGTGGTTTACAGAACCATGTCACTTCATGGAGTGACTTTTCACTCCATGGAGTGAGTTATAAGGGAAAATGCATAGTAGAGTGAAATATCACTCTACCGAGTAGTCCAAGCCTGTTGGATTTTAACGGTTACATGCATCATGACTACCCAAATTTTAACGGTAGTGTGAAATATACCTCTAGCTAGGCATCATGACTACCCAAATTTCAGGAAAGTCATGTGGTTTGACTGTACCTTTCCATAGAAACAGTTACCGTGTAATTACTCCTTTCATCACTCTTATCTCAATTAGATTCTGAGTATGGATTTATGTCAACTCATATAAATCTAATTGTGTATGTTCTATTAATTTAACCATTGTTCCCAAAATGCCCTCCATGGATCTCTATCCATCTTGGCATATTACTCTGGCCAGAGATTCTCTAAACAAGGCAATCATAGAAACATGCGAGATAACTTCCCTTGTTAAATCTGGGATGGTGAATCCTTTGTCACTCACTCAACTATCTTCAAGTAGGTCATGATATACCTAATCTCCTAACTATGTTCACTCCCAGTTAGAAGTAATCAGTTATGGAGTCAAAGTGTACCACTTACTACTTAAGATAACTTTGGTGATCTCAAGTCTAAGGATACTTGCACAACCGCTATAAAGAGATTCCTCACTGACATAGATTTAATATCCATGTGAGGATTCTCTTTGTAGGTCTCCAATGAACTTGTTCTTCTAACAAGCATCCACATGTTAGCTTTGATTATCTTCCATAATCACAGTTATGAGAACCACTACTTGAACCATTTAAGAAGCATAACATTTGTTAGTCTGTCCGAATTAATAATTTCCTATCTTGTTAATTCTATGACTAGGGATATTTAGATATTAAGACATTTGCATGCAATAGACATCTCACATCATGAACACCTTCATGATTGCCCTTGCACTGTGTTTATAATATCTAGGACTTCATTTATTAATTTAAGATTTACAAACTCATGTATTTAAACATAGCATTAATAAATGAATGATGCCTTTTATTAAGAATATAAATTTTTTTTATACATATGAAAAACATCCCTATTACATGGGCTCTAGGGTATACTCTCTAACAAAGCCAGCAACAACAATCGGTGGATTAAAATTACACTCTACCGAGTCAAAAAATTCGAATTGCTATTGGACTACTCTTCTCTGCTGAAAAGGTAGTTATTTGCTGGAATAAGAAGCCTTGTGCTGAATAGAAAGTTTGAAGCCTTAAAACTTCTTATTTTCAAGCTATAAAAGCACACCTAAATATTAGAATTGAGGGGAGGGACGAAATTAAGTAAAGCAATTATGTAAGGATTTTCTTTAGTTAGTTTTATGGTTTTTATTATTTTTCTTAATTTCTGTAACGTAGTTTAGGTTTAATTTTTCTTAGTTTAGTTTTCAATTATCTTAAAGATTCAAGCTTTTTACTGGTGTGTTAAGAAGTCACCAGGAGCAAGTTTGAAGCTTTATGAGTATTGTATCTCTTTATTTTTGTTTTTCTTTTATTTCAATCATATTCAGTAAGTAATTCTTTTGCTCTTGCTGAGGGAACTTGAACCTTCATATTTCTTTATGTAATGACTTGGTTTGTTCGTTATTCAAATGCAGTTTGGTTATTACTTAATTCCTGAGAAGAAATCCTTATCTTGAGTTATATTTATGTTGATTGTTGATTTGTTGAGAAATGGTTAATAATCAACTATAATATTGGCTTAAAGTATGAATGTTTATAGTTTAACTCGTTTACTTTGATGCATGGTTATTTCCTAAAAAATGTGATAACTGTGTATTAAATTTAAGTGAATTAAAGCTATGATGAGGTGAATTAAGAGTGAATTGAAGTGAGATTTCTTGAGAAAGGGTTTGACAGACATTTAGGAGTTCATGAACTTGATTTTTATGCTGAGTATTAAATTGTTCTGAGTAAGGAAATTTGATGCTTAGAAAGATATTTTGAGAAGTTATCTGAATTTATTGCCAGTTTTCCATAATTAATTGCATTATCATTAACTAAGTTATATGCATTAGAAATTGAGGTGGAAAGTATTTTAGTTATTGCTATGTGTTTAATGCATGTTAGTCTAATTTTTGTTTTTATTTTGTTTTATTGTTAATTTATTTTAATTCTTATCTTTAAAATCAAGAACTTGGGGAATAATATCAGATTAATTTAACTCATTTAACGATATTTGGCTTAGCAATCCATGTTTCCTTGGGTATGATATTTGGGATCTTAATCTATATTTTCCTATACTACTATCCGATCTAATATACTTTCTATACACCAGTCAGTAGTTATGCTACGAATGCATATATTCTTTGTAGTTACATGTTACCTACCTAATAACAAATAATCGATATAAGAATCACACTTTATTTAAGATGCATAATGTTTGTAATATTATGAACATATTGTTTGCTCTTGATATTTTCTTATTAAATGTTTAATTGTATGCTCATATGTGTGTATGTTATTGATGACTTCGATGAAATGTCATCTTTATGATTTATGTTCTCCAGTAAGCTTTAAGCTTAGCAGGGGTATTTATCCATGTAGGTACAAGAAGTTAAGATTTGATTTGAAGGGACAAGACCTGCTTTTGCTAGGCCAACACGAGAGATAGAAGTAGTCAAAGTATGAAGTTATATTTCGTTTTTGTCCTTGTAATCTTTATATTGTGTTAAGTAAAAGATAATATAAAGAACAATGTAGGGGTTATGTATTGTAACCAAAGCATTATTTATATAGTTTTCACTTTATATTGATGTATGTATATGTATAACAGCATGACCTAACACAACAATTGCACAAATAGTTTAATTATGTGTAGAATAGTATATAAGATGATAGATAACAAGAGGATTTATAGTAGGCCTTACACTTTTTGTGTTGATCCTTGCCAAATAGGGATTTAAAACTCTCAAAATAAAATAAAAATAACTAAAACATTTTTAAAAAATAAGATCTTAATAATATATATAAAGAAAATAATTTAGACACATTAAAAATCACATTTTAAAGTTAAAAAATTTCATTTTAAACATATAAAGGTTATTAAATCATCTTATTGTTTATTGAATAGCTCAGATCCAGTCAAATATCAAGCAAACTATGAAAAAAGGTCAGATCCATGACGTCCAATAGTGAAAGTATAGATTTAGTCCAAGGAAATAATAGGTCAATAGTATAAATGGCTTTATGATGTTACATTCAGTGATTTTCTTATAATAATAATAATAAAACCTTAGTGTTCTTTGGACTCTCTTTGGAATGGCCAACACTTTTTTGGGGTAAATTGGTGCCCTTAAATAGGAAACTGTAAGTTGGTACAATAAATAAGCGAGTCCTGGGATTATGGGTAGGACTTAACGAGTCATACCCCTGAGTCACACCCCAAAATAAGTGAGTCCTTAAGTGGGACTCACGTGGTTTAAACTCAGTCTAGTCCCTGTCTTATTACTTTTTGACACCTCGGACCACTTTTTGAGGTTTAAAAGCCTAAAAAACCTCCAAAAAATAAAGATTTTATATTAAAAAAAAGAAAGACCTCTGAACATTAGATTTCATACATTTAAAAAGGAAAAATGGATCATGCTCACTAGGTAACTTTGATAAAAGGTGACTTAGGATCCAGTGTCAACAATTATCCCTAACTTTGGGAAGGTTAGGACACTAAGTGTCTAGGTAAGCCAATGTTTAGAGTGAGAGAAATAGATACGTACCTGAGGAGGAAATCTCCTAGATACCTCTTGAAAAGGCTTACCATAAAGATGGATGGAGTGATCGGCACTAGCTTACTGACAATGGTCAATCGTGCAGTCTTTGTTCATCATTTAAAAGGTCTCGTATGTTGGTGGTGGATGGAGTTGATCAATGCTAGCTTCTCAACATATCATGACTTTTGTTGTAACAATCTTGATTTTAGGTGCCCCCTTGGAGTTCTTAGGTTAAAAAATGATGTTTTTAAGAGATGGACATCGGGATCCTTGATTTGAGGCGAACATCAGGATCCTGAAGGTAAGGTGGATATCAGGGTGTGATATGTGCCAAACCCCCAATTAGTATTTGGCCTGTCTTAAGAGTTTGCTTTTAGGACCTGAGGCTAGATGAAGATTCATTTAACTTATAAAGGCTGATTAGTTCATAATGGATGGAGATTCAACCTTATTTGCTAAGGGTCATGCCTAAAAAAGGTACGAGATAGTGTTTGAATGTATCCTTATGCCATTGTTGGAAATTAACCTACACAGGCATCTGTTGGGCACCATAAGGTAGGTATTATAGCGTCGCTACCCAATAAAGTAATGGGAAATAATTTCTAACCTTATAAGGCTAAGACTACAGATAAGCTCGAGACCTTACTTTTATTCCTACCTTTGGTTAGTGTTATATAAATGGGTTTTAGGATTAATTTTTTTTATCTCTTTTCTCACATGAGCTATCATGCTAGAAATAAAAGGTGTACTTGTTAACATTCAAAAGTTGTAAAACATGTTATAAATAAAGCAATAAAGCATGGAATAGATTTTAGTGGTTATGCTCTAGGCCATACTTTTATTTTTTTATGTAATGTCACATTTCATTTTATAAAATTAGATTTTCTTTATGTTATTATATTTTGGCATGTTAGAATATAATAATGTTCATAAATAACAATTTAATGTTATTTTTGGCTATCCCTAGTCATTTATCATTAAAGGAATAATGATAAATAAAGACTAGTATGTGGGATGATTATATATTGTGATATAAATCAAACTTGTAGGTACTTGTTGGAGAACATGGTACTAGATAGACCCGCTATGGGATTGATAATCATGGGATAATTAAATATGATTGATAATCATGGGATGATTATATTCTGAGTAAGGTGTAATAATGTGTTGGTAATGATAAATTAAGACTAAGAAAAGTTAAAACCAAGAATAGGTGAAAGTTAAATTTGCTTGCAAAAGAGTTTAATAGACATCTAGGAGGTTAAAATTAGATTTTTAAGTTAAGTGTTGAATTATTCCTAATAAGATATGTTTAATGCTTAGAATGATATTCTTGTTTAAGATATCTTATCTTTTTCTTCTGATTTCTTCGTGATCACTTATGTTCTCTTTTTGATTCAATAATTGCAATATAAGATAAGGTCGATAGTCCTTTAGTGAAAGTTATCTTTAATATTGTTTTTATCAACCTTGTTTACTTGCTTTTATTTAAGTGTTTAAATTACTTTAATCTTTAATTGTTTGATTTAGTTTGTTACTTTTGGTTACTTAAATTTTTGTCTTTAATTTAGTTAAACTCTAATCATTGCAACCTTGGCATTTCTCTTCTCTCTCGCACACAATTTTCAATCTAAAAATCTAAAATCTTTCACACTTACATAAGTTTCCCTTGGGTTCGATATTTAGGGGTCATAATTATATTTCCCTATATTATTAGCCAATCTATTATACTTGCTAGACACCAATCATTGAGTCCTAGCTCGACTCATGTTACTCTCTAGAGGTCAAACTTGTGATCCAAATAAGGATCTCTCCGGACTTTGCTCCTAATTTTCTCCGACCAGTAAAAGAAAATTTTTTAAGTTCACCAAAGCTAGAAATTTTATATGTTTGATGAAGTATGAATCCTACTTTGACTCATTTAAAATTAACTCTACCAGCTTATCTAGCCTTAATAAATCCTTCAAGATGACTGAATCCAATGCTTCCACATGAAAGTTGAACACTTCTTACTCTTTTGGTGATAAATTTTCCGCAAAAGGCTGAAGCACACCTTCCAACCAAACACATGACTTGTCTTCAAAGATGAGTTATTCCTTTTCTATTTCACTTTGAAATCGCATTGTAACACTTAAGATTTATGGTTTGGATTCCAACCTTTCAATTCACTTTTCTTGATCCATTAATAAACTCTTTTGTCTCTTAATTTTCTTTTCTTAATCCCTTAATAAACTCTCTTAACTCTTGATTATCTCATCCCTATTCCTTAACTTCTCCTCTTGATTTCATAAGTTCTCCTCTTGAATTCTAAATGTAGCCTCCCACTTTTCCTTTTTAACCTTAAATTGTTTCTCCTGACTTTCAAGCATTTCCAAAAGAACTTGATATTTGGAAGTGGTGGCTTCTACAGTGGTGCTTGGAGAATAAGGAACATTAAACGATGGTAAATAAGAGATCGATGAATGTGTATGCAAGAGCTTTATTTCCTGCAAATCTTTTTTAGGTCATTTATTTGCACTTTCAAAAGGAATAATTCATAATCTTGGACATCATCTTGAAAAATGTCTCAAAATTTTTCTGCAAAGAATAATCACCAAATTAAAAACAAATAAAATAAAAATCTTAGGTTAACTAAATTACATATATTAAACAAACAACATTGTTGTTCCTTAGCAACAGTGCTAAAAACTTGATCGGTATCTAGCAAGTATACTAAATCGGCTAGTAATATAGGAAAATAAGATAAAGACACTGAATATCATACCTAAGGAAACATGAATTGCTAAGTAAAATATCTATGTCCAAATTAAATTATTCTAAGATTGCTTCCTAAGTTTTTTAATTGAAAATAAGAACTAAACTAAATTAACAATTAAACAAAACAAAAAGTAAAACCAAACTAACATTAATTAAAAATAGAGCAATAACTAAAATACTTTTGCTAAATGAATTATCCACCTCAACTTCCATTGTAATGACTCAAATCAAAAGTAACACAAGTAATTTGGGACAAATCAGCAATAAAGCCAAATATCTTAGTCAAGAGTATCATTTTAAGTATTAAACCTTTTTTATTAGGAATAATTCAACACTTAGCATAAAAATCTGATTTTAAACTCTTAAACATCCATTAAACTAATTTTTTTAAGCAAACTTAACTTTAATCTATTCTTAGTTTAACTTTTCTTAGTCTTAATCCACTCTTACCAACACACAATTAACTTAAATTCAAAATACGATCATGCATCAACACTTATGAATTAACTTAATAACATGTTGAAATCAATAATCAACCATTAATCAAATAAGCATTAGAGAGTATGCCCTAGAGTCCATTTAATAGGGATGTATTTCATATGTATGAATTCATATTCTTAATAAAAGGCATCATTCATTTATTAATGCTATGTTTATATACATGAGTTTGTAAATCTTAAATTAATAAATGAAGTCCTTGATATTATAAACACAGTGCAAAGGCAATCATGAAAGTGTTGATGATATGAGATGTCTATTACATGCAAATGTGCTAATATCTAAATATCCCTAGTTATATAATTAATAAGATAGGACATTGTTAATTCGGATAGACTAGCACATGTTATGCTTCTTGAATGGTTCAAGCAGTGGTTCTCATAACTATAATTATGGAAGATAATCAAAGCTAATATGCGGATGCTTGTTAGAAGAACAAGTTCATTGGAGACCTACAAAGAGAATCCTTACATGGATATTAAATCTATGTCAGTGAGGAATCTCTTCATAGTGGTTGTGCAAGTATCCTTAGACATGAGATCACCAAAGTTATCTTAAGTAGCAAGTGGTATACTTTGACTTCATAACTTATTACTTCCAATTGGGGGTGAACATAGTTAGGAGGTTGGGTATATCATGACCTACTTGAAGATATTTGAGTGATTCACCATCCCAGATTTATTAAGGAAAGTTATCTCGTATGATTCTATAATTACTTTGTTTAGAGAATCTCTGGCCAGAGTAATATGCCAAGATGGATAGGGATCCATGAAGGGTATTTTGGGAATAATGATTAAATTAATATAACATACATAATTAGATTTATATGAGTTGACAGAAATCCATACTCAGAATCTAATTGAGATAAGAGTAGTGAAAGGAGTAATTGCACGGTAACTGTTTCTATGGAAAGGTATAGTCAAACCACTTGACTTTCCTGACTTTTAGGTAGTGATGATGCCTAGCTAGAGGTCGCTCATGATTTATATAATAATATATCATAAATATCAATAGGGATTGATAAAATGATTTAAAGAAGTTTAAATCATGTGAGTTTTGAATAGAACTCACAATTACATATTATACTGCCAATATGGACAGAAACCCAATAGGTCACACAGATATAGAGAAAAGGATAAAATGGTAAAATTACAAGGATAATAATATTTTATATTATTATGGGAATAGAGAAGTGAATAAGAGAATAATTAATCAAAGAGTTTAATTAATTATGATCAAGTAAAATTGTTCGCAGAACTTTTTAGAAATATTCTATAAAATGGACCTAATTGAAATATTGTATTTCATAATTAATTATTATTAGAATATAAGTGTTATAGGGCTGATATAATAATTAATATATCCATTGATGAAATTAAAGAGGCCTAAAGAAATGATTTTGGCGCAGAAACCCTCTAGAGGAAGGGTTTCTCGCCACCTTCTGGTAGAAGGCCTTGGAGGCTTAATTCTTGGATCAAAACAAATTAAATATATTTTATAAGTGTTATGGAGCCTACATATTTAATTTGGATGGATTTGGAATTCATTTGGGTGATTAAATCCAAGTGTATGCATGAAGGGCCTAGTTTGTGGATTTTGTGCATAGTCTTTAATGAAAGGATTTAAATTGGATTTAATTGAGCCCAAATAAATTATTAATAATTTCAGAAGCCCATTTAATATTTCTCCAGAAATTTTAAAGAGCCCAATCCCATTATGAATTTGGATTTTTAACCTAACTATAAAAATCCAAGTGAAAGGGATTTTAGGGTTAAGTGAACAATTAAGAGAAAAGAAATTCTCACTCTCACGACCCTAGCCGCCACCCCCCCTTGCTAGCATCAAGGGACTTCGGCCAACCCTTGTGTTCCTCCATTGTTGGTTCATTCAATCCTTCTCTAGTGTGAGTTACTATTTGGAGGTGTTCAATTTTGGACACTGTAGTTTGCGACAACCCAATGAGAAGGAAAATCAACTGTTCAACAAAAATCAAAGGTGATTTTTCTTATTCTCATTAATACGTATATTGTAAATTCATGGCAATATCAGATCTATTGGTTAAAAAATTTTAAATTCTACTTATGTATGAGATGCATGTAACCGATAATTCCCAACAATAAGTTAATCATTAATTCAATAACAACCAAAGATAGGAATTTGCTTAAGAACTAAGAAATAATCAAACTTGGATTGAATTAAAACTCAAACTAAGTCATTGCAATAAAAGAATGAGAGTTCAAGTTTTCCTCAGTAAAAGAGAAGAACACTACTTACCAAACATAATAAAAATAAAAGATAACTAAATTAAAATAATACAATACTCATAAAGCTTCAAACTTGCTCTTGATGACTTCTCAAAATACTAATAGAAAGCTTAAGTCTTTAAGAGGTTTAAGAAAAAAGAAAATAAAAAAATTAAACTAAAAACTACTGTACAATTTAACTACAGAAAACTAGATTAAAAACTAAAGCAAAAATTCATAATTATTGCTCACCCGTCTTTCTGGCGCCTTAAGCATTAATATAGCCTCCAAAAAAGAAGTTTTTTTGTTACTTGTAACTTCCTAAATCAAGTTGTAAAAGAGTTTCAACCAAAGAGGAAGTCTTTTATCATTAAAATATAGCAAATACTCAGTTAAGTGGCTTTAGATATTCAACTGAGTGATGAAATGCTTAGAAGAGTGCTTCGGATACTCAATTGAGTAATTTTCTACTAGGGTGAGTGAATTACCCTTTGGGTGAGTGATTTCCTTCTTGGGTGAGTGCTTAAACACTAAGGAAAGTGAAGACCCACATGGTTAAGTGTTTTTTCACACTCTCCCAAGTACTCCAATGCTATCCCTTATGACACTTTCTTGCATTCTTTCCTAAATTTACAATTTTGCCCCTTAACTTCTCATTTCTTCAATTTACTCCTTTTCTTTAATTAAGCTCTGAAAAACACCAAAACTTACAATTAAACCTACAAGCACACAAATTAACTAATTAATTATAAAATCAACCAAATTAACTAATTTAAAAACCTAAAAACATGCTAAAAACATAGTATAATTCACAATTATCAAATCTTAAGGCTATTTTCCCGCCTTTTTGACATAATTGTCTCTTGTTAGCCATTTTGAGCTCAATAAGGCATGCTTAATGCATGCCATTTTTATTTTTCTGGTTACACTTATATCTTTGCCATATAGCCTAAAATGCTTTTATCTTCCGTTTTATAATTGGCCACTCTAGGATTGGATAGATTAATTTTTGGTTTAGTATTGTAAAGGGTGTAGTAAGATAATTTTGAGATTTTTAGCAGGGGCTTATAGATGAAGTCAAGTATGTAGTTAAGATCCCCCTTATTTTTACCCATTTTATCATTGTATTGCCAGATTTGAAGCTAGTATAAAAAATGAAAGAATATAGAAAGAAAGAAAAAAGAACAGAACAAGAAGAAAATTTTAATAAAGCTAGCAATAGATGGTAAAATTTTAAATGTGGGATTTTTACAAGTGTAAGAAATTTTTGGCTTTTTAAAAGTTATGGAATTGATAGTTTAAGAGGAATTTCAGTGATGTTCTCTCTCAAGAGTGCTTAATATGTATGGGATTGAGTAAGCAAGCATGGAAAAAGGGGGTGTACTTAGTTGATGGAAATTTTGGGAACTTGGTCTATTCAAGAATAGAGTAGCTATTCTTTTTATTATCTTTTATCCATTCTTTGATAACCAATACCTTAATCCAATTACAATCGAATTAAGACCTAAGTGATTCTATGTTTTCTTTTGAGTTGTTTAGCGGAGATGACCTTTAGGTTCCGATGCTAAAAGAGAGGCTTATGGTATTTTTAGAGTTTCAAGTGTGAAACCACATGTATACTTAATTTTACATCAATTCTAAGATTGATAATGAAAGTTTATTGGTTTTTGATTTTGGAAAGAGCTTAAAATCTTTTGGTTTTACACAAACACACAGGGAAACTAACTCATATTATCTTATTTGAATTTAATCTAGTTACAAATTTTGATAAATGGTCTTATTAATTGCTAATCATGGTTTTAAGATCTATAATTCTTCATTGAACTTTGATTATTTTGAGAAGTTGGTTTTTTCAAATTTACTTGGGGGCGAGCAAAACTAAGTGTGGGGTATTGGATAATTATGAGTTATACTATATTTTTAGTATGTTTTTAGGTGTTTAAATTAGTTAATTTGGTTTCAATTTGGTTGATTTTATGATTAATTAGTTAATTTGTGTGTTCATAGGTTTAATTACAAGTTTTGGTGTTTTTCAGGGCTTAATTGAAGAAAAAAAGGAGTAAATTGAGGAAGGAGAAGTTAAGGGGCAAAATTGTAAATTTGGGAAAGAATGCAAGAAAGTGTCCTGAGGGATATCATTGGAGTACTCAAGAAAGTGTGAAAAAACACTCAGCCAAGTAGGTCTTCACTCTCTTGAATGCTTTAAGAACTCACCCAAGAAGGAAATCACTCACCCAAAGAGCAATTCACTAACCCTGGTAGAAAATTACTCAACCAAGTATCCAAGGCACTCTCTTAAGCATTTCATCACTCAACCGAGTATCTAAAGCCAATCTTCTGAGTATTTATTATACTTTAATGATAAAATACTTCCTCTTTGGCTAAAAATTTTCTACAATTTGATTTAGAAAGTTACAAGGCATAGAAAACTTCTTCTTTTGAGGCTATAAAAGCATGCTTAAGGAACCAAAAAAAAGGAGATAGCAATAATTATGATTTTTTACTTTAGCTTTTAATCTAGTTTTCTTTAGTTAAATTGTACAGTAGTTTTTAATTTTGTTTTCTTATTTTCTTTGTTCTCAATTCTCTTAAAGACTTAAGATTTCTACTAGTGTTTCGAGAAGTCATCAAGAGCAAGTTTGAAGCTTCATGAGTATTATATCTCTTTATTTTAGTTTTTCTTTTTCTTTGATCATGTTTGTGATGGAATATGACATGGTATGATAATCATGATAGCAATGCGGAAAAACAAAAATTTTATCATGCATACCATACATATCCAAAACTAGGAACGAAAACATGCAATTTTAGGGTTTTGAAACTTACAATAGATGATGCCTTTTTATTCTTTGATTTTGTGATGTCCAGCAACCAAGATGCCTTTATCAACCTTAGTTCTCGATCACCAATGCCAAGGAACAGCCTTTTGCGCCACTCCCTCTATTCTCACACACACACTTGCACCGACGGCTTAAAATCGAGATTGCTAGATCTCTTTTTCGGTATTGTGTAAGGGTTATAGTTTGAAGCTACAAAACTTGATTTTGTACTTCTTTAGATTGCTATTACTGCTCAATAACACAAGAGAATGAGGAACAATCCTTTCTCCTTGCGAAAAATTGAACAAAAGAATTAAGAGAGAGAGAGAGTCACTATTCACGAGTTACTATTCATGCCACAAAAAAAATTAGGTTTAGGGTTTTATTTCTTTTAATATATATGCTTATCCTTTGGCAAGTCATTAATCTGAATTCAACTATCCTAAGATAATTAATTCAAACTCTATCACTTCCTAAAGATAAGTAATATATTTTGAATTAAACTCCTTTGAATTTAAATTCAAATTTGAAATAAAACATAAGACATTTAAATAAATGAAATCACTTAATTAAATATATAAGTGATTTAATTTAATTTAAATTCCTTTAGGTTTTAATATTCAATTAAATTAATTAACACAAGATAATTAATTAATTGAAATTAAACCTTATGGGCTGAATTTCTCTCTCTCATGGACCAAAGCCCAATAGCAATATTATAACCCATTACATACATTAATTTGACTTTAATTAAAAGCCCAAATTAATGTCCAATACTTAATTTAAATATTTTAAGCCCAATGCTTTGTGTGCGATCCTATAGGTCCATTTAATGTTGGCAATGAATTAATAAATTAATTCAAAGGCTATATATATTCTCTAGCAAGATATTATAGCATTCCAAATTAAATGAAAATGCATATGGCATTTGGTGACCTAATGCAATTTCGCATAGTCCCTTACCCATAAATATCAGAATTAATATAAGGCATGGAACTAGTCATCCTTATATACATTAATTCATTTCTTGATATTCCAGTGACACTAAACTCTCAGATAAATAATGATTACTCATTATTTCATCTCGGTATGGCCATACACTTCTCAGTTCACTGATCAAGTGGCCGGTGATATTTTTCTCTCTTATCGAGAGGGGTAATCCCTTCACTTCTCTCATGCTCTCTAACATGAATCAGTGCATACCCAATCATACCCGTACTTGTCACTCTGTTACGAGCACATTAGGTGTATATCAAAGTACACAGTAATTCATAAAGAGTTTCATAGAGATTTCAGGTCTAAGAACTCCGATACAAAACTTGCATATGAGAAACACTTATGACTTGTACCATGTAGTGTTCTCATGAGCGGATCGAATCCAGATACCATGTTCTTTAACATGTATCTATGATCTCTGATTGACACTCTTGTCCTAATGATCCGTAAGACAGAACTCATAAGATCAGAGAGAGCATACTAGTCTTAATTCATTTGTTATTCCCATAACAATGACTGACTAGGGATATTTAGAATGAAGTCTCATTTGTTTCAAGGTCTTACAATCCGTGTGCCTCACACATGATAACTTAAACCGAAACGACATTCTTGGATAGTTTTATCAATTGATATGCACAGGAATACAAAAGATAAAACTAATGCCTCATTTTATTAATTTCAAGTGTTTCGTTACAATGCATTGGGGCTAGGGCTTACACTAACAATCTCCCACCAGCACTAGTCCCAATTGGGCATAGCCCTAAGACCGAACGCTCTCAAATGAGCTTCGTGCAGATTTGGACGTAACTGTTTCGTCAAAGGATCTGCTACATTGTCTTCACTTGATATCTTGCTAACCTTGACGTCCCCACGATCAATGATTTCTCTGATCAAGTGGTACCTTCTGAGTATGTGTTTAGATTTCTGGTGTGACCGGGGCTCCTTGGCCTGTGCAATGGCCCCGTTATTGTCACAGAAAATTTCTAATGGATCTAGGACGCTTGGGACCACTCCTAATCCATTAATGAAATTTTTAATCCAAACAGCCTCTTTTGCAGCCTCACTTGCTGCAATATACTCAGATTCTGTAGTTGAGTCGGCAACGGTTTCTTGCTTCGAGCTTCTCCAGCTGACAGCACCACCGTTCAAAACAAAAACAAACCCAGATTGCGACCTAGAATCCTGAGTGCTGGTCTGAAAAGCAGCATCGGCATAACCTTGTATGACGAGCTCTTCTTGACGACCATACACTAAGAAGTGATCCTTAGTCCTTCGCAGGTACTTCAGGATCCCTTTTATAGCAGACCAGTGCTTCTCACCAGGGTCTTGCTGAAACCTACTGGTTATACTCAGTGCATGAGCAACATCCAACCTAGTACATAACATAGCGTACATGATAGATCCAATAGCAGATGCATATGGGATTCTACTCATGTTGTCCCTTTCCTCTTTGGTTTTAGGGCACTGTTCTTTAGTCAAAGGAACTCCCAAAGCCAAAGGTATGTATCCTTTCTTTGAGTCTCCCATACTAAAATGCTTTAGTACTTTGTCTATGTACTTTTCTTGACTTAGTCCCAAAAGCCGATTCGATCTATCTCTATAGATTCGAATACCAAGTATTGTCTCGGCTTCACCTAAGTCTTTCATTGAGAAACATTTTCCCAACCATTGCTTAACCTTTTGCAATGTTGGAATATCATTCCCAATGAGAAGGATGTCGTCCACATATAGGACCAGAAACACTACTATGCTCCCACTAACCTTCTTGTACACACAAGGCTCATCTTCGTTCTTGATGAAGTCAAATTCTTTGACTGCCTCATCAAAGCGAAGATTCCAACTTCGGGATGCTTGCTTTAATCCATAAATGGATTTTTGAAGCTTGCATACCTTCTTAGGATGCTTGGGATTGACAAAACCTTCAGGCTGTGTCATATACACATCCTCAAGTAAATTTCCGTTAAGGAAAGCAGTTTTGACATCCATTTGCCATATCTCATAATCATGATATGCAGCTATGGCAAGCAAGATCCTAATGGACTTGAGCATGACTACAGGCGAAAAGGTCTCGTCATAGTCTATACCATGAGTTTGTCGAAAACCTTTTGCTACTAGTCTACCTTTGTAGGTCTTATCAGCTTTTAGTTTGAATAACCACTTGCATTCAATTACCTTAGCACCTTCTGGTGGATCAACCAAGGTCCAAACCTGGTTATCGTACATTGATTGCATCTCGGATTTCATGGCTTCAAGCCAATTATCCGAGTCTGGGCTTTCAATAGCTTATCGGTAGGTAGTAGGATCCTCAAGATCTACTAACTCAATAGTGTCACTGTCAGTGATTAGAAATCCATATCTCTCAATCTCCTGACGTACCCTACCGGACCTTCTAGGTTCTTGTGTAATGGGTTCTTGTTCCACAATTGGTTGTGAACTTGATCCCATTTCCAAACCATCCTCTATAGGAGTTTGTGGTGCTTGAATTTCTCCAAGTTCTACTTTACTCCCACTGTCTTTCTTGAGAAGGAACTCCTTTTCCAAGAAAACAGCCTTGCGAGCAACAAATACTTTGTTCTCGGCTTGTGAGTAAAAGTAGTATCCCTTTGTTTCTTAAGGATAACCCACAAACAAGCAGACAGTGGATTTGGACTCTAGTTTTTCAGACGTTAATTTCTTAACATGTGCTTCACAGCCCCAAATCCTGAGAAAAGACATATTGGGTTCTTTCCCAGTCCATACCTCGTATGGTGTCTTCTCAACTGCTTTAGTTGGAGTACGGTTCAATAGAAACGCAGCAGTTTCTAATGCATAACCCCAAAAAGAGATAGGAAGATTAGCTTGACTCATCATAGATCGAACCATGTCCAACAGAGTTCGATTTCTCCTTTCGGACACACCATTCCATTGAGGTGTTCCAGGAGGAGTGAGCTGTGAAATAATACCACACTCCTTTAGATGACTATCAAACTCTTGGCTTAAGTATTCGCCACCTCGATCTGATCGAATGGCTTTTATACTTTTGCCAAGTTGGTTTTCTACTTCATTCTTAAACTCTTTGAATTTCTCAAAAGTATTAGACTTGTACTTCATCAGATAGACATAGCCATATCTACTGAAGTCATCTGTGAATGTCACGAAGTAGCTAAAACCACCTCTAGCATGTGTACTTAAAGGTCCACATACATCGGAATGTATTAGTTCCAATAAGCCATTAGTCCTCTCGCCATTTTTATTAAAAGGACTCTTTGTCATTTTTCCATGCAAACATGGCTCGCATGTATCATAAGACTCTAAGTCGAATGACCCAAGCACTCCAGTTTTGTGGAGTCTTAAAATGCATTTTTCGTTTGCATGTCCTAAGCGACAATGCCAGAAGTAAGTAGGGTTCAATTCGTTTGATTTAACCCTCTTTGTATTAATGTTGTATATGGACTCTTTGTTTTGTAAATCAAGGATATAAAGGCCATTTTGCAACATGGCATTGCCATAAGAAATGCCTTGGCGACGAATATAAGCATTGCCATTTTTAATAACAAAATCAAATTCATCATTATCCAAACATGAAACTGAAATAATGTTTCTGCTCATAGCAGGCACATAATAACAATTATTCAAAACAATACAAAGTCCGGAAGGTAAAGTGAGGTGATAGTCGCCTATCTCCATGGCAGCAACTCGTGCTCCATTCCCCACACGGAGGTCCACTTCATTCTTCCCAAGTAACCGCCTATTTCTTAACCCCTGCACATTTGAACAAATGTGAGAACCACAACCGGTATCCAATACCCAAGTGGTAGAAATAGAAAGGTTAACTTCAACAACAAAAATACTAGAACTGGACACCTTGGCTCCATTCTTCTTTTGTTCTTCCTTAAAGAGAGCGCAATTCTTCCTCCAATGCCCTATCTTGTTGCAATGGAAGCAAGTGCTCTCACTCTCTTTGAGTTTTGGCGCCTTGGGCTTGGGTTGGGCCTGAGGTGCACTCCCACTTGACTTGGGTTTTGCCTTTCCCTTTCCCTTAGCTTGTCCCTTCTTAATTCCCTTTTGAACCATTAGTACGGGATTGGTCTTTCGAATGTTTTCTTCAGCATTCTTAAGCATCCCATGAAGCTCAGTGACTGACTTGTTCATTGTTTGCATGTTATAATTCATCAAAAATGGATCATAAGCAGCAGGCAATGATCCTAAGATCAAGTCAGTGGCCAATTCCTTTGGCACTAGTACCTCAAGCTTCTCAAGAGTATCAAGATACCCTTTCATCTTGAGTACATGGGTACTAACAGGTGTACCCTCAGCCATCTTGCAAGAAATTAATGCCTTTGTTGTCACAAACCTCTCGTGACGAGCTTGCTCTTGGAACATCTCCTTGAGGTGCACCATGATCGCATAAGCCTCTTGGTCCATAAATTGCTTTTGCAATTCAGGCACCATAGTGCCCAGCATCAGACAGGTCACATCATTGGAGTCGCTCTTCTTGGTCTCAAAAGTTTCCTTTTGAACCGCAGAGGCGTTCCTTCCTGGTTCATCAGGCAAGG
Organism: Excoecaria agallocha; assembly: GCA_037975025.1. NCBI lineage: Eukaryota > Viridiplantae > Streptophyta > Magnoliopsida > Malpighiales > Euphorbiaceae > Excoecaria > Excoecaria agallocha. Next base: position 353,750 of record JBBPFJ010000043.1, on the reverse strand, counting down.
GTGCATCCAAAACATACGACTTCTTCTCTTGCTTAAGAACTATTCTTAAGTTTCGAGACCAGTCTATGAAATTGGTACCATTCAATTTGTCCTTTTCAAGGACCGATCGCAATAAGAAATTGTTGTTTGAAGATGCCATTTTCAATCTACAATAAAATTTAGCAAGATTAAATGAGGTCTTATTAATGATCGCACAAACCGAATTAATATCCCTTTAAATAATTCGCGTTAGTGATTTAATGTGGGCCAAGATCCACTTTTCTCAACAACTTATTAGTCAAGCTGAGCTTGTACACCTAACAAGTTAAGTTACTTAGGTAGGAAAACTCCAATCATGTCTCGTACATGACTCTTGGATCAAATGGGCTAACATCTTAGGATGTTATAGCACAACCCATTTATTAGTTGCCTAGGTCCGGGCATCCCTTTCCATGATAAGTCCAACCTACATTCACAACCCATGCCTCATAAAGATAATCGGGTGCATCTAGGACTCCTAGTCCACGTGACCGATGATCGATGCCTTGACATGTTTCGAATTAGGAAGGCAACTTTGTGACTTACTATTTTTTAGGGATTCATTTTATTACGGCTTACATGGCATACGCTTTGTCATCCATACATAGCATGCATATATATATAATTGCATAAAGTAAAGCGTGACAAACATGGGCCCAAAAAATTACAACTAAGATTCTATACTATTACATAAGAATCTTCGAGTTGGGCTTCTCCACTCCGGTGGGCTTCGTCTTGATTTACAAAGTCTTCAAATAAATTCTATTCTAAGAAATAAATGAAACTTTTACAATAAAATATAATGGCTCGCAGGCCATATTTAATTACAAAAACTCAGGGCCCATGAATGCACCATGCATATCCATTCATCACACCAAACAAGCAAATAAATATACATAGCATTCATGGATCAAACAAAGTCCAATTTTAATTAGATTTAGCCAAGCCCATTAATGGAAATTGTGTACTTGAAGCTTTAAGAGATGACCCCGTGATGGGCCTGGGCCGAAGCCCAATGGACTAAATCCTCTTATTGAATAAGTTCTCTTAAAAGCCCAAAACACAAACTAGTTAGATTTGTGCTATAAATCAACTCTAGCATAATTTCCAATTTAGCCATTTTTAATTTTATGTCATACAGCCCATAAACATTAAAAATGCATATAATATGTGCTAACATGAATTAAAAATAAAATCATGAAGAACACATATATAGTACAAGGCATTCATGCAAAAACAAACAAACAACAAAAACTAGTTGTTTAATGCTTATGTAATGCCATAAAATGCACAAACATTTAAATCAATTTTATGAGTCATTTAATAATCTAAATAATTCCATAAACATTGATTTAATATTCTGTACCATTTTAATCTAAATGTGTTTTTACCATTTTAATCAAAACATAACAAACAATGTTGATTAAACATGTAACAAACACAAACTAGACATAGTTTTAAGTGATTTTAAAATTAATCAATTAAATTGTCATGGACTAGAATTAAAACCAAATTTAAAACATGTCCAGACCTGATATTTAATCTTTAAAAATCACTTACAAACATCCCAAAAACGTTTTTACATTTAATTTTGAAAACTAGTTGTTAAAAGAGCAATTTACATGCCAACTAGCACCTAGTTTCATAATTAACATGTACCATCAGGTATAAATAATTAAATCCGACCATTACCAGCCCTAATAAAATCTTAGGACAGTATATTAACATGTCATATTAATTATAATACCTATCTAATCAATTAAAATCATTTTTACACCAAAACAATGCAAAAAACTCAAAACAGAAAATTTCAGATTTGCATGTTTTCAAAATAACGATTTTTAATTAATTTTTTCATGCATCTAAAGCACTAAAATAAGCATGTCTAGGCTCTGATACCACTGATGGAATATGACATGGTATGATAATCATGATAGCACAGCGGAAAAACAAAAATTTTATCATGCATACCATACATATCCAAAACTAGGAACGAAAACATGCAATTTTAGGGTTTTGAAACTTACAATAGATGATGCCTTTTTATTCTTTGATTTTGTGATGTCCAGCAACCAAGATGCCTTTATCCACCTTAGTTCTCGATCACCAATGCCAAGGAACAGCCTTTTGCGCCACTCCCTCTATTCTCACACACACACTTGCACCGACGGCTTAAAATCGAGATTGCTAGATCTCTTTTTTGGTATTGTGTAAGGGTTATAGTTTGAAGCTACAAAACTTGATTTTGTACTTCTTTAGATTGCTATTACTGCTCAATAACACAAGAGAATGAGGAACAATCCTTTCTCCTTGCGAAAAATTGAACAAAAGAATTAAGAGAGAGAGAGTCACTATTCACGAGTTACTATTCACGAGTTACTATTCATGCCACAAAAAAAATTAGGTTTAGGGTTTTATTTCTTTTAATATATATGCTTATCCTTTGGCAAGTCATTAATCTGAATTCAACTATCCTAAGATAATTAATTCAAACTCTATCACTTCCTAAAGATAAGTAATATATTTTGAATTAAACTCCTTTGAATTTAAATTCAAATTTGAAATAAAACATAAGACATTTAAATAAATGAAATCACTTAATTAAATATATAAGTGATTTAATTTAATTTAAATTCCTTTAGGCTTTAATATTCAATTAACTTAATTAATACAAGATAATTAATTAATTGAAATTAAACCTTATGGGCTGAATTTCTCTCTCTCATGGACCAAAGCCCAATAGCAATATTATAACCCGTTACATACATTAATTTGACTTTAATTAAAAGCCCAAATTAATGTCCAATACTTAATTTAAATATTTTAAGCCCAATGCTTTGTGTGCGATCCTATAGGTCCATTTAATGTTGGCAATGAATTAATAAATTAATTCAAAGGCTATATATATTCTCTAGCAAGATATTATAGCATTCCAAATTAAATGAAAATGCATATGGCATTTGGTGACCTAATGCAATTTTGCATAGTCCCTTACCCATAAATATCAGAATTAATATAAGGCATGGAACTAGTCATCCTTATATACATTAATTCATTTCTTGATATTCCAGTGACACTAAACTCTCAGATAAATAATGATTACTCATTATTTCATCTCGGTATGGCCATACACTTCTCAGTTCACTGATCAAATGGTCGGTGATATTTTTCTCTCTTATCGAGAGGGGTAATCCCTTCACTTCTCTCATGCTCTCTAACATGAATCAGTGCATACCCAATCATACCCGTACTTGTCACTCTGTTACGAGCACATTAGGTGTATGTCAAAGTACACAGTAATTCATAAAGAGTTTCATAGAGATTTCAGGTCTAAGAACTCCGATACAAAACTTGCATATGAGAAACACTTATGACTTGTACCATGTAGTGTTCTCATGAGCGGATCGAATCCAGATACCATGTTCTTTAACATGTATCTATGATCTCTGATTGACACTCTTGTCCTAATGATCCGTAAGACAGAACTCATAAGATCAGAGAGAGCATACTAGTCTTAATTCATTTGTTATTCCCATAACAATGACTGACTAGGGATATTTAGAATGAAGTCTCATTTGTTTCAAGGTCTTACAATCCATGTGCCTCACACATCATAACTTAAACCGAAACGACATTCTTGGATAGTTTTATCAATTGATATGCACAGGAATACAAAAGATAAAACTAATGCCTCATTTTATTAATTTCAAGTGTTTCGTTACAATGCATTGGGGCTAGGGCTTACACTAACAGTTTGGTAAGTAGTGTTCTTCACTTTTTCTAGGAGAAACTTGAACCCTTATACTTTTATTGTAATTTCTTCATTTATGCTTTAATTCAATGCAAATTTGATTATTTCTTAGTTTTGAGCAAATTCTTATCTTTGATTGTTATTAGATTGATTATTAATTTATTTGATTAATAGTTAATAATTTATTTAAGTATGATATATGATATGTATGTTCTTGGGTTAATTCATTAGTATTGATGCATGATTATATTCTGAATTTAAGATAATTGTGTGTTAGTAAGAGTGGATAAAGATTAAGAAAAGTTGAACTAAGAATAGATTGAAGTTAAGTTTGCTTGGAAAAGAGTTTAATGGATGTTTAGGATTTTAAAACTGGATCTTTATGCTAGGTGTTAGATTATTCCTAATAAGAAAATTTAATGCTTAAAATGATAGTCCGAATAGGATATTTGAATGTATTTATTGGTTTTTCCATAATCATTTGTGTTACTTTTGATTTGAGTTATTACAATGGAAGTTGATATGAATAGTTCTTTTTGTAGAATTATTTTAGTTATTGCTCTATGTTTAATTTATGTTAGTTTAGTTTTAGTTTTAGTTTTTCTTTATTGTTAATTTAGTTTAATTCTTGGCTTCAATTCAAAAACTTGAAAGATAATCTTAGATTAATTCAACTCACTTAAAGATATTTTACTTAGTAATCTATGTTCCTTCGGGTACGATATTTAGGGTATTAATCTTATTTTCCTATATTACTAGCTGATCTAGTACACTTGATAGACTCTAGTTATCCACCTTAAAAGCCTTAGCTTTGCATTCTTTTTGTTCAAAAGATACTTAAGGCGGTATGATCTAAATATACTATAACTTTTTGTCCACTGGATAAGCTCTAAACTTATCAAATGCATAAACATAGCCATAACTCCTTTTCTATGGTGGTATAGTTGATTTAAATTCCATCTAAAAACTTACTTGGATAATAAATCACGTAGGGTTTACCTTCCTTCCTTCGCTCCAAAACTACCCCTACTGCAAAGTTGCTTACATCACATATAATCTTGAATGGTTCATCCCAATTACGTGGTTATAGAATATGAGTTAAAACTAGGGATTTTTTCAATGTTTCTAAGGCATCAAGGCAAGCTTCATCAAACACAAACTCAGCATCTTTGGCTAGATGATTGCATAGTTGCATAGCTATCTTTAAGAAGTCCTTGATAAACCTCTTATAGAATCCTTCATGTCAAAGAAAACTTCTAATATCTCTTACACAATTTCATGGTGGCAAATTGGCTATCACCTCAATCTTTGCTCTATCTACTCTAATCCCTTTAATTGAGATAGAATGACCATTAACAATACCTTTTTGATCCATTAAGTGACATTTCTCCTAATTAAGCACAAAACCATGCTCTATACACCTATCTCTCAAAATAGTTTTCAAAGTTAGCTCTATAGACACTGAAATCATCCATAAAAACTTCAACATATTCATCTATTAAATCACTAAAAATGAAAAATATGCATCTTTGAAAAGTATAGGGTGTTGCATAAACTATAAGGCATATGCCTAAATGAAAAAGTTCTATAGGGACAAGTAATTGTATTTTTAGCTTGTTCATCAGGATGAATAAGTATTTGGTAGAAACCACTTAAACCATCTAGATAGCAAAAATGCAAAACATTAGCTAGCTTCTCTAAGACTTGATCTAGAAAGGGTAAGGGAAAGTGATCTTTTCTAGTATCCTTATTTAACTTCATATAATCAATACACATATGCCATCCTATGATAGTTCTAGTAGAAATCAAATCATTAGTTTCATTCTTAAACACCGTCAAACCTCCCTTCTTAGGAACCACTTGAATGGGGCTTACCTATTTCCTATCATCAATGGAATAAATAATGCCATTATCTAAAAGTGTAATCACTTTTTTCCTAACCACCTCTTTAAGAGTGGGATTCAAATGCCTTTGACCTTCAATGGAAGGCTTAGCATTATCTTCCAATAGGTTTCTATATGTACAAATCTTAGGGCTAATCCCTTTCAAATCATTTATAGAATAACCAATAGCATTCTTATACTTAAGTAAAACATCTTTTAATGCATCAACTTGATCATTAGACAAAGATGAATTAACTATAAAGGGAAATTAAGAGTTTGAGTCACGAAAAATATATCTCAAATTTGATGGTAGAGGCTTAAACTCTAACTTTGCTTCTTCCTTTGGAGAGGCACCTTTTTGGTAATCATCCTTATTTAAGGGTTCAAACCTTAAGGGCCTATGTAAAAGAAATGATTTGGCCTTTAATTGATGCACTTTAGCATCCTCTCTATTATAAGGTTTAATAGGCTCTTTCCTCAAACACGCATGCAAAACATTATCAACATATTCATCAATAATGTCAAGAGAATTAATTCTACTCAATCTTTCAATAGGTGAAGACTTCATCATTTTAAAAACATCAAATTTTACACTTTCATTGTTCACCTCTAAAGTGATCTTACCTCTTTTCATATTAATTATAGCAATTGTTGCAACTAAGAAATGTCTTTCAGACAATATAGGAATTTCTAAGTCCTCTTCCATATCTAAAACAATAAAATCTTCTCATATGACAAACTTATCTACCTTTGTAGGCCCATTTTTAAGAATTCCATTAGGAAGAGTAATAGCTTTACTATTAGCAACGCAATCGAAGGATGTTTTATTAGCCATAGACAAACATATGTTAGTAGAATTAAGTTCACCAAAATCCAAGCATTTATAGAAAGAATAGGGCATAAGACTAAGACTAACACCTACATCACAAAAAGCTTTTTTAAAAGGAACACCACCAAAACACAAAGAACCATGAAACAACCGGGATCCTTTTGCTTTGGTGGACACTTAGAATGCATAGCTTTAGATTCTTCCACTAATTAAACTAGCCTATATTCTTATAATTTACTCTTATGCTTTGTAATATCTTTTAAAAACTTATCTTATGAAGGCATATCTGTAATAGCATCCATGAATGGAATACTGATAATTATATCCTTAAGATAATTTAGAAACTTGTCAAATTACTTATCTAAGTTATGCCTTAAGAACCATTAAGGAAAAGGTAAAGCCTTTAGATCCACTTTAGGTTCAATCTTCTTATTAGATTGGTCAATTTTTTTTATCTTCTTTAGGTTCCACAACATCATTACTACTATTGTTAATAAGAAACTCATTTGATTCATTAAACCTACCCTTTGACTTATCATCGTGATTAGTCACTTTCTTACCTCATTATTATTAACTTTCTTACCACTTCTCAATGTTATTTCTTGATAAGTATTATTGTATGGGAACTCGAGTTGGCTAGGTAGCTTTCCCATATGTTAAGAATTTGAAAAGGCTTGTTAGCCAATTTAGGTCTCTAAGATTCTATTATAAGTAACAAGTTGTTCAAGCTTAGCATTGACTTGCTTGAATTACTCCTGATTATTTTTAGTGGTGGTAATTTAATGGCTAATGAATTGTTCCATAATTGATTCAAGATGGGATTTTGGATATGAAGGATTAAATGGTGGCTTTATGGGAAAACCATATGGGTTTTATGGTTTAAGTATGGGGTTACTTGCAGAGTTAAATTGTGATAAAGTATTAAACCATGAAAATCCAAGGTGATTTCCCCATTGGGGATTATAAGAATTAGAATTTACTTCTCCCCTTTAATTTATACTCCCTTGAACATAATTAGCTTTTTTCACTAGAACTCATTATGCATTTTATGTAAGAGTGATATCCTTTGCACAACTCATAAGCAATACTTGAATTATCAATGGAATTAACTTGAGATTTACCTACCAATTTGATAAGTGCATTTACCTTTGCTTTAAATAAGTTAATGGTATCAACCTTTAAGACTCCTCTTGCCTTAGCTATGGTTGGTTGATCTCCCATATACCTTTATGATGCAAGTTCCTCAAGCAAAGTGATTGCTTCTCTTGTTGTCTTGTCCATCCATTTATCACTTGAGGCTACATTGACTATATTCCGATTTTCATCAATCAAACCATTGTAAAAGGTTTGAGGAATCATCCAATCGGGTAAGCAATGATGAGGACATTACCTTTCAAGTTCCTTAAATCTCTCCTATAATGCATAAATCGTCTCATTTGTATGCCATCTAAAGATTGTAATATCATTTCTGAATTTGGCTATCATGTGGGGTAAAAAGTACATATGAAGGAATGCTTGCTTCAATTGATCCCATATGGTAATGGACTCACTATACAAACTAGCCAACCATAATTATGCTTTGTCCTCAATAGAAAAAGGTAATAACTGAAGTCTCATTGTATCATCTATGACTCCATTTATTTTGTAGGTTGCACACACAATAAGAAAGGACAATATGTAGGCATACGGATCTTCTCCTTGGTGACCTTCAAATTGATTATTTTGTACCATTTTGATTATAATTGGCTTGATTTAGAAGTTATTATTGGGAATTATAGGCACTATAATTCCTCCAAAACTCCTCAAAATGTCGAGCATAGCAAAATCTCCAAAAGTACACCTATCTAGTTCAACCATGATATTTGAACTTTGGTTTTCCTCTTCTCATTGTTGTTTTTTATCTCTGCAAAAAGCATAAAAAATTATATTAATTTTAGGATCAAATGGAAGAAGATTATTGCTACTATTACCACTATGCATAAAAGAAAATAACAAATCAAACTAAACTACTACAAACTAACCAAATTATAAAAAAAATAACAAAAGGACTAAAATATCCTTTTTCCTCCCTTAGGTAATAAAAATATTGTTAGTGTAAGCCCTAGCCCCAATACACTGTTATAAAACACTCAAGTTAATAAATGAGGCATTTGTTTTATCTATTGTATTCCTGTGCATATCAAGTGATAGAACTATCCAAGAATGTTGTTTCAGTTTAAGTTATCATGTGTGAGGCACATAGTTGTAAGACCTTGAAACATTTGAGATTTCATTCTAAATATCCTTTGTCGGTCATTGTTGTGGGAATAACAAATAAATTAAGACTAGTATGATTTCTCTAATAAGTTGAGTTTTGTCTTATGAATAATAAGGACTAGAGTGTCAATCAGCGATCATAGATACATGTTTAGAACATGGTATCTAGATTCGATATGCTCATGAGAACACTATATGGTACAAGTCATAAGTGTTTCTCAATTGCAAGTTTTACATCAAAATTCTTAGACCTAAAATCTCTATGAAACTTTTTATGAATTACTGTGTACTTTGGCAATACTTAACAAGCTCGTAACAGAGTGACAAGTATGTGTATGCTTGGGCATTCACTAATTCATGTTAGAGAGCATGAGAGAAGTAAAGGGATTAGCCCTCTCGATGAGAGAGAAAGTATCACCGACCACTTGATCAGTGAACTGAGAAGTGTATGGCCATACCGAGATGAACTAATGAGTAATCATTATTTATCTGAGAGTTTAGTGTCACTGGAATATCAAGAAAGGAATTAGCATATATTGGGATGACTTGTTCCATGCCTTATATTAATTCTGATATTTGTGGGTAAGGAACTATGCAAAATTGCATTAGGTCACTAAATGCCATTTGTATTTTCATTTAATTTGGAATGCTATAATATCTTGCAAGAGAATATATATATAGCCTTTGGATTAGTTATTAATCCATTACTAATATTAAATGGACCTATAGGATAGCACACAAAGCATTGGGCCTAAAATAATGTATAGAGTATTGGGCATTAATTTGAGCTTTTAATTAAAGTCAAATTAATAAGGTTAATGGGTAATTAAATTGGTAAATGGACTTTAGTCCATGAGAGGGTGAAAAATGGCAATGACATGGATAATAACAAATTATTTATTTATCTTTTGATAATTAATTATTTATTTATCTTTAGATAATTAAGTTATTTGAGTTTGAATCAAAATATATCACTTGATTAGGAAGAGGTTGAGGCTGAAATTCAAGCTAAATACCTAGTGGAATTTGGCATGCAACTAATTCCTAATTAAGTAGTATATATTGATTAAAATTGTTTTTCCATTTTAGGTTTTTTTTCTCTCTCATTGCCGTTTTTCACAAGGGAAAGAATTATTTCTTCTTCTCTTGTATTTTGGACAGCCATTGCAAACCCTAGGAAGAACAAGATCAAATCTTGTGTCTCTAGAACATACCCATTGCCAAATACTCAAACCTAGAGCTAGGACTATTTGTTTTAGGTCGACTTTGTGTGTGTGTGAACATAGAGTGGTGTGGCGTAAAAGGCATCACCATTGGCATTGGTGATTGAGTTCAAGGGTATATAGGTTCATCTTATACACTAGTTATTGCAAAAATCAAGTTTTGAAGTGCATTTAAGGAAGTAAGTTCAATTGAAATCCTAAAACTGCATGTTTTTGATTCTATGTTATTTATTGCATGGCTTGTATGATAAAAATTTTTTTTTTCCGCTGCATGATCATTATTTTAATGCCATGTGATATCCCATCAAATATAACTTATTTTGATTCCCCAGTAATGGTGCTAAAAATTTGTTTGGTGTAAATTATAATACCCTAGTCTCTAGGACGTGATAAGGTGAAAAGGGTGTCAAACTATGGAAATGATACTAAGTTTTATATTAACCGGTTAGATGCTAAGATGGATAAGCAATGATAACTTAAATGGAATTGGTAGTTATATTAAATTCTTTACTTAATTAAACTAATTATCTAATCTTTAATTATAACTTACGAACAATCAATTAAAGCATTATAATTACAAGATATCAATTGATTGTATAAATATTCAAATAAGCACATAAGCATGCAATGATTGGAGAATAAGGCCTACTATCCCTAAGTACAATTCTCATTGTCGAATAAGGACATTCCCATTTAGAGTCTATAGACACTCTCATCTCATTATAGAGATAGATGAGAACTATAAAGTTCTATGCCTATTTTTTAACCCCTCAAAGTGATATCCCTATCTCCTATGCGATTTAAAACTTTAAGTATGTTTAATTACTTTTCCACCAAAATGTCTGATAATTATGAATTATAACTATATTATTAATATGTTTAAGTGTATTTATTTTGTTATTTTAGTGTTAATGTGTTTATTTTTAGGTTTAATTTCTTAATTTCTATGTTTGTGGGCTTAATTGTGATTTTTTATGTTTTTAGGAACTTATTTGAAGAAAAGGAAAATTTTAGGTTAAAAAGGGAATTTGGCTTGACTTGAGGAATTTTGCAGAGCTAATTCACATTTGTTACAAAAGTGTTCTCCTTTATGAAGGGGAATTTCCCTCTATGAAGGATATTTTTAAAGTTTCAGAGCAAGTGGCCACGTCAATAGAGGGAATTCTCCCTCTACTGAGGGAAGCATGGCAAAAATCACAAGTAGAGGACATCTCCTCAGTGGAGGACTATTCTTTTTATCGAGGCAACCCAAAGATTATAGCATATTCAATTCTCCTAGGTAGAGGGAGAATTCCCTCTACTAAGGCAATAAGGATTAATTACGATCCAACTTCTTATTTTTCTACAATAGCAAGTAAAATTGCAATATAATTTCTTCCTCTTTAAGGCTTTTAAGCAGACAAAAAGATCAATATAAAAGGGGGATAAATTTGGAAGAAAATGAGAGTTGGATTCTTCAAACTTTAACCTTGCTTTGAAAGAGACAAGTCCTAGGCTTTGGAGGCTACAAATTGGATGTTTTGAGAAGACTACAAGGGAAGCCAACAACCTTATGTGTATCGTAATCTTTAATTTTAGTTTTTAGTTTTTTTAATATGCTTAGTGAGTAGTTTTCTTTAATTTTGCTAAGGAAAACTTGAAACCTCATACTTTTATTTATAATGACTTTGTTTTGTGTTTTAATGTAATGCAAGTGTGTTATTTTTTTAATTCTTAAGCTAATTCTTATCTTAAGTTAATTTGATTTGATGATTAATGTATTGAATAAATGGTTAATTATCAATTTCATGTATGACTTATGATTTGCATGTTCTTAGTTAATTTGCTCATGTTAATGTATGTTTGTGTTCTGAAAATTGAAAAAATATTGTGTTAATCAAAGGGTATAATTAAGACTGAGAAAGTTGAACTAAGAATAGGCTTTAGTTAGATTTCTTTGAAAAGGGTCTAATTAAGGTTTAGGAGTATATAAACTAGATTTGCATGTTAAGTGTTAGATTGTTCTTAATACAAGAATTTGATGATTAAAATGATATTTTGAAAAAGATATCTAAATTTTATATTGGTTTTCCATAATCACTTGTGTTAATTTTTAATCAAATCATTGCAGTAAGAGTCGAGGTAGACAATTCCTTTAGCAAAAGTGTTTTTATCACTGAATTTTATTACCTTTTACAATCTTATTTTATTTTTACTTTTGTTGTTTATAGTTTAATTTCATTATCTAGTTACTATTATTTGTGTTTAATCAATTCATTATTACTATAACTTTGGGAATTCTTTCACACATCACTCACTTTTAACTTTGAAATACACAATTTAATCAATCCCTAGGGTATAATATTTCAGGATCTTAATCTTATTTTCCTATATTACTAGCTAATCTAGTACACTTGCTAAACACCAGTTAATGTTCCAACTCTCATTGTAAATAAATTGATTAACACGTTATATATTGTAATCAAGCATACATAATAAGTTAAACACCCAATTAAACTTAAATCCTTCATACTTTAAACAAACTAATTGAATTAATGAAGATCAATTCATACTTGCAATTATAACAAAAAGTTAGCTCAGATACATATTGGCAAAACAAATACTCAAGAAATAGGAAATCATATGAAGCAAAATCTTAAGAGAAAAGAGAAGAAAGAATGGTAGGAGACTCCTCAATGATTCTTTAGAAAAACACTTGAGTGTTGAATGACCACTTTTTTATCTATCTTCTTCCTTAGAGTATTTTCTTTTCCTCATAATCTTTTGTAATTGATTTGGAAGTAATATGGTAGATTTTCTATCTCTAAAATGTGATTATCTTAATGTATTTATAAAACCAAATGTGTCCTAATTGGTGTCTTTTTGGAGAAGGATGCAATTCTAAAAAGGTGTGTGAAGGGTTGCATTAATTGGTTTAGGTGATGAGTCAACACACTTGTGTTGAGTTGGATGAGTTGGCATAGCTAGGCTTTGTAACGGGTTAGTACCATCGTAATGAGTCTGTACACCTTTAACTGTTTCATGACTCATTTTAGTATGGCACGAGTCAGCATACTAAGTTACTATGACTTATTGGCATAGGTTCCAAACCTCTTTAAGATACTTTTCTTCAATTCTTCAATAAAAAATCCCTCATTTATGCTTTATTTCATCCAATTAGGCACATTTAGCCTACAAAACAAAGAAGACATAAAAAGTAACCTAAAACATAACAAAATACATGCTTTAAACTAAAAAAAATGATGCAATAATATACAAAAATGGCCATACTAAATTGCATGACATCAAGAATATTACCTTCAAGTTTGATTTATCAAAGAATAAAGGAATCAATGCTTTTGGACTCCTTTTTCTATTCTTTGCTCTCTCTATACTTGGTTTAAAAATACAGTGTATGTGTGTTAGGAGAGAAAGAAAATATGTGAGAGAAAGAGGGAGAGAGAGAGAGAAAACCCTGCAAAATCTATCATTTTCACCTTAAATATCCTCATAAAATCATCATTTTTCCCATAATAAATATTTTAGATGATTGACCGGTGTCTAGCAAGTGTACTAGATCGGCTAGTAATACAGGGAAATATAGATTAAGACCCCAAATATCGTACCCAAGGGAACATGGATTGCTAAGGATAATATCTATGTATGAATTAAATCAACCTGAGATTGTTTCCCAAATGTTTTTTTGATTTGAAAGCAAAAATTAAACAAAATAAACAATTAAACAAAATAAAAGGTAAAACATGAATTAAAAACAAAACAATAACTGAAATTCTTTTGCTAAGGAAACTATCCACCTTAACTTTCATTGTAATGACTTAAATTCAAAGAATAATACCAGTGATTATGGAAAAACTAGTAATAAAGCCATATATCTTTATTCAAGTCTATCATTCTTAGTATTAAACTCATAGACAAATCTAATACTTAGCATGCAAATCTAGTTTTAACTTCCTAAATATTCATTGAAGCCTTTCTCAAGTGATTCAATTCCAATTCATTCTTGATTCTTCCTCTCTTAGTATTAACCAATAAAATTCATACATAATCATCTCATATTTCGGATAATAATCATGCATAAACATTAAAGAGTTAATCCAAGAACATGCAAATCATTAACTATGTCAAAACCAATTTTTAGTTATTTATTCAATAAACCAACAATCAATCCCAACTCAATCAAGGATAAGAATATGCTTAAAACCAAGAAATAATCAACCGATATTGAAATTAAGCTCAAAATAAAGTCATAACAATACAAGTCAAGGATTCAAGTATCCTTTAGCAAACGTTAAAGAAAACTACTCAAAAGACATGGTTAAAACTAAAAACAAAAGCTTGAATAAAAACTTGAAAACTAAGAACGTAAAAGAAAAACTTTAAGAAAAACAAAGCTAAACTAAGGATCTGATCTCTATATCCCTATTTCTTCTGTGTTTTGGGGCTCTATTTATAGGCAAAAACGTGGTAGATTTCTTCCAAAATTGCAGAATCAGAATAGGAAAGGAAGTCTGCTCAAAACAGGAAGTCTGACGAATCCTTCGCGCAATGGGAGAGTAAAATCACGTGGCCACGTATCAAATTCTTGTTGTTGAACACGTGGTCACGTGTCCATATAGTCTTCCTCACACGTGGCCACGTGTGAATTTGGCCTTGAACACACGTGGTCACGTGTACTATTTCTTTCCTTCTTTGATTTTTCACGTGGTCACACCCTTTAACTCAATTTTCTTCATTTCTTCTTCACATGGCCACGTTCATTCACAAATACTCCTTCACGTGGTCACGTGTAAAATTCTTTAAAGCTCGCACGTGGCCACGGCTCCAAGCTCTGGACTGGAAGCTCGTTTTCTTGATCAATTTCTTCAAATTTACACTTTTGGCCCAAAACTTTGCACTTTTTACAATTAAGCCCTTTTTCTTGCAAAATAACCCTGAAAACACCAAAATTTACAATTAACTCCAAAAACATAAAACTAACAAATTAAACTCAAATTAAACCTAATTAACACAAAATTAACTCAATCAAACACATAAAAACATACTAAAAACATCATATAATTCACCATTATCAATGATGATAAAATAAAGTCATATTTTTTCCCTATTTCACCACTAAGAATAGTTCTAGGAAATGAGTCAAGGGTGTGAGCTATGGCCTTGACCCGTGAGTTAAGGGAGTGACTCACATTTGACTTTAACCTTTTTTTAACCCTGAAACACATGTTAACCTTATTGGCAAAAGGAAAGGGGAAAAAGCCCAAAAGAGATTTTTAAACATTTAAAACCCCACATAATAGCCCAAAAAGAATTTTAAAAACATAAAATTCAAAGGAAAGCTTAGCACTTCTGTTCTTTATCTATTTATGAGAAATATCTTCCTCATTAGGTAACTTTGATCAAAAGCTACCTTAGGACCCAGTGTTACCCCAAACTTTGAGGTTAGTACATTAGTGTCTAGGTTAGCCAAAGTTTAGAATAAAAGCATAAAATATGCATAATTGAGGCAGTGAATCTCCAGTTAGGTAGTTGTAATTGTTATATTTGTGTGCCTATTTAGAGGACTTGGTGAAGGAATATTCAAAGTTGTTATCTAGACATGTTGAACCTTGTTGAGTTGAATGGTCGATGTCAAACCACATTTGATGAAGATCAATGCCAGCTTGTTAGCATGTCAAACCTTATCGGGTCAAACTATTGATGCCAGATTTTGACATCTTAACTACATTTGATGAGTGATTAGCACTAGTTTGTTAGCATGAAGAACCGCTTTAGACTTTAGTTATATGTTAAAAATATTTTAATGCCTCTTAAGAGGAATTTATGCTTACAAAGAGACTTCGATGCTCACAGGGAGACTTTGAAGGATTTAAAAGATTTAATGCTCACACGGAGACTTTAAATGATTTGAAAGATTTAATGCTTATAGGGAGACTTTGAATGATTTGAAAGATTTAGTGCTTATAGAGAGACTTTGAAGGATTCCAAAGATTTAATGCTCACTAGGAGACTTTGAAAGATTTGAAATTTGTAATGCTCATAGGGATACTTTTAAAGATTTGGTGGCATTTTTTATTATTTAGGTGCCTTGTTTAGAGGACTTTCTGAGTTTTCAAGTTTTTAAGTCTTTGAAATTTTAGGTTATTATCTTTTAGTCCCTTACAAGACTCTATATTTTTGTTGTATTTCAAATTTTAAAATTTTATTGCCTTTTAGAATTTTGAACTTTAAATTTGCATTTTATGATTTTAGATTTTTTATGGATCTTAAGGTTGAGAGTTTTTTAGTATGTTTCTTAAGAGGAATTGATGCTCATAGAGAGACTTTTAATGCTAGGCTTAATGCTTATAAAGAGGCTTCGATGCTCACATAGAGGCTTTGATGCTCATAAAGTGACTGTGATGCTCACAAAGAGGCTATGATAAGCCCACAAGAGTTTTGTTTGTTTGTTTGTTTGTTCATTAGGTATGAGAATTTACACTTTAGGTGTATTTCACATTTTTCCAATTTAGTTATATTTTGAATTTGTATAGTTTTGAGGTTTTATTAAATTTTTGCATTTTGAGTGTATATTGAATTTTTACATCTTGAATGTATATTGAATTTGTACAATTTGAGTGTATATTGAATTTTTAAATTTTGGGGTCATTTCAAGGCCTTGAAACTTTTAGTGCGTTGGGTATTTATAGAATTGTATTATTTGTACATTTGTATTTTTGGGGTACTTAAAGAAGTTCTGTACATTTGAAGAATTTGAGTTTTTGTACATTTGAACTTTTTTATATTTGAAGAATTTGGATTTTTGTACATTTGAATTTTTATGCATTTGAAGAATTTGAGTTTTTATACATTTATTGTGTTGCGTGTTTAAGTGTATTCTTTAAGATAAAGTGTCTTGCCTAATTGCCTCCAGCAAGAGCGCATGTTGACAATCTAGCTCCATGAAAGATCTCCTTTTTGTGGATTTGCATGAACTCCACTCCATAGGGATTTTGTATTTAAGCAAGATGGTCATCCTCTTGTAATTTTCTCGAATATGATGTGTGTGGATGACCTTTATTTATGAGATACTCCCTTTGCATGATTTCTCCCATGTGAACTTTATCCTTATTTGATTGATCATTGCCTAAAGTTGTCCCGTGATCAACATCAATGTGTGAAGTCTATTCTCATTTTATTTAGAGGTTATTATTCACGTGAGAATGTGGAGGGGATTATATATGTGTAGGATATGTGTCAAATTCATGTGTGTACGCATAATTGCATATATAAGCTATGTGTGATAAGTGTTATATATGGTGTGTGCAAAGAGTTGTTTGCCAAGAGGTGTCCAAAATTCAACTTATCAAATACTTTAAACTCAAACTTCATTCATCTTTAAATAAGCTGAATGAATCACATTCTCAACTAGTTTAATCTTAATAAAAGAAATTAAAGGATCATCTTCAATGAGGGAATAAGAAAATAAACACGCTAATACCATGGCCTACTAAACTAACAAATAAGAATAATGCATACCAAACAATTTCTATATATGTGTGTGGAATGGCTAAAATAGAATTTTTATAATTTGAAAACAAATTCTGGATGCAAAGTTATGTACAAGATTTAACTCGAATGCATAAATGCATTCATGCCTTCCCACTTGAAGCTCAAGAAACACCATATACCTCTTCTTACATACCAAACCCTACTAGAAGGTCATCTCCACTAGGTTGGATGGGACCAAATCCAGAATTAGGAGGTCTTACTGTAACACCCTAATCTGCAAGATAAACAGAATCATCAATACAAATATTAAACCTATGATAAAATGGATAAATAATAATGATACAAGCCATAATTACATATAATCTTCTTAGCAGAATAAAAATGCCAAAAAGATAAAACATAAACAAATAATCCTTTATCAACAAAGGCAACCTGAGAATAAAATTGGACACTTTTAGTTCTTTTTTTTGGGTTGATCGAGTCTTGGCAGTTATCTATCCAAAAGCCTACATGGATAAGAAAACACATGCTAAGCTACAAAAATTAATGTGGAACAACATTATATAGGCAACTTCTTAACAAGAATCATCAATTATATAAGTATAAAATTTAATGATGACCTATAAATGTAATCTTAATAATTAGACACAACGATTATGATCATTTAAAACTTATAGTGAACTCATCTAGCCTCTATAAGCTTTACTAATCATTTGCTAATAAGCCTTTTCTTACATTTCTAGTAGTCTATAGTTCTAATATATCGTGAACTATGATATTAGAAGCTTTGAGAGTTTCAATAGCATATAACTTTAATTTAAGACATTCAACTACACAAGTTACAAAGTTATGCATTTGAAAATTTAATCAACAACATGATAGAGGGAATATGTCATTTACACAAGAAATTAAGGATTGAGTAACTCTATAAGCAATCCTTCAGTCATTAAACCATAGAAGATATAATTAGGTATGGTTTCTTCGTATATATATCACACAGTTTAAATTAAGTGATGCATTCTAAAATCACCCATGGTTATACTTATGTAGAAATAAATACTATTTTAGCGTGGTAGATTATATGTCACATAACACCATATTATGCCATATACTGTGTGGTTAATTGACTCAAGTTATATATATATGTATACATATGATGAACTAAGTCATTAGTATGTGACTACAAGAAGCAATATAATTACTCAAATAATGAATCTATAATGTACAATTTATACTCATGATTTATAAGTCTAGAATGCATAAGTAATATTCATATACCACATATTTAATTATACTATAACCACCACTTTATTGCATATTTTCAGCATACACAAGAATGATGCCATGAAGATTAGTTTTGAGACTACAAAGTTTCTTTATCTTTTGATGCAATAGAATGATTTATTTTTATCTTACATTATGCCTGCTTATTGTAAAAAGTGGATAAAGGGATTTTATGATAATGGCATAAATGATATACTCATAAGCATTAAGTCACCCGAAGGCACTAAGAGTTAACCGAAGGTATAGGTCACCCGAAGGCACCAAAGTTACTCGAAGGTATAGGTCACCTGAAGGCACCAAAGTTGTAAGGACCCAATTTAGGCCCTAATCGAATTATTGTTAGTTAATGAGGATTATCGTTAATTAAGGTGAAATTGGATTATTTTGCAATTATCGAGATTGAGTCCTAAGAG
Organism: Excoecaria agallocha; assembly: GCA_037975025.1. NCBI lineage: Eukaryota > Viridiplantae > Streptophyta > Magnoliopsida > Malpighiales > Euphorbiaceae > Excoecaria > Excoecaria agallocha. Next base: position 334,605 of record JBBPFJ010000043.1, on the reverse strand, counting down.
GGGCATTTTGGTAATTTTAGCATGTATGTAATTGAGTATGGGTAAGTTATAATTTTAAGGGAGTATGTAATTGAAATTAAATTAGAAGTGTTGGGGTTAAATTGTAAGAAATGGAAATTTAGGAGATTAAAGTGTATAAGGGTATATTGGGATTTCTCTTGGTGAGATATTTATCCCACTCAATTATTTTGGGATTCCTTGAGATGTAAAGATCGAATTTTTGAGGGAAATCTCTCTCTCTCTCTCTCTCTCTGTGGTTACGGGGATGAAGAAGAGGAAGCTTAGGTTTTGTTGTTTTAGCATCAAGAAGGTAATATTTTCCCTTTCATAGATCTCTTTTCCTCCTCCCTGTGTTTGATTTATGGTGTTAAGGATGTTGAGAGAGATGATAAATCATGCTTGTTGACTTTATGTATAAGGAAAAGAAAGAAAGAGCTAGATCAATGGATCTTGAAGGAGATGAAGCTTGAATATCAGGTACGGGAATTGTTGTGAGTTGTTACTGTATATGTATTCCCTCTTTTGTTGTATGTGTTTTCTTAGCTGACATTAAGGGTTCAATCTAGTAAATTAGATGAGTTAATAATGTTTTAAAGCTTTAATGTTCACTAATGTAAACAATTCAGGTGAGATCATGACATTAAAATGCTTTATCTGAGAAATTTGTGAACCCTAGCTGCCCGAATTCCCTTGCACGGCCACTTGGCCATTTTCTTCATGAAATGCATGGCCAATTATGGCATTTCTTCTCTACATTCATGACCACTTATGGGTTTTGCTCTTTGCTATGCTTGGCCATTTATGGCCTTTCTTCTCTAAATGCACGACCACTCATGCTTTTACTCCCTTGAATGCACGACCACTTATGGTCTTTCTTCTCTACATGTATGACCATTTGTCCATTTTTTTCATGAAATGCACAACCACTTATGGCCTTTCTTCTCTACATGCACGGCCACTTGGCCATTTTCTTCATCAAATGCACGGCCACTTATGGCCTTTCTTCTCTAAATGCATGGCCACTCATGCTTTTACTCCCTTAAATGCATGGCCACTTGGCCATTTTCTTCATGAAGTGCACGACCACTTATACATTCTCTTTTCAATGGTTCTTCTTCACCCCAAGCTACAAATCATTCATAAATCATGAACTATGGTATATCATTGAGATAACAAAGTTAGCAATGAATAATGATGAGGGTGATTGTATATTAAATTGGTTGATAGTATGTTATTAGATTAATGATGAATCAAAATAGTTGTAAAGTCTTCTCAATGCTAAAGTAGTAAGATATAGTAAGAATGGTGTGCCCTTGGGATGAGTTGTTATCTGAATTTGAATGACATGAACATATTTATACGAGGGAATGGGTTGAACTAAATTGTAAGTCATCCAAGCTATCAATATGTTGTATAGCTAGGGCAAGATCATTCAATTAGAGAATCCCTATGTATGTATATAGAATAGTGAAAAGTTTTATAAGAATAAACCTATAAAGTTACAATATAGAGACCACTCGAACTCTTAATTAGAGGGCCTTATGCATGGCAATGCTAATATGAGTCATGTTGTTTAAAATTATTTTAAGGCCTTATGAGCATAAAACTAAGGTGAGCATGAGGCAACATAGTAACTTAAATGATATGCCAATTAATGTGTCCTACAAAGTTGTTATAAGGTATGTACTAGGTTAAAGGATGACTCTTTCCAAAATATTGTGAGTTAACCTAGTGATAATAAAAGAATAGTTACAAGGTTGCATGTCTAAGTTAAAAGAAATGGGACATCATAACTTATCTTTACTTAAGGAACCATAGAAGCTTGAATGCCCTCAGGGCCATAAGAAGAATTAATGATTAACATTGATGTATAAGAACCTGCTCACCTGTTTGGTCATGCCTATACTATATTATGATTAATTCATGTTTGTCAGTAGTGTGCTAACAACTAACATGAAATAATCACACATAACTTACCTAAGTATAAAATGTTACAAGATGAAAAATACAAGTAAGATGATTGAAGTATATATGATTATGTTAAGCTGTATAAATTGTTGTTTATAATTTGATAGATCATGAAAGTGAATCAAGTGATTAAATATGAACTAGTGTTGACCTTAAGCTGTAAAAGAACCCACTTATTTTATTATATGGATCATAAATTCTTGAGTGTTGCTATATATATGATTATGTCATAATGTGATTAATTATGGTAATAGGAGAACTATTCACAACAAGCAATAACAATGCACGTTGTTAAGAACTATCCATGAGTTAAGAAAGTTTTATATTATATAGTTGATGCAAGCATGCTATGATGAGTAGCCTGACTTAATATGTGAACAAGTATGAGTAATAAAAACATGTTTTTCCATGAGTTAAGCTATATATATATATATATATGCATGTGTGTATGTGGATACACAAAATGCTAATCATGAAAGATGGCAGGATGTTATCATTTGCATAAACATGCAACTATGTGATCATATGATAGCATTCACATGCACTAGAGCCTAGAGCTCAATATTGAAGTATGATAAGAATAATGTGCAATCTTATATGGATGATGACATTAAACAAATATGCTATAATAAGTAAAGAATAATATGTTAAATTGAAATATGCTTAAGAATGGTAAAGCCTGCGGATCTTAGTTTAGTTGTGGATTAGATAGGCATGCCTAGAAGGATATAGTCGCAGCTGCCATAGTTGACTCTGGTTGGGTCTTGTTCTTTATAGAAACCATTGTTTGGCCCTGTTTGGGTCTATTGTTTGATATCTTCGGATATCTATGGTTCAATACCTTAGGGTATCCATTTCTCTCATTATCCACCATTCAAACAAGTAATTAGGCAGGCTATTAAATATGATAAAGTGTACACAAGATAAAGTAAAACATACATTAATAGCTTTACTTACATAATGTAAGCATGATGAATGGCTTATTACATTACTTATCATGATTCCTTTTAGTTATAAACTATTTCAATGAAATGAATTATGAAATGTATGCATGTAGTATTGAGACCTTCTTGGGTAATCATAATAAGCAATACTATCCTCTGTAATCTACATGCATAGCTGGTTAGTCAATACATACAGATGTTTACACATGAATGTACATATCAATAACTTTGACATAAGACAAGGGATCATGTATGATGTATTATGATGTGATTTGACATTAGTTGCCATGCTAAGACAGCTTACAGGAATACATCGTTATGATAAAGCTAGTGAACTATAATTGTATTCTCTAATAAAAATTACATGATGTGTGTTAAGTAATTATACCTAGTGATATCTTTTATAGATGTTACAGGACCCATGCACTCCTTATGCTTTGGATGAACGCCAAACGCATATCTCATGTAAATAATGTGCTTAAATGCCTATGATTGAATTATGTATTGCCAATAAGCATGATGTCTGGAGTAATGAACGAAAGCTTTCTGAATGGAATGAAATATGCTAGTAATTAAGGTAAAGAGTTTGATTTATAAAGTAAATTTGAAAGTCTTCTAGAACTAGGTAAGTTCACTTAATGCTCTAGAATACTGTAAGGTTAAAAATTATTATGAAGGTAGAAACTCCTCTAGTTATGCATTGTGTGATTAATACTATTAAAGACTCATATGTTTCTCCCATTTTGCGATGGATGCAATGTATTGATGATATTTTGGGTAAGGTTTGTCCATAGAGTTATTTCCCTACTAAGCTTTATAGCTTAGCACGGGTTTGTTATCCGTGTAGGTTTCAAGATAAGCTTCAGTGGATCGATAGCTATAGTGGCTAGATAACCATTGAAGAGAAGATATAGCAGATTATGATTGCCTTGAGGATTTCATCTTGTATCGTTGGCAAATTATGTTAGACCTTTTTATTTATAAGTTTGATTTAATTTATTGTGGCATGTAATTATGGCATGTATTATTAATTATTATTATTATTTCTGTCTGGTCTTTACTAGGTTTATGTTAATGATTGATGATTATCCATGGTTAGTGGATTAGGGTGTTACAAAAGTTACCTAAAGGTATAGGTCACCCAAAGGCACCAAAGTTACCTGAAGGTATAGGTCACCGAAGGCATTAAAGTTACCCGAAGGTATAGATCACCCGAAGGCACCAAAGTTACCCAAAGAAATAGGTCACATAAAGGCACCAAAGTTACCTGAAGGTATTGGTCACCCGAAGGCACCAAAGTTACCCAAAGGTATAGGTCACCCAAAGACACCAAAGTTTAAACATACTCATCCGCTTAGTTGTTGGCACAAAACAAACAATATACTTTTAAATCCATAGATTGGCCATGTTAATACTAGCCATAATAATTCATGCCCTGTCATAATGTTTTCATGGGAAAGAAATCATATATAATCATACCGATTATAGGTGCGAGACACAATAGGTAAACACTTAATAATTTCATTATGGTGTACCTTTAGGGTTCATCATGACCATCTTTCCAATCTCATTATAGTCAGTTAAGTGATCACACCTCATACTCAATCAATAAATCAAATATATGCATTCAGTGTATTGCAATCGATGAATATTCTTAAAATCCAATTTTAGTCTGTTTATGCCATTTCATATTATCTTAGCACTTATAAATGCATATAGGTTTATTATCGTAACCACATATTTGGATGCACAATCTTAGAGCACATATATGTACATCTATATTAAGGCAAGCACATGTAAAACCATAAAATTTATGCATCGATTTCTTATGAGGCTAGAATAGCGTAAACATACTATGATATTTGCTCCATCATAGTAATAATAATAATAATTTCGTTATTCAAAAATAAAATAAAGATTCATAAAGAAAGGCAAGAATTTCTCAATATTTCTCGCTTCACTATACTTTAAGGTATTCCATTCCTTACCTATTTGTATCATATTTATGGTCATAGGTTGATATTGTACTCACTATACTCTGCTTACTTCATACTTTAACACCATATTTCTCTTTTATATAGTCTATTGGATCATGATGATCGATAATTCACTTAAACGATAGTTACTCAATACAATGACAAAGTGAATTCTTATTATATAGCATGATAAAATCCATATGATGTAAGTTAAGATGATACAATATCCATATTTATAGTAACCATACTTTCCAAATCTCAAGACTATACTATGACCAACTTGCTCATCCTTACCTTATCTCACTCAAATCCTTATGTTTTATGCCTTTGGATATATATATATATATATCAAGATCAAGTAAATGAGGGACCATATTACTTATAATGTATTAAAAACTATACCAAAAACAAGTTCATAAGAGTATGCATCAAGGTTAGGGTCTAAAACATAATAAGAAAAATGGACTGGGCAAGCTGTGACAAACCACTCGACTGAGTGGCCAGTCTACTCGACTAAGTGTTGATGGCACTGAGCTGAGTGATTATATCACTCGATCGAGTGAACATGGCACTCGAAAGAGTGCCTCTCTGCTGCCCAGACCAAAAATTGCAATTCCTTAATTTTTTCTCACAATTTATAATCTCTTAAATCTTAATTTAGCTCATAAATTTCAAGGAAATTCAATCATAAATAGCATAGTAAGCCCACTATCGAGATAATAGCTTCATAATCTACTAGCACCTTTTTCTTGCTACTAAAGTCTTTCTAGAATTTCTATAACTTTTAACAAATATAGTTGAATCTATCATTGTAGACAAATAAATTAATAAGTCATTGGAACCAATCTATAATTTTAATAATTTCATTATCTGTTCTTCCCTCATTTCTTGAACCTTTGACTTTAAAAATCCTTTAGCCTTAATTCATCCTCTTTAAATAATTAAAACTCAAATCAACCACATACAAGAGGTTCACTAATTACTCAACTGTAATGCCAACTCTAAATGCCTACTCTCATCACAAAAGACACAGATAAAAAGAGATAAAAAATTCACCTAAAATAGTCCCACACATGCCATTCAATTAGGATTTAGCTCCTATACTTGGGATTAAAGCCTCAAATCCTCCTTCAAAGCTCTTCTTCCAGTTCTTTAATTTTTGCTTCCTTCCATCCCTTACATGAGATAGTTTAACAAACATAATCTCCTTAATTCCTTAAGTCCATAAATTAAATCAAAAAAGAAGAGGATAAAGATCTAAAAGAGGAGGAGACATCATCAACTTTAAGAGATTAGCTCATCAAACCCTAAGTCAAACACCTCTCCAATTCGAATCCAGAGAGAAAAAAGAGAGAGAGTGAAAGAGAAGATGAGGATGCATCTCCTTTCATTTCCCTATGCCGATCTCCACCTCTCCAAATCCCATAAAGTTTCTTCCTCTAGAAGCTTTTAACGAGGAGTTAGTGGGGTAAATATCCAAAAAATTAAATACCCCAAAATTGTCTTCCCAAAATTGCCCTTATTCATTTTAACCCTCCATAACTTATATTTCATAAAATTTAACCCCAAATATCTAATTTACTTCAATTGCATCCTTCTTTATAATTTAACTATACTTTTTACATACAAGCATAATTACCAAAATACCCCTCACTGGACTTGACTTTAATATTATAAAATAATCTAATCTCACCTTATTTTAGTCATCTTCCTTATTAATTTTCCAAAATCCAATTAGGGCCAAGGTTGGGGCCTCACAAATCTCTCCCCCTTAAAGAATTTCGTCCTTGAAATTCAAACCGAAGATCTATAAAATCATTGCTATCAAATCTACAAAACTCTACTTTAGATATAAACAATTCTGACCATATGACCTCTATAACCATAAACAAGCTCATCCATCTATAACAATAATAGCTTTCCTTGGTATCTAATTAATCTTATGATCGTTATATTTTTTATCAGTTTTCCTTTTTAGCTAGGGCCAGAAATATGGTATGATGCCATTCATGTCTTATCAGATGATGTGGGACATTATGCAATGCATGAATGAGTTTTTATATGCAATAGAATACCAATGTTTATTCTCAAGTACTTTATATTTTCTATCCCATCCCGTTACAATGAAATATATTCAATTGCCCATATTGATTACAAAAACTCTGACAAATATATAAAACATCTTAACAACCTCAACATATCATCAAAACAATGCAAATAATCAAAAAGCTCTTCTAAATATATAAACTCTTCCTCAATAACCAAAATAGAGGAACCCAGATATACTTATAAACAGACTTAGGTTATATGATAATAGTCATTTATATGATGTTTTTAGTGTGTTTTTAGGTATTTAATTAAGTTAATTTCGTATTAATTAGGTTTAATTTGAGTTTAATTTGTTAGTTTTATGTTTTTGGAGTTAATTGTAAATTTTGGTATTTTTCAGGGTTATTTTGCAAGAAAAAGGACTTAATTGTAAAAAGGCAAGAAGATTTGGGCCAAAACTGTGAATTTAGAAAATTCATGTTAATTAGTGATCGTGAGTTCCAGAAGTTTGATGCATGGCCACGTGAAAATCAATGAAGAAAACATACGTGGCCATGTGAGAAGAAATAAAGAAGAGCAAGAAGAAAACACGTGACCACGTGTGAAGATCCACTACACAACACATGGCCACGTGAGAGAATAAATGAAGAATACCAAAGGAGAAACGTGACCACGTGTGAGGGAAGGCATAATCCTCACATGGCCATGTGTGAAGGAAGACTCAAGGAACACGTGACCACGTGTTCAATTGCAAAGGAAAGGACGTGGCCACGTGTTGTGTCTCCCATGCAACGAAGGATTTGCGATCTTTTCCAATTCAAGAAGGATTCTTCTCCTACTCCAATTTGGGAAGTTTAGAAGGCTTCTACAACATATTTTGCCTATAAATAGACAACTCTAACACCAAAGAAAAGAGGAATTAAGGATTAGAAGAGATTAATTGCTTTAGTTTTAGTTTTACTTGTTTTTTTTCTAGTTTTTCTATTTTTGTTTTTCTTTTGATTTTGTTTTAGTTCTTCAACTTTGTTTTAGTTTTTAAATATGTTTAGGAAGTAGTTTTTTTTTCTTCTTTTGTTAATGGATTCTTGAAATCTTGAATTTTCATTGTTATGACTTTATTTTGAGCTTAATTTCAATATCGGTTGATTATTTCTTAGTTTTAACCATATTCTTATCTTTGATTGTGTTGAGATTGGTTGTTGGTTTATTGAATAAATAACTAAGAATTGGTTTTGACATAGTTAATGATTTGCATGTTCTTGGGTTAACTCTTTAATGTTTATGCATGATTATTATCCGAAATATGAAATAATTATGTGTTAATTTTATTGGTTAATACTAAGAGAGGAAGAACTAAGAATAGGTGAAAGTTGAATCTCTTGAGAAAGGCTTTAATAGACATCTAGGAGGATTAATTCAGACTTTTATGCCAAGTATTGAATTGTTCTGAATAAAGGAGTTTAATGCTTGGAATGATAATCTTGAATAAAGTTATCTGGGTTTATTTATCTGAATTCTTCATAATTACTGGTATTATTCTTTGAATTTAAGTCATTACAATGAAAGTTAAGGTGGATAGTTTCCTTAGCAAGAGAATTCCAGTTATTGTTTTGTTTTCAATTTATGTTTTAGCTTTTGTTTTGTTTAATTGTTTCTTTTATTTACTTTTTGCTTTTGAATCAAAAACATTTGGAAAACTATCTCGGATTAAATTAATTCATACATAGGTATTATCCTTAGCAATCCATGTTCCCTTGGGTACGATATTTGGGGTCTTAATCTATATTTCCCTATATTACTAGCCGATCTAGTACACTTGCTAGACACCGGTCATTATACTTCAATCACCGACCCTAAATGAAGATAAGCACTTTCAATATCATCTTACTATATCAGAACCATAATCCTAATAGTTACTCCAATATAGGCAGAACCATAGGTCAATCTTCCATAGCAAATCATCAAAATTTTTGATTTATAGTAACATAGAATGTCAATAAATGCTTTAATCCAATCCATTAAAACTTATAGGAACAAATCCCTAATCTCTTATTGCCCAGAAAAGGCTAAACCTGGGTGCTCTGATACCACTAACCGTAACACCCTAATATGCAAGATATAAAGAACCACCAATGTAGATATTAAACTTGCAAAAAAATAGATAAATAATAATGATACAAGCCATAATTACATATAATCTTCTTAGCCAAAACAAAACTCCAAAATGATAAAACATAAACATATAATCCATTAATTGCAATGGTGACTCGAGAATAAAACTGGACACTTTTAGTTCTCCTCTTCTGGGTCAATCAAGTCTCAATAGCTATCTATTAACCTGCATGCATAAGAAAACCCATGCTAACCTATAAAGATTATTAGGGAATAACATTCTATAGGCAACCTCTTAACAAGAATCATCAATTATAAAAGTACAAAATTTAATGATGACTTATATGTGTAATCTTAATAATTGGACACAATGATTATGATCATTTAAAACTTATAGTAAACTCATCTATCCTCTATAAGCTTTACTAATAATTTGCTAACAAGCCTTTTCTTACATTTCCAGTAGTCTATAGTTCTAATATATCGTGAAATATGATATTAAAAGCTTTGAGAGTTTCAATAACATATATCTTTAGTTTAAGACCTTCAACTATATAAGTTACAAAGTTATACATTTGAAAATTTAATCAATAACATGATAGAGGGAACATGTCATTAACATAGGCAATTAGGGACTAAGTAACTCTGCAAGCAATCCTTCAATCATTAAATAGGAGACATAGTTAGGTATGGTTTCTTCGTGTATATATATATATATATATCACATAGTTTAAAATAAATGATGCATTCTAAAATCACCCATGATTATACTCATATAGAAATAAATACTATTTTAACATGGTAGACTATATGTCACATAACACCATATTGTGCCATATACTGTGCGGTGAATTGACTTAAGTTATATATGTATGTATACATATAATGAACTAAGTCATTAGCATGTGACTACAAGAAGCAATATGATTACTCAAATAATGAATCTATAATGTACAATTTATACTCATGATGCATAGCTCCATAATTCATAAGTAAAATTTATATGCCATATATTTAATTATACTGTAACCTCTACTTTAATGCCTATTTTCAGCATACTTGAGAATTGTTGGAGAGTATGCCCTAGAGCCCATATAAAATGGGTTGTATTTCATGTATGTATGTATATATATATATATATATTCATGTTGTTAATGAAAGTTATCATTCATTTATTAATGTTATGTTTAAATACATGTGTTTGTATATCTTAAATTAATAAATGAAGTCCTAGATATTATAAACACAGTGCAAAGGCAATAATGAAAGTGTTCATGATATTAGATGTCTATTGCATGCAAATGTGGTAATATCTAAATATCCCTAGTCATAGAATTAACCAGATAGGACATTGTTAATCCAGACAGATGAGCACATGTTATGCTTCTCGAATAGTTTAAGTAGTAGTTCTTATAACTGAGATTATAAGAGATGACCAAAGCTAATCTATGGATGCTTGTTAGAAGAACAAGTTCATTAGAGACCTGCAAAGAGAATCCTCACATAGATATTAAATCTATATCAGTGAGGAATATCTTCATAGCAGTTGTGCAAGTATCCTTAGACTTGAGATCACCAAGGTTATCTTAAGTAGTAAGTGATATACTTTGACTCCATAACTGCTTACTTCCAATTGAGGATGAACATTGTTATGAGGTTGGGTATATCATGACCTACTTGAAGATGGTTCAGTAATAGATAAAGGATTCACCATCCCAGATTTATTAAGGGAAGTTATCTCGTATGATTCTATAATTGCCTTGTTCAAAGAATCTCTGGCTAGAGTAATATGCCAAGATGGATAGGAATCCATAAAGGGCATTTTAGGAATAATGGTTAAATTAATAAAACATACATAATTAGATTCATATGAGTTGACATAAATCCATACTCAGAATCTAATTGAGATAAGAGTGGTGAAATGAATAATTACACAGTAACTATTTTTATAGAAGGGTATAGTCAAAATCACTTGACTTTCCTAACATTTGGGTAGTCATAATGCTTAGCTAGAGGCCGCTCATGACTTGTATGTTAGAGAGTATGCCCTAGAGCCCATGTAAAAGGGATGCATTTCATATATATAAATTCATGTTGTTAATGAAAGACATCATTCATTTATTAATGCTATGTTTAAATACATGTATTTGTATATCTTAAATTAAAAAATGAAGTCTTATATATTATAAACACAATGCAAAGGCAATCATGAAAGTGTTTATGATATGAGATATCTATTGCAAGCAAATGTGATAATATCTAAATATCCCTAATCATAGAATTAACAAGATAGGACATTGTTAATCCTGATAGACTAGCACATGTTATGCTTCTTGAATAGTTCAAGCGGTAGTTCTCATAACTGTGATTATAAAAGATGATCAAAGCTAACATATGGATGCTTGTTAGAAGAATAAGTTCATTAAAGACCTGCAAAGAGAATCCTCACATGTATATTAAATCTATGTCAGTAAGGAATCTCTTCATAGCGATTGTGCAAGATCCTTAGACTTGAGATCACCAAGGTTATCTTAAGTAGTAAGTGATATACTTTGACTCCATAACTAATTACTTCAAACTGGGGGTGAACATAGTTAGGAGGTTAGGTATACCATGACCTACTTGAAGATAGTTGAGTAGTCAATAAAGGATTCGCCATCCCAGATTTATTAAGAAAAGTTATCTCGCATGATTCTATAATTATCTTGTTGAGAGAATCTTTGGCCAAAGTAATATGCCAAGATGGATAGGGATCCATAAAGGGCATTTTGGGAACAATGGTTAAAATTAATGGAATATACATAATTAGATTTATATGAGTTGACATAAACTATACTCAGAATCTAATTGAGATAAGAGTGGTGAAACGAGTAATTGCACGATAACTATTTCTATGGAAGGGTATAGTCAGAACCACTTGACTTTTCTGACATTTGGGTAGTTATGATGCTTAACTAGAGGCCGCTTATGACTTGTATAATAGTGTATCATAAATATCAATAAGGGATTGATAAAATGATTTAAAGAAGTTTAAATCATATGAGTTTTAAATAGAACTCATAATTACATATTATATTGCCAATATGGATAGGAATCCAATAGGTCACACACATACAGAGTAAAGGATAAAATGGTAAAATGACAAGGATAAAAATATTTGATATTATTATAAGAGAAGAAAAATAAATAAGAGAATAATTAATTAAAGAGTTTAATTAATTATGCACAAGTAAAAATGTTTGCATAACTTTTTAGAAATATTTTGCAAAATAGACCTAATTGAAATATTGTATTTTATAATTAATTATTATTGACCATAAATGTTATAGGGCTGATATAATAATGAATAGGTCAATTGGAGAAATAAATAGAGGCCCAGGGATTTAGTTTTTGCGTAGAAGCCCACCAGAAGATGGGTTTCAAGAAAATTCTATATAAAAGGCCTAGAGGCCTAATTCTAGGACTAAAATAAATTAAATATATTTCATAAGTGTCATGGAGCCTATATATTTAATTTGAATGGATTTAAAATTAATTTGGATGATTAAATCCAAGTATATGCATAAATGGCCTAGTTTATGTGTTATGTGCAGGGTCCTTTATGAAAGGACTTAAATTGGATTTAATTGAGCCCAAATGAATTAATAATAATTCCAGAAGCTCATTTAATATTTCTCTAGCAATTTTAAAGAGCCCAATCCCATTATGAAGTTGGATTTTTAACCTAGATATAAAAATATAAGATAAACGGATTTAGGGTTAAGTAAGTTTTAAAAAGAAAATAAATTTTCTCTTCTTCAAAAAACCTTAGTCGCCACTCTTTCCTTGCTAGCATTAAGGAGAATTTGGCCACCTTGTGATTCCAATAATCTTTGGTCCATTCAATCCTTCTTTTATGTGGATTACGATTGGAGGTGTTCAATTTTGGATACTGTGGTTTGCAACAACCCGGTGAGAAGGAAAAACAACTGTTCAACAAAAATCAAAGGTTATTTTTCTTATTCTCATTAATATCTATATTGTATATTTATGGCAAGATCAGATATATTGGTTAAAAATTTTAATTTTTGCTTATACATGTGATATATGTAACCGATTAATTTCTAACATTTTATAATAGTATATCATAAATATCAATAAGGGATTGATAAAATGATTTAAAGAGTTTAAATTATATGAGTTTTAAATAGAACTTTTAATTACATATTATACTGCCAATATGGATTGGAACCCAATAGATCACACACATACAGAGTAAATGATAAAATGGTAAATGACCACGATAATAATATTTGATATTATTATGGGAGAAGAGAAATAAATAAGAGAATTATTAATTAAAGAGTTTAATTAATTATGCACAAGTAGAAATGTTCGCAGAACATTTTAAAAATGTTCTGCAAAATGGATCTAATTTAAATATTGTATTTTATAATTAATTATTGGACTATAAATTTTATAGGGCTGATATAATAATTAATAAGTCCATTGGAGAAATAATTAAAGGCCCAGGGTGTTAGTTTTTTATCAGAAGCCCACCAGAAGATGGCTTCCACGCAAAACCCATAAAGAAGGCCTTAGAGGCCTAATTTTTGGACTAAAATAAATTAAATATATTTCATAAGTGTTATGGAGCCTATATATTTAATTTGGAAGTATTTAGAATTAATTTGGATAATTAAATCTAAGTGTATGCATAAAGGGCCTAGTTTATGGGTTATGTGTAGGGTCCTTTATGAAAGGACTTAAATTGGATTTAATTGAGCCCAAATGAATTATTAATAATTTCAAAATCCCATTTAATATTTCTCCAGCAATTTTAAAGAGCCCAATCACATTATGAAGTTGGATTTTTTTAACCTAGCTATAATAATCTAAAATAAATGGATTTTAGGGTTAAGAGTTTTAAAAGAAAAAAGAAATTTCTCTCTTCTTCTTAACCTAGCCACCACTCTCCTTGCTAGCTTCAAGGAGATTTTGGCCACCTTGTATTCCAATAGTTATTTGATTCATTTGATCATTCTCTTGTGTGGATTCTTATTAGAGGTGTTTAATTTTGGATATTATGGTTTGCGATAACCTGGTGAGAAGGAAACAACTGTTCAACAAAAATCAAAGGTGATTTTTCTTATTCTCATTAATATCTATATTGTATATTTATGGTAAGATCATATATATTGGTTAAAAATTTTAATTTCTGCTTATACATGTGATGTATGTAACCAATTAATTCCCAACAAGAATGATACTATGAAGATCAGTTTCAAGAATACCCAAGGCACAAATGATATACCCGTAGGCATTAGATCACCCAAAGGCACCATGAATTACCCGAAGGTATAGGTCATCCGAAGGCACCAAAGTTACCTAAAGGTATAGGTTACCTGAAGGCACCAAAGTTATCTGAATGTATAGGTCACCCGAAAGCACCAAAGTTCAAACATACTCATCTGCTTACTTATTGACACAAAACGAACAATATGATTTTAAATCCACAGATTGGCCATGTTAATACTAGCCATGATAACTCATGCCCTGTCATAATGTTTTCATGGGAAATAAGTCATATATAATCATACCAATCATAGGTGTAAGACACAGTAGGTAAAAACTTAATCATTTCAGAAAGGTGTACCTTTAGGGTTCATTATGACCATCTTCCCTGCCTCATTATAATCAGTTAAGTGATCACACCTTCATAATTAATTAATACATCAAATATATTCATTCAGTGTATTACAATTGATAAATATGCTTCAAATCCAAGGTCACTATCTATTTATGCAATTTCATATTATTTTGGCACTTATACATGCATATAGGTTCATTATCGTAACCACATATCTAGATGCACAATCTTAGAGCACCTATATGTATATCTATATTAAGGACGAGCATATGTAAAAACAAAACATTTACACATTGATTTCTCATGAGGCTAGAAGAGTATAAATATACTATGATATATGCTTCATCATAGTAATAATAATCATTTCATTTTTCAAATATCAAATAAAGATTCATAAAGAAAGGCCATAATTTCTCAGTAGTTCTCAATTCATTATACTTTAAGGTATTCCATTATTTACCTATTTGTATCATTTTTATAGTTATAGGTTGCTATTGTACTCACTACACTTTGCTTACTTCATACTATAACACCATATTTCTCCTTTATAGTCTATTGGATCGTGATGATCAATAATTCATTTAAACGATAGTTACTCGATACAATTTTCCTTGATACAATGACAAAGTGAATTCTTATTATATAGCTTGACTAAATCCATATAACGTAAGTTAAGATGATACAACATCCATATTTATAGTAATCTTAATTTAAAAATCTCAAGACTATACTATGATCAACTTGCTCATCCTTACCTTATCTCATTCAAATCCTTATGTTTTATGCCTTTGGATATATATATATATATATATATATATATATATATATATATATATATATATAGATGTACATATATATATATATATGTATGTAGATAAATACATACATACATGCATACATATATATATATACACACACACACACATGTATGTATGTATGTATTTATCTACATACATATACATATACATATACATATACATATACATATACATATACATATACATATACATATACATATACATATATATATATATATATATATATATATATATATATATATATATATATATATATATATATATATATATATATATATCAAGATCAAGTAAATGAGGGGCCATATTACTTATAATGTATTAAAAACTATACCAAGAACAAGTTCATAAGAGTATGCATCAAGGTTAGGGTCCAAAACACAATACGAAAAATGGACTAGGCAAGCTGTGACAAACCACTCAACTGGGTGTTGATGTCACTCGGCTGAGTGCTCATATCACTCGGCCAGGTTAACTTGGCACTCGACAGAGTGCCTCTATGCTACCCAGACCCAAAACTGCAATTCCTTAATTTCTTCTCACAATCATCAAGCATACTTTTAATCATTCAACATTACTCCCTTTCCAGCATTAAACCCCAATCATCTTAGCATTATCTCATCGTTAAACATATTTAAACAAATCTAAAATTTATAATCTCTTAAGTTAGCTCAAAAATTTCAAGAGAAATTCAACCATAAATAGCATAGTAAGCCCACTATCATAATAATAGCTTCATAATCTGCTAGCACCTTTTTCTTTCTACTAAAGACTTACTAGAATTTCTATGACTCTTAACAAATATAATTCAATCTATCATTGTGGAAAAATAAAATCAATAACTCATTGCACCCAATTTATAATTTCAATAATTTCATTGTCTATTCTTCCCTCATTTCTAGAACCTTTAACCCTACAAATCCTTTAGCCTTAATTCATCCTCTATAAACAAATAAAACTCAAATCAACCGCATGTAAGAGGTTCACTAATTATTCAACTATAATGCCAACCCTAGACCCTTACTCTCATAATAAAAGACACATATAAAAAGAGAGAAGAATTTTCCCCAAGGTAGTCCCACACGTGCCATTTAATTAGGATCTAGTTCCCATACCTGAGATTAAAGCCTCAAATTCTCCTTCAAAGTTCTTGTTCCAGCTCTTTAATTTTTTATTTCTTCCTTCCCCTACACAATTATAGGTTAACAAACATAATCTCCTTAATTCCTTAAGTCTAAAAATAAAATCAAAGAAAGAAGAGGAGAAAGATCTAAAAGAGGAGAAGATATCATCACCTTTAAGAGATTAGCTCATCAAATGCTAAGTTAAGCACATCTCCAATCCAAATCTAAAGAGAAGAGAGAGAGAGAGAGAAAGAAGATGAGGTTGCATCTCCATTCTTTTCCCTATGTCGATCTCTACCTCTTAAAATCCCATAAAGTTTCTTCCTTAAGAAGCTTTTAAAGAGGAGTTAGTGGGGTAAATATCCCAAAATATTCTTTCCAAAATTTCCCCTATTCATTTTAACCTTAGTAACTTATATTTCTTAAAATTTAACCCTAAACATCTAATTTTCTTCAATTGCATCCTTCTTTACAATTAAACTATACTTTATTACACATATGCATAATTACCAAAATACCCCTCATAGGACTTAACTTCACTAATACAAAATAATCTAATCTCGCTTTATTTTAGTCATCTTCCTTATTAATTTTCCAAAATCCAATTAGGACAAAGGTTAGGGCCTCACATTTACATTGGTTATACCTTTAGCCTTGGGTAAATGTCTATTAAAGAAAGGTTAGGTTGCTAGAGGAACATGACACTATGTTTTCTTAATTAGCACGAGGACTATTCTATATCCATTTACCCATCATTAAAGCATTCTCATATTTGGCTTGGTGATTTTGAATTTATCAGAAGTTGTTCGCAGGGTAGTAACTCAAGATCCCCCTTTTTGTTTCATTATTTTCTTTGTTGTTGCGTTGTTTGTGAGGGGTTTTTTCTTTTTTTCCTTTTTTCTTTCTCTTTTTTTTTCATTTTCTGCCTTTTCTTTATTTATTTTTCCCTCTTTTTTCTTCATTTCATTTTTTTAAATAAAGGACTAGTAGAAATTGATATCCTTTCCCTCAAAATATTACTCCAGCCCTACTATAATGGCCATCTTACTAAGGGAAAGATAAAATTATTTTAAGTTTGAAATAAAAGCTCAATAGGCTAGCAAGCGGCTGCAAAATCAAGGTAAGAAAAAACCATTTAGAGAGTTATACAAAAAAGGGCTGCCTAAATCTTTTTTTAGATTATGTCTCATCCTGAGGTCACTTTGATGGGTAATAGAAAGGTCCTAGTGTACTTAGTGAGTTTTACCCCATCTTTTCGATTACAAACATGTTTTTTTAGCTTATTTTTAAAACAAGCCTGAAGTTCTCAAAGTTTAGAAATTGCATAGTATAGTCAAGGATTTTATGTAATTTAGCAAATAGAGATAAAATATAACTACCTCTTTCTAAGCTCAAACTTGAATGAAACATAAATTTCTAAGATTGAGATCATACCCATTAATAGTTGAGAATTACTCAAATGAAGTAGAATTTCAAATTGAAAGTAAATTAATAAGAAACAATAATTTCAAAATCTTGGACATAATTTGGCAAGATAAATTAAACTTAAATCATAAATTATTTTAATAAAAACACCCCCTAAAATTGGTAAAAGGATAGTGCTACAACGGTCATCCGAATACATTAGATAAGCAATCAATACTTGACACAAGAAATCCTTATATCTCCAAGCTTTGAAATTGTTGTGTTATATATGAAAACCCAAAGGATTTGTTAATTTTAGTTGAATTGGGGTAAGGATGTAAAGTCTGCCTTTTCATTACCTATAAGGTCATATGTACAACAAAATATAAAAAAGTTATGTGTGATGTGTTTAAAGAGAAAATTACTTATATAAAATTATGCACAAAGTAAAATGATTGTACTTGTGAACTATATGCAAATTTATGCATGAACACAAAAATGTATGCAAAAATGCATGGCCTACACCCTAGGTGGTTAGGGGGCCTCATCTCGGATGTGATATAGCTAGTGATCCATACATGTCTTTCTCAGTACTTTTAGTCTTTAGACAAGTTTACTTTGGCTATCTCCCTTAGTTTTCTCTACTTTGCCTTATATCTAAGTTATCTTCTTATTGTTAGGGCATATAATCTACCATTGTTGCACTCCTAGCAAAAGAAAATCCATTTTCCCATGAACTGCATTGTATTCATTCCATTGGATGTTATGCCATGCTAAGCTTGTAATAACATACTTTTACTTGTCCCCTGCTTTAATGGTTTTTGGTAGCTAAGGACATATTTTTACCCCAAAACTTTGGCTTACATCTCAAGCTATGTGTAAAATTTCCTAGGAAGTGACTTAAGTAGTTGGAATTTTCCATCAACGATTGCTAGACTGGTATCTTGAGGTGATTTTTTCTTGCTAAAAGACCTAGTTGACGTAATGGATAAGCCTTCACTAGCATACCTACCTACCATGATAACATTATTCTATTAATCTGTCCTACTTGGCATTTGAAATTGAACCTAGAGAACCTAACCGGTGGCTATTGTTTGCTTGGCATGATCAAAAGCATTCACAACAAGCTGACCCTATTTCCACTTCATATGCCTATGGCTAAGATTTTTTATTTATCACCTCCGATGGGAAATTTAGATGCCCACCCCTATGTAGGTTGTACAAGGCCACATTTTGAATTGTAACTCACTGTACTTGATAACTTGATGAACCGTAAGTCACAGTGAGAAATCTTTATCCTTTAGAGGCATTCTTCTATCAATTACTTTGTGTTAGGCTATCATTTTACCTGGAGAGAGCTACTTGCAAAGTTCAACATATAAAGAGTTAAAGAGTGCAATTTTACTATCTTATTTAGGCACAAGGTATGGATGACTAGTCTCGTAGTTAATTAGAGCAATTTAGCTAGAGTGCTCAAGGTTCTATCTAACGTTAGGCCTTATCTCAAAATGTAATGCCTTGAAATTTGCATTTGACATACATGGCATGTTTTAGAACATAAATTGGAACCTTTTGGTAGTTTTTAGAATAATTAAAGTTAAATAGAAAAGAGAAATTTGAAAGTGTATAAGGGTTAAACATGCTAAAGCTAGGAAAATCCGAGGATGGATGACCTAGTGGACAGTTTGAGTTAACATCAAAATATGAAAATAGATATTAATTGGAGTTCGATGGCAGAATTTAAAATGAAATTAAGCTCAAATGGATCAGGTGGCAAAGTTTTTAATCGATACCGAGAAGAGAGTTGACTGAGAGTTTGACTAGGACACTAAAAATAGCAAATAAGCTCTAAATTTCACAAAAATTTCCCAATCTACCTCAAATGAGATGTAGAATATTTTGGTGCAAAAAAATAAATTTTGCGGTAACATTGAAAGTATTTGAATCGGATCAGTCTGAGTGAATCGAACCATAAAATGAACTTCGATGGAGTTAAAATTTTTCGTGGAGGCTTAATTTATTATTTTAAAAATTATGGGTTTTATTTTGAGTGAATTTAAGTTTGTAAAGAGAGAGAAATAATGTAGAGTGCATTAAATAGGCTTAAAATTAATTTTGGGCTTAAATTAGGTCCAATCCTAGCCCAACCTAAAATTCAGCCTATATAAGGCCAAAATATTAGTATTTTATGGAGAGAACTCAAAATTTTTACCTCCCTCTTCAATCTTCCTCAAAATTGTATGCTTATCTTCCTTCTCTCACCAAATCTCTTCTTCTTTCTTCCAACCTCTCTCCAAAATCAAGCCTCCTAGATTAATTTCAACCTTTTTACAACATCATAGTAGTCTACACCCTTAAATTTGAGTGGTATAAGTGAGAGAAATTAAGGATTGAAGTTTAGGTGTCAAACTTGAGGTAAGAGAAATTAAGGTTTTAATTTAATTTTAAGGCATGTATTGATAGATTTAGATGTGTAGAATTTATTTTTAGTGTTGGAATTGATTAAGGTAGGCATGATTTTTGTAGAAAATTTATGGGAGAATTCGGCCACCTTTGGAAAAATGTGAAGATGATGATGTTTTGTGGATTTAAAATGAAAAGTTAAGTGAGGAGAACAAGATCCAAGGTTAGTGGATATAAACTACACTCTATTTCATTTAATTTTTAAATTTTAGTATGAAGTTTATATTATGTAACTTTTGATATTTAAGGAATAATAGAAAATAATTCAAGATAACTATGTAATATGATGACTTAACATAAAATAAACCTAAAACCTAAAAGAAATCAAATATTTAGGGGGAGGATTCATTGAGGCCGAATGGTATCTTAGGTAGTTGTAATGTGTTATTTTGACATTAAATGATGTATTAAGCATAAATTAAGTAATACATTGATAATTAAATATCTTATGATTGATTTGAGTTTAAAATAATACATAAACATAAAGTTTGTATTGTTAACATAAGATGTGACACTATGTAATTAAATGAAACATAAGTAGAAATATAAAATAATAAAAGGTAATATGTTAAAATGATGAGTAAAGGTGTAGAGAATGTGAATAAGTAAAGAAAAAAGTGGAAGTAAGAAAACCTAAGTTGGCTGATTTAGTACCTAAGCTTAAACTGTGATAATTTGATGATTTTATGGCATTTCAAGCATGAGATTCTTAATACGAAACAAAAGAAAAATAGTAGAACTGATTAAAGTTGAAAACAATAAGTGAACTTAAAGTTACATAATTGTCCATAATGATGGAACTTAAGGTAACTTAAGAATTATAATGTAAAGTGAACATGTTTCATTATATAAATGCTTAATATGATTTTAGAATCATAAATGATATGTAAATGATGAAGAAAACTCATGTTAAATATGTTATCATAAAGTAGCTGAATAATGAATGTAATGAAAATGGCATGTTTTAGTTACTTTTATGTGATAAGACATGTTTATATAATGAATATGTAGAGACAAACATGATTGGACATCATAATATTGTGTATCAATTGTTACATAATGTGATTAGTATGAAAAAATAATTTGAAAATGTGACATAATGTAAGAAAATAAATAGCCTAGTGGGTAATCCAGAACTGTAGATATAATGGCTACCCATAAGGATTTATACCGCGGTAGAATTATGAGATTTAATCTGACACTATATTTGGATTGCCGGCACATATATGGATTGGTCACGTAGGGTCATGCTAAGTGATTTGGTCCCAAATATGCAGGTTTACACTAAGTAATTTGGTCATATGAGTATCTGGTTCTAAAGATACAAGGTTACGTTAAGTAATCTGGTCCCACCATTACATTAGTAGCAATGGAGTCCTTGTCCTATATATCTGGTTCGAGGATTTTTACTAGACACTATTAAGGGAAAATTATAATTTTTGCATAAAGTTGAGGCCTAAATGGTAATTATATAAAAGAATGGTGATTAAATAGTAAATCAAGCAACGAAAATGTCATAAAAATTTTTTATTCATTCATTTTATTATTCATTTTTTCCAAAATCTTATGTCGCAAGTCTTAATGGATTCACTTAAAATGCCTTGTTTTTCTCCAAATTGAAGAAAGCAATGTTTGTTAAATTAATGTTTTACATCATAATTATTGCCATGCATAATACAAATAAATAAGACCATATAAGAAAATTCCCACATAATTAATATAACTAGCGAACATATGCATTCTTACATAAATTTTTAATAAAATGATTTGTATTCCGTCTTCCTTTATAAAGATACAATTTGCAAATGACCTTACAATTCTTTAGAATCCCTTTCTCTAATTGGTGCCCCTAAGATTATGATGGAATTCATATTTTGCCATTCATTTATTAGCTTATGGTAACAACCATACATTTACATGCCATATAAATTGTGGAACATGTGCCATTCAGTAAACCTGAGCCAATCATAAGCACAAGTGATGAAATAGCATTATGACAACTCTATCTCTTTTTTTCTCCTCTGGGTCTGCAATTTGCTTGGCATGGATAAGGTCCTAGGTTAGGCTTTTTAAAATTTGACAACTATTTATCAAATGGCCAATATGTTAGTTGAAAGCACAAAATTGATCTACCCTATGACCTGGCAACCCTGAGTTCTGGCCGGCTTTAATGGTAAGGGTTTGCAATTTCCCAATTTTAATCAATCGTTCAAAAACCCAAGCAAAGGTTTACCCAAATTAGAGTGGACTTTTTAAGCGTCTTTTATAGATGATACCCTATTGTCTTCCCAGTATTATTGTTTGTCATCCTTAAATCAACCACTCTGCTAGTCCCAATACTGTCATAACTTCAATGGCCACTGTTTGATTCCTACTATCTAAATTGGAGGAATATATCATTTTTACTAAGCATCCTCCTCTTGCTTCCACAAATGTATACCTAAATGACTTACAATCATTCGTTTGTTCTTTGTCCAACCAATGTCACCAATCAGTTAGGAGTATTACATCTGGTATCAAAGGTTAAGTGCCAAAAAACCAAAGCTAGATTGTCAGTAAGTCTGTTAATGATTTTCCTTTCAAGGTCATCAATCTTATTTCTAATGCATATACAAGTCTAGTTATTGTCGACTTAACTCTCATTTCAAGGTCATCAAATCTTTCATCCAAATTGTAGGGGTTAAAAGTACCAACTTCTATAAGGGGTCTGCCAATGCTATTCTCTACTAAGTATTCTATTGATGGACTCTGACATCCTATCTAAGTTTAAATCTAACTTTGAACCCAGTTCTAACTTGCTAGACTCTTACTGCTATGAAAAATTCCTGATAAGGTGATCGCTAGATCTCTTAAGGGACTTAGGTGAGTAGTCTAAGATGGCTGAAAAATCAGACGTTTAGAATGATGCATGCCAAAAATTTATACCAAAAATTATGTGCATATAATGAAATGCACAACATTTATTATTGTATGATAAGTTTTTTACATAAAATGGGATGTACAAACTTTATTTTTTATACATTTTATTTTTAGACATGTTTACATGATGCACCATATATGTGGAGAATACGTACGCATACAATGGGAGAATAAAAACAAAGTATAACATTGCATGACAAACAATATATATGTACACAATATATAATGAATGTGTGTGTACAAAATATGGCACAACATAAGAATGAATGTACATGACACATGATGTATATGTAGATAACATGTTTCAACATGATGGTATATGTGCATAGGGTGTGACATGACATAAGAATGAAGGCATATGGCATACAACATATATGTACATAATATGACTTATGCAATGATAATGTGTGTATGTGATGTGACATGAGATGCATAAAATATGGCATTATGATGCATGTTAATGATTGCATAGTAGGGTAAAAAATTGCATACGTTAAAGTACAAAATGTATGTAAAAATACTTATGGCGTAGGACACAGTATAGTATAAGAATGAGCCTTATACAATAAGTGGCTTACAATCTTATAAAAAAATCTTATACATGCCATATGTTTATGCAGCAAAACAAACACATTGCAAAGAAAAGAAAACATTTCAATGAGGAACCTAATGGATGCATATGATGCATAGCTAAAAAGTGGCAGCTAAAAATCTTTATTTAAAGCACAAACAATTGTACTTTGGCCATTATGTATTTAAACAATTCAAATAAATTGGGATAGATCCACTGGGCATGACAGCCTTTAATTAGTGACCACCTAATTTAATTGAATTTATTTGATACATAACAACCAATATAGCAAGCATGGTATTACAATTCATGCTACCTTGGGAAAGTATCTATGCCATTACATGGGCTATCAGTTAGGTGATACAACTTTAAGGCTACCCAAACATGGTCCTACTCCCTACTGAAGGGTTTAACCCATCACGACCATAACGATCGATCGAGTCACTATTTGATATACCAATAATATAGGGTTTGGGCTGGTAGTCCTCCCGAAAACTTTCCTATATTAAATGAATATAGGGTCATGTTTTGGAAATGCACTGGGGTTAAAAGAGGGATACCTAACTTAATTCTAAGGCCCTAGCATAAATGCAATGCAATTTTTTGAAAAGAGATAAAATTTTATTAGTCTCTAAACTCATTTATCTTAAATTAATCAAGCTACTTTTGGAGCAAAATCTCTTGAGTCCCCAATCGTGTAGCAACAGTAATAGCATCATCAACACTCATATTATTATTATTACTATTATTGTTGTTGTTATTGTTATAATAATAATAATAATAATAATATGTTAGTTTAAGCCCTAACCCCTATGCATTGTTATAAAACAATCAAGTTAATAAATGAGGCATTTGTTTTATCTATTATATTCTTGTGCATATCAAGTGATAGAACTCTCCAAGAATTTTGTTTTAGTTTAAGTTATCATGTGTGAGGCACATGGTTGTAAGACCTTGAAACATTTGAGACTTCATTCTAAATATCCCTAGTCGGTCATTATTATGGGAATAACAAATGAATTAAGACTAGTATGCTCTCTCTGATAAGTTGAGTTCTGTCTTATGAATCATAAGGACTAGACTCTCAATTAGAGATCATAGATACATGTTTAGAACATGGTATCTGGATTCGATCCGCTCATGAGAACAATATATGGTACAAGTCATAAGAGTTTCTCAATTGCAAGTTTTGCATCGGAGTTCTTAGACCTAAAATCTCTATGAAATACTTTGTGAACTACTGTGTACTTTGACATACACTTAACATGTTCGTAATAGAGTGACAAGTATGGGTATGCTTGGGCATGCACTAATTCATGTTAGAAAGCATGAGAGAAGTAAAGGGATTACCCCTCTCGATAAGAGAGAAAAATATCATCGACCACTTGATTAGTAAACTGAAAAGTGTATGGCCATACCGAGATAAAATAATGAGTCATCATTATTTATCTGAGAGTTCAATGTCACTAGAATATCAAGAAAGGAATTAGTATATATATAAGGATGACTTATTCCATGCCTTATATTAATTAGGATATTTGCGGGTAAGGGACAATGCAAAATTGCATTAGGTCACTAAATGTCATTTGCATTTTCATTTAATTTGGAATGCTATAATATCTTGCTAGAGAATATATATATAGCCTTTGGATTATTTATTAATCCATTGCCAATATTAAATGGACCTATAGGATCGCATACAAAGCATTAGGCCTAAAATAGTGTATAAAGTATTGGACATAAATTTGGGCTTTTAATTAAAGTCAAATTAATAAGATTAATGATTAATTAAATTACTAAATAGACTTTAGTCCATGAGAGAGTGAAAAACGATAATGACATGGATAATAACAAATTATTTATTTATCTTTGGATAATTAATTATTTATTTATCTTAAGATAATTAAGTTATTTGAGTTTAAATCCTATATGAGTTTGAATCAAAATATATCACTTGATTAGGAAGAGGTTGAGGCCGAAATTCAAGCTAAATACCTAGTGGAATTCGGCATGTAACTAATTCCTAATTAAGTAATATATATTGATTAAAATTGTTTTGCCATTTTAGGTTTTTTCTCTCTCATTGCCGTTTTTCATAAGGGAAAGAATTATTTCTTCTTCTCTTGTGTTTTGGGAAGCCATTACAAATCCTAGGATGAACAAGATCAAATTTTGTGTCTCTAGAACATACCCATTGCCAAATACTCAAACCTAGAGCTAGCATTCTTTGTTTTAGGTCGACTTTGCAAATCTGTGTGAACATAGAGTGTTGTGGCATAAAAGGCAATACCTTTAGCATTGGTGATTGAGTTTTGTTAGTGTAAGCCCGAGCCCTAATACATTGTTATAAAAAATTCAGGTTAATAAATGAGGCATTTGTTTTATCTATTGTATTCCTGTGCATATAAAGTGATAGAACTATCCAAGAATGTTGTTTCAATTTAATTTATCATGTGTGAGGTACATGGTTGTAAGACCTTGAAACATTTGAGACTTCATTCTAAATATCCCTAGTCAATCATTGTTATGGGAATAACAAATGAATTAAGACTAGTATGCTCTTTCTGATAAATTGAGTTCTGTCTTATGAATCATAAGTACTAAAGTGTCAATCAGATATCATAGATACATGTTTAGAACATGGTATTTGGATTTGATCCGCTCATGGGAACACTACATGGTACAAGCCATAAGTGTTTCTCAATTGCAAGGTTTGCACTGGAGTTCTTAGACCTAAAATCTCTATGAAACTCTTTATGAATTACTGTGTACATTGACATACACCTAATGTACTCGTAACAGAGTGACAAGTATGGGTATGCTTGGGCATGCACTAATTCATGTTAGAAAGTATGAGAGAAGTAAAAGGGATTACCCCTCTCAATAAGAGAGAAAATATCACTGGCCACTTGATCAGTGAATTGAGAAGTGTATGGCCATACCGAGATGAAATAATGAGTAATCATTATTTATTTGAGAGTTCAATGTCACTGGAATATCAAGAAAGGAATTAGTATATATATAAGGATGACTAGTTCCATACCTTATATTAATTCTGATATTTGTGGGTAAGAGACTATGCAAAATTGCATTAGGTCACTAAATGTCATTTGCATTTTCATTTAATTTGAAATACTATAATATCTTGTTAGAGAATATATATAGCCTTTGGATTATTTATTAATTCATTACCAATATTAAATGGACCTATAGGATCACACACAAAGAATTAGGCCTAAAATATTTAAAATAGAGTATTGGGCATTAATTGGGCTTCTATTTAAAGTCAAATTAATGTGGATAATGGGTATTAAATTGCTAAATGGACTTTAGTCCATGAAGATTGAAAAAAAGTGGCAAAAGGAATGGATAATTATTTATTTATTTATCTTTAGATAATTAAGTTAATTAAGTTTAAATTCCTATATATATTTGAATCAAATTATACCACTTAACTAGAAAGTGATGGAGGCTAAAATTACTACCTAAACCTAGTGGATTTCGGCATCCATAAGGAAACCCTAAAGAAGTGATATAAAGTGATTAAAATTGTTTTTGCCAAGTTAGTTTTTTCTCTCTCATTGCCGCAATTCTCAAGGGAAAAGAATTCTTTCTTCTTCTCTTGTATTTTTGGCAGCCATTTGTAAAACCTAAAAAGAACAAGATCAAATTTTGTGTCTTTATTTTTATACTTATTGCTGAATACAAAAGGTTAGAGCTAGCACTCTCATTTTAGGCCGACTTTGCAAGTGTGTGTGTGAACATAGAGTGGTGTGGTGCAAAGGCAGCACCTTTGGCATTGATGATTGAGATCTAAGATATATAAGTTCATCTTATATACTGGTCATTAAAATAATCAAGTGTTGAAGTGCATTCAAGGATGTAAGTTCAATTAAAAACCTTAAAATTACATGTTTCGATTTTATATTGTTTATTGCATGGTTTGTATGATCAAAAGTTTTAATGTTTCCGCTGTGTGATCATGATATTTATGCCATGTGATATCCCATCAGTTGTATCAGAGCCTAATCATGTTTGTTTTATTGATTTGAATGCGTTACAACTTGATTCAAAATCATTTGTTGCATGAAACATGATGCTGAAATTTTCTATTTTGAGTTTTTTACATTGGTTATGTGTAAAAATGATTTTAAATGGTTAATTGGATATTATAATAATTATGACATGTTAATTTACTTTCCTAAGATGTTTTTAGACCTGTTCATGGTCTTTTTTAAACATATATACCTGATTGTACAAATTCATCATGAAACTAGGTGCTTGTTTGCATGATATGCATTTGTAACCAACTAATTTCTCAAAATTAAATGTAAAAACATTTTGGGCATGTTTGTAAGTGATTTTAGAATATTAGTAACAGGTCTGGACATGTTTTAAAAATTTTTTTAATTTTGTTTTATAACAATTTAATTGATTAATTTACAAATCACTTAAAACAATGACTAGTTTGTATTTGTTACATGTTTAATCAACATTGTTTGTTTTGTTTTGATTAAAATGGCAAAAACACATTTAGATCATATCTGATCTGAACCTTAATTCAATTTTTATAACCTTATTTAATTAATTAATTGGCTCTTAAAATCGTTTTAAGTGTTTGTACATGGATTGTGGCATCATATGAGCATTAAACAACTAGTTTCACGTTGTTTGTTTGTTTTGTTATCAATGCCAAATTTATTATAAGTTCTTCATGAATTTTTATATTTTGATTCATGCTAGTTCATATTATTTGTATTTTTAATATTTATGAGCTGTATGACATAAAATTAAAAATGGCAAAATTGGAAATTAAACTAGAGTTGATTTATGGCACAAATCTAACTAGTTTGTGTTTTAGGTTTTTAAGAGAACTTATTCAATAAGTGGATTTAGTCCATTGGGCTTCGGCCTAGGCCCATCACAGGGTATTCTCTTAAAAGCATAAGTACATAATTTCCATTAATGGGCTGGGCTTAATTAATTAAAATTGGACATTGTTTTATCCATGAATGTTCTGTATATTTGTTTGCTTGTTTTGTGTGATGAATGAATATGCATGGTGCATTTATGGGCCCTAGGTTATGTAATTAAATATGGCCTGCATGCCATTAATGATTATAAATTTTTGTTGATTGAAAAATGGCTTCTTCAAATAACAACTTTTCATTACGTTTGGCCCTAGAAAAGGACAAACTGAATGGCACCAATTTCGTAGACTGGTCTCGAAACTTGAGAATCGTTCTTAAGCAAAAGAAGAAGTCGTATGTTTTGGATGCACCCTTGCCCAACGAACCTGCTAGAAATGCCTTTGCAGTTCAAAGGGAAACCTTTGAGACTAAGAAGAGTGACTCCAATGATGTGACCTATCTGATGCTAGCCACTGTGGTGCCCGATTTGCAAAAACAATTCATGGACCAAGAGGCCTATGTGATCATGGTGGACCTCAAGGAGATGTTCCAAGAACAAGCTTATCATGAGAGGTTCGTGACAACAAAGGCCTTGATTTCTTGTAAGATGGCTGCGAGTACTCCAGTTAGTACCCATGTACTCAAGATGAAAGGGTATCTTGATACTCTTGAAAAGCTTGAAGTACAAGTCCCAAAAGAATTGGCCACTGACTTCATCTTAGATTCATTGACTAATGATTATATCCATTTGTTATGAATTATAACATGCAAACAATGAATAAGACAGTCACCGAGCTTTATAGGATGTTTAAGAATGCTGAAGAGAACATTCAAAAGGCCAATCCAGTACTTAAGGTTCAATGGGGCATTAAAAAGGGACCTACTAAGGGAAAGGGGAAAGGAAAGGCAAAACCTAAGAATGACTAGGAACGGCCTAAGTTTAGTGGGAGTGCACCTTAGGCCTAACCCAAGTCCAAGGTGCAAAAGTTCAAGGAGATTTAGAGCATGTGCTTCTATTGCAACAAGTTATGGCATTGGAGGAAGAACTGCACTCTCTTTAAGGAAGAACAAAAGAAAAATGGAGCCAAGGTATCCAGTTCTGGTATTTTTGTTGTTGAAATTAACCTTTCTATTTCTACCACTTGAGTATTGGATACCGGTTCTGGTTCTCACATTTTTTCAAATGTGTAGGGGTTAAGAAATAGGTGGTTACTAGGAAAGAGTGAAGTAGACCTCCATGTGGGGAATAGAGCATGAGTTGCTGCCATAGTGATAGGCGACTATCGACTCACTTTACCTTCTGGATTATGTTTAGATTTAATGAATTGTTATTTTGTGCCTGCTATGAGCAGAAACATTATTTCAGTTTCATGTTTGGATATGGATGGATTTGACTTTGTTATTAATAATGGAAACATTCATATTCATCGCCAAGGCATTTTATATGGCACTGCTATGTTACAAAATGGCCTTTATATCCTTGATCTACAAAATAGAGAGTCCATATACAACATTAATACAAAGAGGGTTCAAACAAATGAATTGAACCCTACTTACTTCTGGCATTGTCATTTAGGACATGCAAACAAAAAATGCATTTCAAGACTCCATAAATTTGGAGTGCTTGGGTTGTTCGATTTGGAATCTTATGACATATGCGAGCCATGTTTGCATGCAAAGATGACAAAGAGTCCTTTTAACAAGAAAGTTGAGAGGACTGGTGACTTACTGTTATTAATACACACCGATGTATGTGGACCATTAAGTACACAAGCTAGAGGTGGTTTTAGTTACTTCATAACGTTCACATATGACTTCAGTGGATATGGCTACATCTATCTAATGAAGCATAAGTTTGAAACTTTTGAAAAATTTAAAGAGTTTAAGAACGAAGTAGAAAACCAACTTGGCAAAAGTATAAAAGCCATTCAATCATATCAAGGTAGCTAAGAGTTTGATAGTCATCTGAAGGAGTGTGGAATTATTTCATAGCTCACTCCTCCTAGAACACCACAAGGGAATGGTGTGTCCGAAAGGAGGAATCAAACTTTGTTGGACATAGTTCAATCAATGATGAGTCAAGCTAATCTTCCTATCTCTTTTTAGGGTTATGCATTAGAAACTGCTATGTTTCTACTGAACCGTACTCTAACTAAAGCAGTTGAGAAAACACCACTTGAGGTATGGACTGGGAAAGAGCCCAATATGTCATTTCTTAGGATTTGGGGCTATGAAGCACATGTTAAGAAATTAACATATGATAAGCTAGAGTCCAAATCTACTGTCTGCTTGTTTGTGGGTTATCCTAAGGAAATAAAGGGATACTACTTTTACTCACAAGTCGAGAACAAAGTGTTTGTTGCTCGTAAAGTTATTTTCTTGGAAAAGGAATTCCTTCTCAAGAAAGATAATGGGAGCAAAGTAGAATTTGGAGAAATTTAAGTGCCACAAACTCTTGTAAAGGATGAGTTGGAAATGGGATCAAGTTCACAACCAGTTGTGGAATAAGAACCTAGAAGGTCTGGTAGGGTCCGATGGGAGATTGAGAGATATGGATTTCTAATCATCGACAATGACACTATTGAATTAGTGGATCGTAAGGATCCCACTACCTACTGTGAAGTTATTGAGAGCCCTGACTCAGAAAATTGGCTTGGAGCCATGAAATCCGAGATGCAATCAATGTACGATAACCACGTTTGGACCTTGGTTGATCCACCAGAAGGTGCTAAGGTAATTGAATGCAAGTAGCTATTTAAACTCAAAGCTAATAAGACCTATAAATGTAGACTAGTAGCTAAAGGTTTTCGACAAACTCATGGTATAGACTATGATGAGACCTTTTTGGCTATAGTCATGCTCAAGTCCTTTAGGATCTTACTTGCCATAGCTGCATATCATGACTATGAGATATGGTAAATGGATGTCAAAATAGCTTTCCTTAATGAAAATCTACTCGAGGATGTGTATATGACACAGCCTGAGGGTTTTGTCAATCCTAAGCATCCTAAGAAGTTTTACAAGCTTCAAAAATCCATTTTTGGATTGAAGCAAGCATCTCGTAGTTGGAATCTCCATTTTGATGAAGCAGTCAATGAATTTGACTTCATAAAAATGAAGATGAGCCTTATGTATGCAAGAAGGTTAGTAGGAGCATAATAGTGTTTCTAGTCCTATATGTAGATGACATCCTTCTCATTGGTAATTACATCCCAACATTGCAAAAGGTTAAGCAATGGTTGGGGAAGTCTTTCTCGATGAAAGACTTAGGTGAAGCCAAGATAATACTTGGAATTCAGATCTATAGAGATAGATCACATCTGTTATTGGGACTAAGTCAAGAAAAGTACATAGATAAAGTACTAAAGCATTTTAGTATGGGAGACTCAAAGAAAGGGTACATACTTTGGCTTTGGGAGTTCCTTTGTACTAAAGAATAGTGTTCTAAAACGAAAGAGGAGAGGGACAGCATGAGTAGAACCTTATATGCATCTGCTATTGGTTCTATCGTGTACGTTATGTTGTGTACTAGGTTGGATATTGCTCATGCACTGAGTATAACAAGTATATTTTAGAAAGACCCTATTGAGAAGCACTGGTCTGCTGTAAAGGGGATTCTAAAGTACCTGCAAAGGACTAAGGATCACTTCTTGGTGTATGGTGGTCAATAAGAGCTCATCATACGAGGTTATGCCAATGCTACTTTTTACACCAGCACTCAGGACTCAAGATCTCAATTTGGTTTTGTTTTTATTTTGAATAGTGGTGTTGTCAGCTGGAAAAGCTCGAAGCAAGAGATCGTTGCCAACTCAACTACAGAATCTGAGTATATTACAGCAAGTGAGGCTACAAAAGAGGCTATTTGGATTAGAAATTTCATTTCTGGATTAGGAGTGGTCCCAAGTATTCTAGATCCATTAGAAATTTTTTGTAACAATAATGGGGCCATCACACAGGCAAAGAAGCCCCGATCACACCAAAAATCCAAACATATACTCAGGAGGTACTACCTGATCAAAGAGATCATTGACCGTAGGGACGTCAAGATTAGCAAGATAGCGAGTGAAAATAATGTACCAGATCCATTGATGAAATAGTTGCATCCAAATCTGCAAGAAGCTCATTTGAGAGCGTTCGATCTTAGGGCTATGCCCAATTGGGACTAGTGCTAGTGGGAGATTGTTAGTGTAAGGCCTAGCCCAAATACATTGTTATAAAACATTCAAGTTAATAAATAAGGCATTTGCTTTATTTATTGTATTCTTATGCATATAAAGTGATAGAACTATCCAAGAATGTTGTTTCAGTTTAAGTTATCATATGTGAGGCATATGGTTGTAAGACCTTGAAACATTTGAGACTTCATTCTAAATATCCCTAGTCAGTCATTATTTTGGGAATAACAAATGAATTAAGACTAGTATGCTCTCTCTGATAAGTTGAGTTATGTCTTACGGATCATAAAGACTAAAGTGCCAATCAGAGATCATCAATACATGTTTAGAACATGGTATCTGGATTTGATCCACTCATGAGAAAACTACATGGTATAAGTCATAAGTGTTTCTTAATTGCAAGTTTTGCACCAGAGTTCTTAAACCTAAAATCTCTATGAAACTCTTTATGAATTACTGTGTACTTTGACAAACACCTAATGTACTCGTAATAGAGTGATAATTATGGGTATGCTTGGGCATGCACTAATTCATGTTAGAGAGCATGAGAGAAGTAAAAAGGATTACCCCTCTCAATAAGAGAGAAAATATCACCGGCTATTTGATCAATGAATTGAGAAGTGTATGCCCATATCGAGATGAAATAATGAGCAATCATTATTTATCTAAGAGTTCAATGTAACTGGAATATCAAGAAAGGAATCAGTATATATATATAAGGATGACTAGTTCCATGCCTTATATTAATTCTGATATTTGTGGGTAAGGGACTATGCAAAATTGCATTAGGTCACTAAATGCCATTTGCATTTTTATTTATTTTGGAATGCTACAATATCTTGCTAGAGAATATATATACCCTTTGGATTATTTATTAATTCATTGTCAATATTAAATGGACCTATAGGATCACACATAAAGCATTAGGCCTAAAATATTTAAAATAAAGTATTGGGCATTAATTTGGGCTTTTATTTAAAATCAAATTAATGTGGATAATGGGTATTAAATTGTTAAATGGACTTTAGTCCATGAAGAGTGAAAAAAATGGCAATGGGAATGGATAATTAATTATTTATTTATCTTTAGATAATTAATTATTTATCTTTAGATAATTAAGTTAATTAAGTTTAAATTCCTATATGTATTTGAATCAAATTATACTACTTAATTAGGAAGTGATGGAGGCTGAAATTACTACCTAAACCTAGTGGATTTCGGCATCCATAAGGAAACCCTAAAGAAGTGATATAAAGTGATTAAAATTGTTTTTGCCAAGTTAGTTTTTTCTCTCTCATTGCCTTAATTCTCAAGGGAAAAGAATTCTTTCTTCTTTTATTGTATTTTAGGTAGCCATTAGTAAACCCTAGAAAGAACAAGATCAAATCTTTTGTTTTTATTTTTATACTCATTGTCGAATACAAAAGGTTAAAGTTAGCACTCTCGTTTTAGGCCGACTTTGCAAGTGTGTGTGTGAACATAGAGTGGTGTGGCACAAAGACAGCACCTTTGGCATTGGTTATTGAGATCAAAGGTATATAAGTTCATCTTATATACTGGTCATTGAAAAAAATCAAGTTTTGAATTGCATTCAAGGATGTAAGTTCAACCAAAAACCCTAAAATTGCAAGTTTCGATTCTATATTGTTTATTGCATGGCTAGTATGATCAAAAGTTTTAATTTTTCCACTGCGTGATCATGATATATATGCATGTGATATCCCATCAAGTTCAATGGTATATAGGTTCATCTTATATACTGGTTATTGCAAAAATCAAGTTTTAAAGTGCATTCAAGGAAGTAAGTTCAATCGAAACCCTAAAACTGCATGTTTTCGATTCTATGTTATTTATTGCATGGCTTGTATGATCAAAAAAATTTGTTTTTCCACTGCATGACCATTGTTTTAATGCCATGTGATATCACATCAATGGTATCAGAGCTTAATCATGTTTGTTTTAGTGCTTTGGATGTGTTACAACTTGATTAAAAATCATTTGTTGCATAAAATGTGATGCTGAAATTTTCTGTTTTGAGTTTCTTGCTTTGATTGAGTGTAAAAATGACTTTAAATGGTTAATTGGGTATTATGAAATGTTAATATACTGACCTAAGATGTTTTTATACCTGTTCATGGTCTTTTTTAAATATATATACCTGATTGAACACGTTAATCATGAAACTAGGTGTTTGTTTGCATGATATGCATTTGTAACTAGCTAGTTTCTCACTATAACATGTAAAAACATGTTGGGCATGTTTGTAAGTGATTTTAGAATATTAAATATAGGTATGGACATGTTTTAAAAATGGTTTTAATTCTGTTCTATGACAATTTAATTGGTTAATTTACAAATTATTTAAAACAAAGACTAGCTTGTGTTTGTTGCATGTTCAATCAACATTGTTTGTTCTGTTTTCATTAAAATGGAAAAAACACATTTAAATCATATATGGGAAAAACTTTAATTCAATGTTTATGACCTTATTTAAGTAATTAAATGACTCATAAAATCGTTTTAAGTGTTTGTGCATCGTTTGTGGCATTATATGAGCATTAAATAACTAATTTCACGTTGTGTTGTTTGTTTTGTTATCAATGCCAAATGTGTTATGTGTTCTTCATGAATTTTTATGTTTTGATTCATGTTGGTTCATATTATATGTGTTTTTAATATTTATGAGTAGTATGACATAATATTAAAAATGACAAAATTGGAAATTACACTAGAGTTGATTTATGGCATAAATCTAACTAGTTTGTGTTTTTGGGTTTTTAAGAGAGCCTATTCAATAAGTGGATTTAGTCCATTGGGCTTCAGCCTAGGCCCGTCATGGAGTCTTCTCTTAAAAGTACAAGTACACAATTTCCATTAATGGGTTAGGCTTAATTAATTAAAATTGGACTTTGTTTTATCGATGAATGTTATGTATATTTGTTTGTTTGTATTGTGTGATGAATGAATATGCATGGTGCATTCATGGGCCCTGGGTTATGTAATTAAATATGGCCTGCATGCCATTAAGGATTATTGTAAAAATTTCATTTATTTCTTAGTATAGAATTTATTTGAAGACTTTGTAAATCAAGACGAAGCGCACCGAAGTGGAGAGGCCCAACTTAAATATTCATATGTAATAGTATAAAATATTAGTTGTAGGTTTTTTGGCCTATGTTTGTCACGCTTTACTTTACGCACTTATACATATACATGCTATGAATAGATGACAAAGCATATTCCATGAAAGTTGTAATAAAATGAATCCCTAAAATAGTAAGTCATGAAGTTGACTTCCTAATTCGAAACATGTCAAGGCATCGATCATCAGTCATGTAGACTAGGAGTTCTAGATGCACCCGATTATCTTTGTGAGGCATGGGTTATGAATGTAGGTTGAACTTAACATAGAAAGGGATGCATGGACCTAAGCAACAAATAAATGGGTTTGTGCTATAACATCTTAAGATGTTAGCCTATTTGATCTAAGAGTCATGTACGAGACATGATTAGAGTTTTCCTACCTAAGTAACTTAACTCTACAGGTGTACAAGCTCAGCTTGACTAATGAGTTATTGTGAAAAGTAGATCTTGGCCCACATTAAATCACTAATGCGAATTATTTAAAGGGATATTAATTTTGTTTGTGGGATTATATTAAGACCTCATTTAATCTTGCTAAGTTTATAAATTGTTTTAGATTGAAAAATGGCTTTTTCAAATAATAACTTTTCATTGCAATTGGTCCTAGAAAAGGACAAACTAAATGGCACCAATTTCATAGACTAGTCTTGAAACTTGAAAATTGTTCTTAAGCAAGAAAAGAAGTCGTATGTTTTGGATGAACCCTTGCCCACGGAACCTACTAGGAATGCCTCTGCAGTTCAAAGGAAAACCTTTGAGACTAAGAAGAGTGACTCCAACAATATGACCTATCTGATGCTAGCCACAATGGTGCCCGATTTACAAAAGCAATTCATGGACAAAAAGACCTATGCAATCATGGTGCACCTCAAGGAGATGTTCCAAGAATAAGCTCATCATGAGAGGTTCGTGACAACAAAGGCCTTGATTTCTTGTAAAATGACAATGCGTACTCCTATTAGTACCCATGTACTCAAGATGAAAGGGTATCTTGATACTCTAGAGAAGCTTGAGGTAAAAGTCATAAAAGAGTTAGCCACTAACTTGATCTCAGGGTCATTACCTGATGATTGTGATTCATTTGTTATGAAATATAGCATGTATGCAATGAACAAGACAGTCATCGAGATTCACGGGATGTTTAGAAATGCTAACGAGAACATTCGAAAGACCAATCCCGTACTTATGGTTCAAGGAGGCATTAAGAAGGGACCCGCAAAGGGAAAAGGGAAAGGTAAGGCAAAACCCAAGTATGACTAGGCTCAACCTAAGTCCAGTGGGAGTGTGCCTCAGGCCAAACCAAGCCCAAGGCACAAAAGCTCAAGGAGAGTGAGAGCATGTGCTTCCATTGCAACAAGTTAGGGCATTGAAGGAAGAACTGCGCTCTTTTTAAGGATGAATAAAAGAAGAATGGAGCCAAGGCATCCAGTTCTGGTATTTTTGTTATTGAAATTAACCTTTCTATTTCTACCACTTGGTTATTGGATACCGGTTATGGTTCTCATATTTGTTCAAATGTACAGGGCCTAAGAAATAGGCGGTTACTAGGGAAGAGTGAAGTGGACCTCCGTGTGGGGAATGGAGCACGAGTTACGGCTATGGAGATAGGTGACTATCGACTCACTTTACCTTTTGGATTATGTTTAGATTTAATGGATTGTTATTTTATGCACACTATAAGCAGAAACATTATTTCAGTTTCACATTTGGATATGGATGGATTTGACTTTGTTATTAATAATGGCAATATTCATTTTCGTCACCAAGGAATTTTATATGGCATTGCTATGTTACAAAATGGCCTTTATATCCTCAATCTACAAAACAAAGAGTCTATATACAACATTAATACAAAGAGGGTTAAATCCAATGAATTGAACCCTACTTACTTCTGGCATTGTCATTTAGGACATGCAAACGAAAAATGCATTTCAAGACTCTACAAATTTAGAGTGGTTGGGTCATTCTATTTGGAATCTTATGACACATGTGAGCCATGTTTGCATGGAAAATGACAAAGAGTCCTTTTAACAAGAAAGGTGAGAGGTCTAGTGACTTATTAGGACTAATACACACTGATGTATGTGGACCATTAAGTACACAGGCTGGAGGTGGCTTTAGTTACTTCGTGATGTTCACAGATGAATTTAGTAGATATGGCTACGTCTATCTAATGAAGCAAAAATCTGAAACTTTTGAAAAGTTTAAAGAGTTTAAGAACGAAGTAGAAAACCAACTTGGCAAAAGTATCAAAGCCATTCCATCAGATCAAGGTGGTGAATACTTAAGCTAAGAATTTGACAGTCATCTGAAGGGGTGTGGAATTATTTCACAGCTCACTCCTCCTAGAACACAACAATGGAATGGTGTGTCCAAAAGAAGAAATTGAACTCTGTTGGACATGGTTCAATCAATGATGAGTCAAGGTAATCTTTCTGTCTCTTTTTGGAGTTATGCATTAGAAACTACTGCATTTTTACTGAACCGTACTCCAACTAAAGCAGTTGAGAAGACACCATACAAGGTAAGGACTAAGAAAGAGCCTAATATGTCGTTTCTCAGGATTTGGGGCTGTGAAGCACATGTTAAGAAGTTAACATCTGACAAGCTAGAGTCTAAATCTATTGTCTGCTTGTTTATGGGTTATCCCAAAGAAACAAAGGGATACTACTTTTACTCACAAGCTGAGAATAAAGTGTTTGTTGCTCACAAAGTTATTTTCTTCGAAAAGGAATTCCTTCTCAAGAAAGACAGTGGGAGCAAAGTAGAACTTAGAGAAATTTAAGTGTTACAAACTCCTGTAAAGGATGAGTTAGAAATGGGATCAAGTTTATAATCAGTTGTGGAATAAGAACCCATTGCACAAGAACCTAGAAGGTCTGGTAGGGTACGATGGGAGATTGATAGATACGAATTTCTAATCACCGATAGTGACACTATTGAGTTAGTTGATCGTGAGAATCCAACTACCTAATGAAAAGCTATTGAGAGGCCTAACTCAAAAAATTGGCTTGGAGCCATTAAAAATCCAAGATGCAATCAATGTACGATAACCAGGTTTGGACCTTGGTTGATCCAATGGAAGGTGCTAAGGTAATTGAATGTAAGTGGCTATTTAAAATTAAATCTGATAAGACTTAAAAAGGTAGACTAGTAGCTAAAGGTTTTCGGTAAACTCATAGTGTAGACTATGATGAGACTTTTTCGCCTGTAGTCATGCTCAAGTCCATTAGGATCTTGCTTGCCATAGTTGTATATCATGACTATGAAATATGCTAAATAGATATCAAAATAGCTTTCCTTAATGGAAATCTCCTCGAGGATGTGTATATGACACAACATGAGGATTTTGTCAATCCCAAGCATCATAAGAAGGTTTGTAAGCTTCAAAAATCCATTTATGGATTGAAGCATGCATCCCGAAGTTGGAATCTCTATTTTGATGAAGTAGTCAAAGAGTTTGACTTCATTAAAAATGAAAATGAGCCTTATGTGTACAAGAAAGTTAGTGGGAGCATAGTAGTGTTTTTGGTCCTATATGTGGATGACATCCTTCTCATTAGGAATGACATCCCAACATAGGCAAATGTTAAGCAATGGTTGGGAAAGTGTTTCTCAATGAAAGACTTAGGTGAAGCCGAAATAATACTTGGTATTCGAATCTATAGAGATAGATCGTGTCGGCTCTTAGGACTAAGTCAAGAAAAGTACATAGATAAAGTACTAAAACGTTTTAGTATGGGAGACTCAAAGAAAGACTACATACCTTTGGCTTTGGGAGTTCCTTTGACTAAAGAACAGTGTCCTAAAACCAAAGAGCAAAGGGACAGCATGAGTAAAATCCCATATGCATCTGCTATTGGATCTATCATATACGCTATATTGTATACTAGGTTGGATGTTGCTCATGAACTGAGCATAATTAGTAGGTTTCAGCAAGATCCTGGTGAGAAATACTGGTCTGCTATAAAAGGGATTCTAAAGTACCTGCGAAGGACTAAGGATCACTTTTTGGTGTATGGTGGTCAAGAAGAGCTCATCATACAAGGTTATGTCGATGCTGCTTTTCAGACTAGAACTTAGGAATCAAAATCGCAATCTGGTTTTGTTTTTATTTTGAACGGTGGTGCTATCAGCTGAAGAAGCTCGAAGCAAGAGACCATTGTTGACTCAACTACATAATCTGAGTATATTGTGTTAGAGAGTATGCCCTAGAGCCCATGTAATAGGGATGTTTTTCATATGTATGAAATTTATATTCTTAATAAAAGGCATCATTCATTTATTAATGCTGTGTTTGAATACATGAGTTTGTAAATCTTAAATTAATAAATGAAGTCCTAGATATTATAAACATAGTGTAAAGGCAATCATGAAGGTGTTCATGATGTGAGATGTCTATCGCATGCAAATGTGTTAATATCTAAATATCTCTAGTCATAGAATTAACAAGATAGGACATTGTTAATTCGGACAGACTAGCACATGTTATGCTTCTTGAATGGTTCAAGCAATGGTTCTCATAATTGTGATTATGGATGATAATCAAAGCTAACATGTGGATGCTTGTTAGAGGAACAAGTTCATTGGAGACCTGCAAAGAGAATCCTCATATGGATATTAAATCTATGTCAGTGAGGAATCTCTTCATAGCGGTTGTGCAAGTATCCTTAGACTTGAGATCACCAAAGTTATCTTAAGTAGCAAGTGGTATACTTTGACTCCATAACTGATTACTTCCAACTGAGAGTGAACATAGTTAGGAGATTGGGTATATCATGACCTACTTGAAGATAGTTGAGTGATTGACAAAGGATTCACCATCCGAGATTTAACAAGGGAAGTTATCTCGCATGATTCTATAATTGCCTTGTTCAGAGAATCTCTGGCCAGAGTAATATGCCAAGATGGATGGAGATCCATAAAGGGCATTTTAGGAACAATGGTTAAATTAATAGAACATACATAATTAGATTTATATGAGTTGACAGAAATCCATACTCAGAATCTAATTGAGATAAGAGTGGTGAAAGGAGTAATTGCACGGTAACTGTTTCTATGGAAGGGTACAGTCAAACCACATGACTTTCCTGACATTTGGGTAGTCATGATGCCTAGCTAGAGGCCAATCATGACTTGTATAATGATGTATCAAAATATCAATAGAGATTGATAAAATGATTTAAAGGAGTTTAAATCATGTGAGTTTTGAATAGAACTCACAATTACATATTATACTGCCAACATGGACAGGAACCCAATAGGTCACACACATATAGAGAAAAGTGTAAAATGGTAAAATGACAAGGATAATAATATTTGATATTATTATAAAGGTAGAGAGGAGAATATGATAATAATTAATTAAAGAGTTTAACTAATTATGATCAAATAAAATTGTCCGCTGAACTTTTGAGAAATATTCTGTAAATTGGACCTAAATGAAATAATGTATTTCATGATTAATTATTATTGTCTTATAAGTGTTATAACACTACTATAAGTGTTATAGGACTGATATAATAATTAATAGGACCATTGGAGAAATTATAAAGGGCCAAAGGAATGAAGAAGTTGGAGGAAGCCCTCCAAAAGAGGGCTACACGCCAACTCCATACAGAAGGGCTTAGAGGGCTTTTTTTTGGACCAAATTAATTTATATATGTTACATAAGTGTTATGGAACTCACATATTTAATTTGGTTGGATTTGGAATCCATTGGGTATTTAAATCCAATTAGATGCACAAAGGGCCTAGTTTGTGGATTTTGTGCATGGTCTTTTATGAAAAGATTTAATTTGGATTTAATTAAGACCAAATGATTATAATTAATTCCAGAGGCACAATTAATAATTCTCCAGAAATTTTAAAGAGCCCAATCTCATTAAGGAGTTGGAAATTTAAC
Organism: Excoecaria agallocha; assembly: GCA_037975025.1. Classification (NCBI taxonomy): domain Eukaryota; kingdom Viridiplantae; phylum Streptophyta; class Magnoliopsida; order Malpighiales; family Euphorbiaceae; genus Excoecaria; species Excoecaria agallocha. The sequence continues at coordinate 292,497 of JBBPFJ010000043.1, read as the reverse complement.
CTAACTATAAAAGGCCAACTAATGAGAATTAGGGTTAAGTGATTAAAACAAAAGGAAAGTCTATTTCTCTTAATTCTCTCTCCCTTTTTTGCGCGACTTCCATTGTTAGCCTGTTGGATTTTGACCAGCCTTAGTTGAACACCAATTTTTTGGTTCAATTTACCCCTCTCTAGTGTGGATTACTCATTGGAGGTGTTCGATTTTGGACACTGTGGTTTGCGACAACCTGGTGCGAAGTAAAATCAACTGTTCAACAAAAATCAAAGGTGATTTTTCTTATTCTCATATAGTTATATTGTGTATTCATGGCAAGATCAGATCTAATGGTTAAAAATTTTAAAATTCCGCTCATGTATGTGATGCATGTAACCGTTAAAATCCAACATGGTATCAGAGCCAGGTTTTGCCATGGATATACAATTCTATATTTTTCTGCGAAATAAGTTTTGTTTTGTTTTGAGTTATTTATTTCATGAACTTTAAAATATTAGATTTGATTGTTCATGAATGAGAAATATTGATTTCTGGTTGTATGTGTGATCAAATAAATATGGTGGAAACAAAAACGAAATTTTTGAATGATTAAGATTAGGGTTTGGCGTGAAACTCTAGGTAATGTAGGGGCTGTTCTAATTTAATTTCTTATGGATCCATTTAAAAATCATTTAGATGATATTTTATGTGTTTAATATGTGATATTAAGCCGTAGGATCGAACGGAATTAAAATCGAACAAGTTTTGCATGAAAACTAGTTTTGTCAAAAAGTTCGATAAATTGGTATTCTTCGTGTGTTCTTGATGTGTTCATGGTTAGAACAACTTTTGATCTTCTAAATCTGATATATATGATATATTAAAGTGTTTTTAATTAATTGGATTAATTAAAATGGGCCTTAAATTAATTTGATTAATTTTAATTCATTAAAACCACTTAATGGGCTTAATTATATTTACGGACTTGGATTAAATTAGTGAATGACTTGGTGGGCCCAAGGAGCTGATTTAAATTAACTATTATAAACATTAATTAAGTTTATTAATGGGTTTTAAGGGCTGGAGTGGGCTTGGCTCATTTCAAAAGGACCAAATGGTCCAAATGACACAAAACTAGTTTGTGCGTGAACACACTTAGGGTTTTTCTTCTGTGGGTTTCGGCCTACACTTGTTTTAAGCCAAAAATTGATTCTTTTAATTATTTAATATGATTAATTAATTAAATAATCAATTTATAATTAATTAATAATCAATTTGATTGATTATTAAGGCAAGAACACATTCATGCAAAAGGTTTCCTAAAATGAAAGTTTCCAAAATGGAAAAAGTTTCTTAATTTGATCACATCATTAAAATAACTCAAAATATAGTTTCAAAGGTTGAAACAAAGTTAGTAATCCATTTCTTTATGCATTAGAAAGGCATATAAGGGTGTATGATTGGCATGATGGATAGTTATGGACAAAGCCCAACGTGATTGAGCATTATGCTTGTTTTGGCCCAATGAGGACTTTAATGTCCCGGCTACTTGTTTTTTGTTTGTATTTCATTTCAAATTGTAATATGTAATTAGATTACTTAGATTAGAATCAGAAATAGAGATGGAGACCATTTTCAAGGAGCAAGATGGGTCGGATGGAGATCCAACAAGCTTGAAGATAATGTAATTAATTTTCTTGTTTGAATCATGCATACTACCTAGGTGTGACCTTTTGATTTCCCTCTTGGATCAGGGAAATCAATGTAGTGAAGTCCATAACTATACCATATTTGTATGCTTATATTTATGTGATAGATATAGGATGCATACCAATGTATGCCAACCATGAATGATGAGACTTAATTAACTAAAACCCTCAAACAAATACTAAGGTATATAAGCCTTCCATTAATTTGAGGAGAACCAGAGTTCTTTATAGTGTGGGTTGTTGACCACAGTCAAGCTCACATTATATCGAATATGTTCTAATCTAATTAAATGGGTCATCTTAGCTAGCCCATTAGTTTGTTGACCACAGTCAAGGCTAATGGTTCTAGAGGCAAGATTAGGGAATGCATATATGATATGCATGTATCAAGAGTTGATAACCTAATGATCCAATAGTTGTGTAGAGACACAATTGGTATAGAGATACCTACCTTTCAAGGGTATGGAATTTGGCTTGTTGACCACAGTCAAGGTCAAATTACATATCAAGGATTGGATATTTGCCCACTAAGAAAACCATCGGGTTTTCTCGGATTATATAGTGAGGGCTATTAATTCGCAATAAAATAGTGGGAGTAAATGGATTAATTAAAGACCTTATTAATGCATACATATATATGAACATACTCTCATATCTTTTCTTTTTCACATCTAGGTCATCATCATGAGCACATCAAACATTAATATACGATCAATCTTGGATAACAAGCTGGTTGGCAACAACTATTCTGACTGGATCAGGCAAGTGAGAATTGTTCTCAGGGCTGAAAAGATCCATTATGTCTTGGATAAAGATCCACCACCACTTCCATCAGATGATGCCATTGATGAGATCAAAGGCATTTATCGAAAATACATGGAGGATAGTGAAGCAGCAGCATGTCTGATGCTGGGTGCTATGTCCTCGGAGCTTCAGAAGCAACATGAAATGATGGATGCTAGAACCATCGTTTTGCATCTAGAGGAGCTTTATTCTTCTCAGGCTAGAACTGAGCAATATGAGATTGCTCGAGCTCTATTTAATTGCAAAATGGTGGAAGGCACTTCAGTTGCTGCTCATGCATTGAAGATGTATGGGTATATTGAGCATTTGAGTAGACTTGGCTATGTTATGGATAATAAGCTATACATAGATTTAATCTTGTACTCGTTGGCTCCAAGTTATGCACCTTTTGTGCTTAACTTCAACATGAACAAGATCCAAGTATCCATTCCTGATTTAATCAACATGCTCAAGACAGCTGATGGATCATTTAAGAAAGATCCAAAAAGTGTCATGGTTGTCACTTCTGCTAAAGGCAAGAAGCAGAAGAAGAAGAAGATAACCAAGGCGCAGCCAAAGAATGGTGGGATCTCCAAGAAGAAGGTTGCCAAGAAAGAGAATCCCAAAGGAACTTGCTTCCATTGTGGAAAAAATGGTCATTGGAAGCGTAACTGCAAGGCCTATCTAGATTCTCTTAAGGAGAAGAAGCAAGCTGTTGCATCTACTTCAGGTATTCATATGATTGAAATTAATACTTATTCTATTGCTTCTAAACAATCTTGGGTATTAGATACCGGATGTGGATCTCATTTATGTAATGATCTACAGGGGCTTAGAAGTTTTAGAAGAGTTGGAAAGGCAGAGATATGTTTGCAGTCAGCTACTGGACAGAACATCTCTACAACAGTTGTGGGGACTTACTATTTGCCTCTTCCTAGTGGATTAGTACTGGAATTAAATAATTGTTATTATGTTCCAGCCTTATCCAAAAGTATTATTTCTTTCAGTCATTTGATGAACGATTATGATATTTCTTTGAAGGACAAATGTTGTTACATTTTTAAGAACAATATGTTTTATGCAAAAGCTATCATTGAGAATGGTATATTTGTTCTTGATTTAATTAAAGAAGTACATAATGTGAATACCAAGAGAATGAAATATGATAATCTGAATACCTCATACTTATGGCATTGTCGTTTAGGACATATAAATGAAAAACGATGACCAAATTACACAAGTCAGGTGATTTGGGATCATTTGATTATGAATCATTTGATACATGTGAATCTTCTTTATTGGAAAAAATGACAAAAGCACCCTTTATTGGTAAAGGAGAACGAGCTAAAATGGTTTTGGACTTAATACATTCAGATGTATGTGGTCCAATGACTACACATGCCAGAGGAGGTTACTCCTACTTCATTACTTTCATAGATGATTATTCCAGGTTTGGATACATCTATCTAATGAAATATAAGTCTGAAGCATTTGAAAAGTTCAAAGAGTGCAGAAATGAAGTAGAGAAACAACTTGGCAAAAGTATTAAAACACTTAGATCAGATCGAGGTGGAGAATACTTAAGTCAAGAGTTTCAGGATTATCTTAGAGATAATGGGATTTTATCTCAATGGACTCCTCCATATACACCACAACACAATGGTGTATCTGAAAGGAGAAATCGAACACTATTAGATATGGTTCGATCAATGATGAGCCGAGCGAACTTGCCTAAGTCTTTTTGGGGATATGCACTAGAAACTGCTGTTTATATGTTAAACAGAGTTCCTAGTAAATCGGTTGATGTTACTCCATATGAGATGTGGAATAACAAGAAACCTACGCTTTCTCATATGAAAGTATGGGGATGTCCTGCTTATGTGAAGAGGACAATGTCAGACAAACTGGATGTTAAGTCTGATAAATGTTTATTTGTGGGATATCCAAAAGAAACGTTTGGATATTATTTCTATCATCCCTTAGAACAAAAGGTGTTTGTTTCAAGGCATGCTGTCTTCTTGGAAAGAGAATTTCTCCTACGAGAGGACAGTGGGAGTAAAATTGAGCTTGGTGAAGTTCAAGACCCACAAATAGAAGATGATCAACCGATTGAACCCGAAATTGAATTTCATAATGATGAGATTACAGTTGAACCTGATTATACACAAAATCCTAAAAGATCTACTAGGATGCGTTATATCCCTATGAGATATGGACTTCACGTTGATTCGGATAAAGGCATAACTGTAGTAGAGGACAATGAGCCTACAAGCTATCAAGAAGTTTTGAACAGTTCAGAACGTGATTTATGGCTTAAGGCTATGCAGTCCGAAATGGACTCCATGTATGAGAATAAAGTATGGACTTTAACTCAACCACCTGAAGGGATAAAACCCATAGGGTGCAAATGGGTCTTCAAAAAGAAGACTGACATGGAAGGTAATATAGTTACCTATAAAGCTCACTTAGTAGCAAAAGGTTATCGTCAAAAAGAAGGTATTGACTATGACGAAACTTTTTCTCCTGTAGCGATGCTTAAGTCTATAAGAATACTTTTAGCCATTGTAGCTCATTATGATTATGAGATTTGGCAAATGGATGTGAAGACAGCTTTCCTTAATGGAAATCTTTCTGAGGATGTGTATATGACACAACCAGAAGGATTCACATCAGGAAATGGCAAAAAGGTATGCAAGCTTCAAAGATCCATTTATGGATTGAAGCAAGCCTCTAGGAGCTAGAACATCGATTCAATGAGACAATCAAAGAGTTTGGTTTCTCACAGAATGAAGATGAACCTTGTGTGTATAAAAGGGTCAGTGGGAGTGCAATTGTCTTCCTAGTTCTATATGTAGATGACATATTGATCATGGGAAATGACATTTCTCTTCTCCAATTTGTTAAAATATGGTTATCCAAGCAATTCTCCATGAAAGACCTTGGAGAAGCATCCTATATTCTGGGAATAAGGATCTATAGAGATATATCCAATAGGTTTCTAGGTCTTTCTCAGAGTACATATATAGATAAAGTATTGAAGAGGTTCAATATGGATCTCTCTAAGAAAGGGTTTATACCCATGGTGCATGGGAAACACCTTTCTAAGTCTATGTGTCCGCAGACACTAGAGGATAGAGAGAGCATGAATAGAATACCATATGCATCTACAATTGGTTCTATCATGTATGCTATGTTATGTACACGTCCAGATGTAGCATTTGCTTTGAGTGTCACAAGCAGATTCCAATCCAATTTTGGAGAGGAACATTGGGCAGCTGTCAAGAATATTCTTAAGTACTTGAGAATGACTAAGGATATATTCTTGGTATATGGAGAGGGCAGTTTGGAAGTAAATGGGTATACAGATGCCAGCTTCCAATCTGACAAAGATGATTGTAAATCACAATCTGGTTATGTGTTCATAATGGGAGGAGGAGCAGTTAGTTAGAAAAGTTCCAAACAAGAAATAACTGCTGATTCCACGAAGGAAGCTGAGTACATTGCTACTTTAGAAGCAGCCAAAGAAGCAGTCTGGATCAAAAAGTTCATAACCGAACTAGGAGTGGTGCCTAGCATTGTTGATCCGATTCCTTTATATTGTGACAACAATAGAGCCATTGCACAAGCAAAGGAACCACGGTCTCATCAGCGATCCAAACATGTTCTCAGACGCTACCATCTCATAAGGGAAATAGTAGCTAGAAATGATGTGAAAATAGAAAGGGTTCCCACAGATGACAATGTGGCGGATCCCCTCACTAAAGCACTTTCCCAGATAAAGCATGATCACCATATAAATAGCATGGGTCTGAGACATATGAGTGATTGGCTCTAGTACAAGTGGGAGATTGTTAGAGAGTATGCCCTAGAGCCCATGTAATAGGGATGTTTTTCATATGTATGAAATTTATATTCTTAATAAAAGGCATCATTCATTTATTAATGCTGTGTTTGAATACATGAGTTTGTAAATCTTAAATTAATAAATGAAGTCCTAGATATTATAAACACAGTGCAAAGGCAATCATGAAGGTGTTCATGATGTGAGATGTCTATCGCATGCAAATGTGTTAATATCTAAATATCCCTAGTCATAGAATTAACAAGATAGGACATTGTTAATTCGGACAGACTAGCACATGTTATGCTTCTCGAATGGTTCAAGCAATGGTTCTCATAATTGTGATTATGAATGATAATCAAAGCTAACATGTGGATGCTTGTTAGAGGAACAAGTTCATTGGAGACCTGCAAAGAAAATCCTCATATGGATATTAAATCTATGTCAGTGAGGAATCTCTTCATAGCGGTTGTGCAAGTATCCTTAGACTTGAGATCACCAAAGTTATCTTAAGTAGCAAGTGGTATACTTTGACTCCATAACTGATTACTTCCACCTGGGAGTGAACATAGTTAGGAGATTGGGTATATCATGACCTACTTGAAGATAGTTGAGTGATTGACAAAGGATTCACCATCCCAGATTTAACAAGGGAAGTTATCCGCATGATTCTATAATTGCCTTGTTCAGAGAATCTCTGGCCAGAGTAATATGCCGAGATGGATGGAGATCCATGAAGGGCATTTTAGGAACAATGGTTAAATTAATAGAACATACATAATTAGATTTATATGAGTTGACAGAAATCTATACTCAGAATCTAATTGAGATAAGAGTGGTGAAAGGAGTAATTGCACGGTAACTGTTTCTATGGAAGGGTACAGTCAAACCACATGACTTTCCTGACATTTGGGTAGTCATGATGCCTAGCTAGAGGCCAATCATGACTTGTATAATGATGTATCAAAATATCAATAGAGATTGATAAAATGATTTAAAGGAGTTTAAATCATGTGAGTTTTGAATAGAACTCACAATTACATATTATACTGCCAACATGGACAGGAACCCAATAGGTCACACACATATAGAGAAAAGGGTAAAATGGTAAAATGACAAGGATAATAATATTTGATATTATTATAAAGGTAGAGAGGAGAATATGATAATAATTAATTAAAGAGTTTAATTAATTATGATCAAATAAAATTGTCCGCGGAACTTTTGAGAAATGTTCTGTAAATTGGACCTAAATGAAATAATGTATTTCATGATTAATTATTATTGTCTTATAAGTGTTATAAGACTACTATAAGTGTTATAGGACTGATATGATAATTAATAGGACCATTGGAGAAATTATAAAGGGCCAAAGGAATGAAGAAGTTAGAGGAAGCCCTCCAGAAGAAGGCTACACGCCAACTCCATACAGAAGGGCTTAGAGGGATTTTTCTTGGACCAAATTAATTTATATATGTCACATAAGTGTTATGGAACTCACATATTTAATTTGGTTGGATTTGGAATCCATTTGGGTATTTAAATCCAATTAGATGTACAAAGGGCCTAGTTTATGGATTTTGTGCATGGTCTTTTATGAAAAGATTTAATTTGGATTTAATTAATCCCAAATTATTATAATTAATTCCAGAGGTCCAATTAATAATTCTCCAGCAATTTTAAAGAGCCCAATCTCATTAAGGAGTTGGAATTTTAACCTAACTATAAAAAGCCAACTAATGAGAATTAGGGTTAAGTGATTAAAACAAAAGGAAAGTCTATTTCTCTTAATTCTCTCTCCCTTTTTGCGCCACTTCCATTGCTAGCCTCTTGGATTTCGGCCAACCCTAGTTGAACACCAATTTGTTGGTTCAATTTACCCCTCTCTAGTGTGGATTACTCATTGGAGGTGTTCGATTTTGGACACTGTGGTTTGCGACAACCCGGTGCGAAGTAAAATCAACTGTTCAACAAAAATCAAAGGTGATTTTTCTTATTCTCATATAGTTATATTGTGTATTCATGGCAAGATCAGATCTAATGGTTAAAAATTTTAAAATTCCGCTCATGTATGTGATGCATGTAACCGTTAAAATCCAACATATTGCAGTAAGTGAGACTACAAATGAGGCTATTTGGATTAGAAATTTCTTTTCTGGATTAGGAGTGGTCCCAAGCATCCTAGATCAATTAGAAATTTTTTGTGACAACAATGGGGCCACCGTACAAGCCAAGGAGTCTCGGTCACAACAGAAATCCAAATACATACTCAGGAGGTACCACCTAATCAGAGAGATCATTGACCGTGGGGATGTCAAGATTAGTAAGATAGCGAGTGAAGAAAATTTAGCAAATCCATTGATGAAACAGTTGCGTCCAAATCTGCATGAAGCTCATTTGAGAGCATTCGGTCTTGGGGCTATGCCCAATTAAGACTAGTGCTAGTGGGAGATTGTTAGTGTAAGCCCTAGCCCTAATGCACTGTTATAAAACACTCAAGTTAATAAATGAGGCATTTATTTTATCTATTGTATTCTTGTGCATATCAAGTGATAGAACTATCCAAGAATGTTGTTTTATTTTAAGTTATCATGTGTGAGGTACATGGTTGTAAGACCTTGAAACATTTGAGACTTCATTCTAAATATCCCTAGTCAATCATTGTTATGGAAATAACAAATGAATTAAGACTAGTATGCTCTCTCTGATAAGTTGAGTTCTGTCTTGCAAATCATAAGGACTAGAATGTCAATTAGAGATCATAGATACATGTTTAGAAAATGATATCTGGATTCGATCTGCTCATGAGAACACTATATGGAACAAGTTATAAGTGTTTCTCAATTGTAAGTTTTACATCTGAGTTCTTAGACCTAAAATCTCTATGAAACTCTTTGTGAATTACTGTGTACTTTGACATACACTTAACATGCTCATAACAGTGACAAGTATGGGTATGCTTGGGCATGCACTAATCATGTTAGAGAGCATGAGAAAAGTAAAAGGGATTACCCCTCTCAATGAGAGAGAAAAATATCACAGAGAACTGAGAAGTGTATGGCCATACCGAGATGAAATAATGAGTCATCATTATTTATCTAAGAGTTTAGTGTCACTGGAATATCAAGAAAGGAATTAGTATATATATAAGGATGACTTGTTCCATGCCTTATATTAATTCTGATTTTTATGGGTAAGGGACTATGCAAAATTGCATTAGGTCACTAAATGCCATTTGCATTTTCGTTTAATTTGGAATGCTATAATATCTTGCTAGAGAATATATATATATATATATCAAATAGACTTATAGGATCGCACACAAAGTATTGGGCCTAAAATAATGTATAGAGTATTGTGCATTAATTTGGGCTTTTAATTAAAGTCAAATTAATAAGGTTAATGGGTAATTAAATTGCTAAATGGACTTTAGTTCATGAGAGAGTGAAAAACGACAATGGCATGGATATAACAAATTATTTATTTATCTTCGAATAATTAATTATTTATTTATCTTTAGATAATTAAGTTATTTAAGTTTAAATCCTATATAAGTTTGAATAAAAATATATCACTTGATTAGGAAGAGGTTGAGGCAAAAATTCAAGCTAAATACCTAGTGGAATTCAGCATGCAACTAATTCCTAATTAAGTAGTATATATTGATTAAAATTGTTTTGCCATTTTAGGTTTTTTCTCTCTCATTGCCATTTTTCATAAGGGAAAGAATTATTCATCTTTTCTTGTGTTTTGGACAGCCATTACAAGCCATTACAGCCATTATTCAAATCTTGTGTCTCTAGAACATACCCATTGCCAAATACTCAAACCTAGAGCTAGCACTCTTCATTTTAGGTCGACTTTGCCAGTGTGTGTGTGAACATAGAGTGGTGTGGCATAAAAGGCAACACCTTTGGCATTGGTGATTGAGTTCAAGGGTATATAGGTTCATCTTATATACTGGTTATTACAAAAATCAAGTTTTAAAGTGCATTCAAGGAAGTAAGTTCAATCGAAACCCTAAAACTGCATGTTTTCGATTTTATGTTGTTTATTGCATGGCTTGTATGATCAAAAAATTTTGTTTTTCTGTTGCATGATCATTTTTTTAATGCCATGTGATATCCCATAATAATAATAATAATAATAATAATAATAATAATAATAATAATAATAATATATTGGATAAATAGAAAAACAAAATAAATGAATATGATAAATCAAAAATGTAACGCTCACTTTAATTACCTTATTTACTTGCTCAAACACATATGCATACATATTTAAAACATATTTACAAGGAGCTCATTCCATGTGTTCCACATTCTTTACATTGTACATATTACAAAAAAAAATAACTAAACTACCAAAATTGGTCTTCACATACTCTTCTTCTAGTGAACTGCAAATGTCGGCTTGAAGACTGATTCTTTGAATTTACACCTGTATACCTATATGGAAAAAACACATATACTGAGCGATAGCTCAGTGGGGAGAAAAAAAAACAATAGAATTCACTAAGGAACGTTACATAATGACATTTATAGACGAATACATTTCGCAATATCACAATACATAAAAATATACAATGGTAGCATATATTCTATTCAATAACACTTCAATATTTAATAAGATACACTAGCACTACCAAATAATGGTTAAAACATTTACACTTTTATCATTCATCAATATACATGTCAAATCATATCATCTGAATTCCCATTAATTGTGGATACGGGTACAAACACTAACAAGTAGTATCATACACTCGAGACATAATAGTCCCAGATCACTTGACACCATTAGATATCGTATCACTAGGCAGCTGCGATCACTATCCCCTTTATAGGTATTCCTATCTATCCACTACTATGTAAAATTCAAGCTTTCAACAAGTCTTTAGTCACTTAAAAACATTATACTTTATACGTTTAAAATCATAGCATCAATATACTCAATAAGGCATGTAATCATATCACTATATCATGTCAATCATATGCAATTACACTAGGGATGCAATACAATATGTTCATCATTCATATAGTAACACATAACATTACTAATATAACTATTCTTGTTCATTGATATTTATTAATTGTATAAATTCTTATACATTAAGGCTTAGTATTTAACTTTACTTCACTTATTTATTATTCTTTATACTCATAGTATGTCACAAATTCCTCTTAATTTTATGTTTAAAATTCTTTAATAGTGCTTAGGGGGTTTAGGTATGCTTTGGTATCAATTTGGGGCCTAAAAATCAAGTTTAAGAAGAAACAGGGGAGGGCCATAGTCATTACTTAATGGATACTGACCATGAGATAGGTGTTAATTTGGTTCTGCACTGGTTTTGGACTACCTTATGGTCATTACCAAAATGGTACTGACTGTAAGGTCCATTCTAACCTAGAAATACTAAAGACGTATTATCAAGTTCAACTTGTGTATCATTTTAAACCTAATGCACGTTAGTTTCAGGCAAAGTTATCTTCTACAAAGTTGTTCCTCTATATTTATAATTTATAAAACATAAAAAATAACTTCATTTAGAGTTTTAGATGTCAAGATAGCAATAAAACATTATAGATTATTCCATATGAAAAAATAGCAAAGGTCTATCAACTTTAAGCTCAATTTTGAATGCTTTGAAGGCAAATTCAGGGTTTAGGATATTCTACAAATTTGTAAATATATATTGTATCTTTCATTTCAAACTAGAGTCACTTTATTTACACATCTACAAAAAAATTTATGCTCACTACACTAAAACTAGTTTATGTGAATCCTAAACAAATTTTCACTATTTCACTTTCCAAGGCACAAATCATTATTCTCACACAACAACAACATCATCAATTATGTCTAACATCAAATATAAAACAACTATAGCATATTCACCAACTTGAATAAAAACTCCCAAACCTTTTTAAACAAGCAATACACCCTTTCTTCAAGCTTCCTCTTCTTCTCTCTCTTTGCCCTTGCTTGATTGTCCTTCAATATAAGATAGATTTATAGATGTAAACAATCATATATTTTATCAATTAATGTTTATTTGAATCTTTCTTGAATCAAAAGTAAGAAAAAAAAAAGAGAAAAAGGGTTATTACGTTAAAATTTGCCTAACCACCAAATTCTCTTTCCTTTAATTGTTTGGTTAACTTTTTTAGAGGTTATTTTGGGTTAGTTTAGAGGAAACAAGGGAAAAGAAAGGTTGCCTTCAGCCTTTAAAGTGGTTAGCCATCCCTTTATGAAGTCCCTCAAACTTTCTTCAACTTCTAAGAATAATTCCACTTTGTTGGCCAAAGATAACTTCACTTAGCTCCCTACTTCTTTTCAATTTGTTATTTCTTCTCCTAAACTTTCTATCCTGCTTTTCAATTAAACCCTACATAACATTTTCCTCTAATTAAATACATGTATAACTTATTTTTAAAATAACCATATTGTCCTTACTCTTTTAAGATAATCCCCTCTAGGTCCCAACTTACAATGCATTAGCTAACTAAACATATAATGATCATAATATCATTTAAAAATGCATATATTCTTCCAGGGCATATTTTTGGCCTTACAAAAAACATAAGCATGAAATAAAAGGGAAAAGGGGGTTAAAATAAAGGAACAACAATTAAACATGTAAGAGACGAATAACGGAGCAAAAAGGGAAGGAAGGACTAAGTTGTGAGCAAGTCAAGGGCTAAGGCTATGTGTCACTGGTTGACTTAAGTCCGTGAGTCAACTCTGGCTCACCTAGGAACTACTAGAACGATGCTAAAACTCCACCAAAAACTACCAAAATGTAATTTTAGCCATTTTAATGCATAAAAAAGCTACCAAACTCACTTAAACTAAAAAAAAGTGATTAAAACTTGTTTTGAATGAAGAAGAACCAAAAAAAGGATGGAAATCAAAATTAAAAATTGAAAAATATAAAGGTTGAAGATGATGAATAGTGTTTTTAAATATGCATAAAACCTCTCTTTTTGCATGATTTCAATGGATTTTCATGGATTAGTGATCAAAATAAACACAAATAGCAAGAAATAAATAATTTACAAGTTTAAGTTAAAGATATCAAAAATTAAGGAAAATCAAACAATAAAAATAGGAAATAAACATTTACATTGTAAACTCCAAATTAAACACTAGATTTACAGTTTTTGGGGCTCAAGAATAATACCATCAGGTTTGATTTCTCAAAGAACAAAGGAATTAGGTGCTTTTGGCTTCCTTTTTCCCGTTCTTTGCTTTCTTTATTCTTGGTTTCAAAATATAGTGCGTGTGCAGCCCTGTGCAACGATCAGTTCGGTTCAATAATCGAATTGAAATAATCGAAAACCGAATATCTAATATTTTTATCAACCGACCCGAACTTATAGAATAATTGAATTCAAACCGAACTAAAATTTTCGATCGGTTTGGTTTGGTTAACCAAAAATCAAAAATTAAAATTATTTTTTTAAAAAAATAAAAAAATTATGTCTAAAAATTATAAAACAATTATAAATCATAATATACTAAAGTAAAAACATATAAATTGTACAAAAAAAGTTTAAATTAAAGATATAATCCCAAAATATATAATAAATAATACAACAAAACCATTAAATAAATTTTTTTAATTTAATCGATTTTCAATCTAATCCTTAAAATTCTAAATTATCACCTAAAAAATAGATATCAATAATTGATAAATGTACTCATATAATTTACAACTCAAAATAAGATAATTTACATGTATAAAATAATTATTTAATTAAAAAATTAAAAAAAATTATATAATTATATAGAATTTTGGTTCGATTTGATTTTTCTGTGGTTTTATCCTTCAAAAATCGAACCAAACCGAAAATCAAAGTTTTCTAATATTCAAAATCGAAAACGTTATAAAAAGTTATAAAAATGTTTGACATTTCAGCCTTTATAGTTGAAATATCAACGTTGATAATGGAAATATTTTTTACAATATTAATCTCATTTTTAATACTTGAGATATCCTTCATCATTTCAAATTACCTAGTAGATGTCAATTTCAGCTTATCCTTCGCTTTAGAAACAAGTACATTCTATTGGAAATTACAGTTTCCTTCTTAAAGAGTTATATAAAGAATAAGGAAAGGAGTTGGGGTAAGTTGATCCTCCAAATGATCATCTTTATTCTCATCCATATATTGCAAATCAATTTCTTCCTCATCCAAAACTTCTTTGACAACAATATCATTCAAAAAAATCCTTTAAATGATATTGTGTAATCCCTTTTTCAGTTGGGTAAATATTTTGTAGCTTTAACTAAAAAAATTGAATAACAAAAATAATTACCAAAATAAAAAAATACAAAACAAATGAATATATTATATTTTTTGTTCAAAAAATACAATGTATTCAATTTTGTAAATACAATGTATTCACTTTTGTGCAAAGTTGAATGCAATTTGAATATACTATATTCTTTTATTCAAACTAAATACAATGTATTCAATTTTCAAAATATAGTGTATTCACTTTGCACAAATAGAATAAAATGGATTGAAATTTTCTAGATATAGTGTATTTAATTTGCAAAAAAAGAATACACTATATTCACTTTTTTGAATACAGTGTATTCAAAAAAGTATTCAAAAAAGTGAATATGTGTATTCAGAAAATTAATTACACTGTATTCATTTTTTTATTAAAAATAATCAAAACTAATTGCCTTTTTCTTGAAAAAGTATTTCTCTAATCTCTTCTATTATAAGTTTTTAGTATATTACCATTTTCAAATTCTAAAAAGCTTACCTCTAGAAGAGAAAGTGAACCTCCTAATAACTTTAGAACAGCATTCATAAAATCATACTTAAAAAGCTAAAGAAAATCCTCTCAACCTATACATTTTTTATTTCTCATGTTAAGTATTTCCCTTAAGGCTTTTAATAGTCATATAAAACACATCTTTGCCTTAAGGACATTCATTGACTAGTCCACCACAAAAAAGTGCAATCCTCTCTTTTCACCAACCTATCACCTTTACTTTCCAAGAGAAAACAATAAGCCAAAAACAATATGACTATTTTCGTCCCATCCTTATCAGACTACCACTTTTCCTCTTAAAAAAATCTTTATTAAATCCCTTGATATCTTGTACTTTCCTCCAACATATTTCTTAATCAAATAACCATCATCTCTTGATAACTTTTCTTCCTTAAGTCTCCACTATAGTTCAAACAAGTAACCCATGACTCGACCAAATCCCACCTATTATCAACTAAGTCACACCTATGACTACTTAACCCACTCAAATAGAGTCACATTCATGACTCACAATTTGGCTGTAAAAACCTAGATTTTTTTGCACTTTAGGTTGCGTGGACATTTAAAGTAGGAAAAGGAAAGAAAAAGATAATGGAAATTTTCGGTTACATGCATCTCATACATAAGCGAAATTTACAATTTTTAACCAATAAATCTGATCTTGCCATGAATTTACAATATAAATATTAATGAGAATAAGAAAAATCACCTTTGATTTTTGTTGAATAGTTGATTTTACTTCTCATCGGGTTATCACAAACCACAGTGTCCAAAATCGAATACCTCTAATGAGTAATCCACACTAGAGAAGGATTGAAAGAACCAAAAATTAGGAGGAACAAGGGCTGGCCGAAATCCCTATATGCTAGCTAGGGAAGGTGGCTGCTAGGGTTGAGAGAAAAGAGAGAGAGTGTTTTCTTAATTGTTCACACTTAACTCTAATTCCACATCTCTTAGATTTTTATAGTTAGGTTAAAAAATCCAACTTCATAATGGGATTGGGCTCTTTAAAATTGTTGGAGAATTATTAATTGGGCTTCTGGAATTATTTATAATTATTTGGGCTCAATTAAATCTAATTTAAGCCCTTTCACAAAAGACTATGCACAAAACCCACAAACTAGGCCCTCTGTACATATAGTTGGATTTAATTACCCAAATGAATTCCAAATCCAACCAAATTAAATATGTGACTCCACAAAACTTATGTAATATATTTAATTTATTTTATTCCAAGAAGTACCCCTCTAAGGCCTTCTGTTTTGGAGTTGGCATGTGGCCCTTCTTCTGGAGGGCTTCTGTGCCAACTTCACTTCTTTGGGCCTTTATAATTCCTCCAATGGGCCTATTAATTATATTATCAGTCCTATAACACTTATACTTCAATAATAATCAATTATGAAATATATTATTTTAATTAGGTCCAATTTTATAGAACATTTCAAAAAAGTTCTACGAACAATTTTACTTGATTATAATTAATTAAACTCTTTAATTAATTATTATCTTATTCACTTCTCTATCCCCATAATAATATCAAATATTATTATTCTTGTCATTTTATCATTTTATCTATTTTCTCTATATATGTGTGACCTATTGGGTTCCTGTCCATATTGGCAGTATAATATGTAATTGTGAGTTCTATTCAAAACTCACATGATTTAAACTTCTTTAAATCATTTTATCAATCCCTATTGATATTCTTGGTACACTACTATACAAATCATGATTGGC
This sequence comes from Excoecaria agallocha, assembly GCA_037975025.1. Classification (NCBI taxonomy): domain Eukaryota; kingdom Viridiplantae; phylum Streptophyta; class Magnoliopsida; order Malpighiales; family Euphorbiaceae; genus Excoecaria; species Excoecaria agallocha. The sequence continues at coordinate 275,658 of JBBPFJ010000043.1, read as the reverse complement.
CTCTAGCTAGGCATCATGACTACCCAAAAGTCAGGAAAGTCAAGTGGTTTGACTATACCCTTCCATAGAAATAGTTACCGTGCAATTACTCCTTCCACCACTCTTATTTCAATTAGATTTTGAGTATGGATTTATGTCAACTCATATAAATCTAATTATGTATGTTCTATTAATTTAACATTGTTCCCAAAATGCCCTCCATGGATCTTTATCCATCTTGCAATATTACTCTGGCCAGAGATTCTCTAAATAAGGCAATTATAGAATCATGCGAGATAACTTTCCTTACTAAATCTGGGATGGTGAATCCTTTGTCAATCACTCAACTATCTTCAAGTAGGTCATGATATACCCAATCTCCTAGCTATGTTCACTCCCTGTTGGAAGTAATCAGTTATGGAGTCAAAATATACCACTTGCTACTTAAGATAACTTTGGTGATCTCAAGTCTAAGGATACTTGCACAACTGCTATAAAGAGATTCCTCACTGACATAGATTTAATATCCATGTGAGGATTCTCTTTGCAGGTCTCCAATAAACTTGTTCTTCTAACAAGCATCCACATGTTAGCTTTGATTATCTTCCACAATCACAGTTATGAGAACCACTGCTTGAACCATTTAAGAAGCATAACATGTGCTAGTGTGTCCAAATTAACAATGTCCTATCTTGTTAATTCTATGACTAGGGATATTTAGATATCAGCACATTTCCATGCAATAGACACCTCATATCATGAACACTTTTATGATTGTCTTTGCACTGTGTTTATAATATCAAGGACTTCATTTATTAATTTAAGATTTACAAACTCATGTATTTAAACATAGCATTAATAAATGAATAATGCCTTTTATTAAGAATATAAATTCATACATATGAAATTCATCCCTTTTACATGGGCTCTAGGGCATACTCTCTAACAATCTCCCACTTGTACTAGAGCCAATCACTTATATGTCTCAGACCCATGCTATTTATATGGTGATCATGCTTTATCTGGGAAAGTGCTTTAGTGAGGGGATCCACCACATTATAATCTGTAGGGACCCTTTCTATTTTCACATCATTTCTAGCTACTATTTCCCTTATGAGATGGTAGCGTCTGAGAACATGCTTGGATCGCTGATGAGACCGTTGTTCCTTTGCTTGCGCAATGGCTCCATTGTTGTCACAATATAAAGGAATCGGATCAATAATGCTAGGCACCACTCCTAGTTCAGATATGAACTTTTTGATCCAGACTGCTTCTTTGGCTGCTTTCAAAGCAGCAATGTACTCAGCTTCTATCGTGGAATCAGTAGTTGTTTCTTGTTTGGAACTCTTACAACTAACTGTTCCTGCTCCCATTATGAACACATAACCAGACTGTGATTTACAATCATTTTTGTCAGATTGGAAGCTAGCATTTGTATACCCTTTTACTTCCAAACTGCCCTCTCCATATACCAAAAATATATCCTTAGTCCTTCTCAAGTATTTAAGGATATTCTTGATAGCTGCCTAGTGTTCCTCTCCAAAATTGGATTGGAATCTGTTTGTGACACTCAAAGCAAATGCTACATCTGGACGTGTACATAATATAGCATACATGATAGAACCAATTGCAGTTGCATATGGTATTCTATTCATGCTCTCTCTATCCTCTAGTGTCTGCGGACATATAGACTTAGAAAGGTATTTCCTATGCACCATGGGTATAAACCTTTTCTTAGAGAGATCCATATTGAACCTCTTCAATGCCCTATCTATATATATACTTTGAGAAAGACCTAGCAACCTACTGGATCTATCTCTATAGATCCTTATTCCCAGTATATAAGATGCTTCTCTAAGGTCTTTCATGGAGAATTGCTTGGATAACCATATTTTAACAAATTGGAGAAGAGAAATATCATTTCCCATGATTAATATGTCATCCACATATAGAACCAGGAAGACAATTGCACTCCCACTAACCCTTTTATACACACAAGGTTCATCTTCATTCTGTGAGAAACCAAACTCTTTGATTGTCTCATTGAATCGTATGTTCCAGCTCCTAGAGGCTTGCTTTAATCCATAAATGGATCTTTGAAGCTTGCATACTTTTTCACCATTTCCTGATGTGAACCCTTCAGGTTGTGTCATATATACATCCTCAGACAGATTTCCATTTAGGAAAGTTGTCTTCGCATCCATTTGCCAAATCTCATAATCATAATGAGCTGTAATGGCTAAAAGTATTCTTATAGAGTTAAGCATCGCTACAGGAGAAAAGGTTTCATCATAGTCAATACCTTCTTTTTTACGATAGCCCTTTGCTACTAAGCAAGCTTTATAGGTAACTATATTACCTTCCATATCGGTCTTCTTTTTGAAGACCCATTTGCACCCCATGGGTTTTATCCTTTCAGGTGGTTGAGTTAAAGTCCATACTTTATTCTCATACATGGACTCCATTTCAGACTGCATAGCCTTAAGCCATAAATCATGTTCTGAACTGTTCAAAACTTTTTGATAGCTTGTAGGCTTATTGTCCTTTACTACAGTTATGCCTCTATCCGAATTAATGTGAAATCCATATCTCACAGGGATAAAATGCATCCTAGTAGATCTTCTAGGATTTTGTGTATAATCAGGTTTAATTGTAATCTCATCATAATGAAATTCAGTCTTGGGTTCAATCGGTTGATCTACTTCTATTTGTAGGTCTTGAACTTCACCAAGTTCAATTTTACTCCCACTGTCCTCTCATATGAGAAATTCTCTTTCCAAGAAGACAGCATGCCTTGAAACAAACACCTTTTGTTCTAAGGGATGATAGAAATAATATCCAAAGGTTTCTTTTGGATATCCCACAAATAAACATTTGTCAGACTTAACATCTAGTTTGTTTGACATTGTCCTCTTCACATAAGCAGGACAACCCCATACTTTCATATGAGAAAGCGTGGGTTTCTTGTTATTCCACATCTCATATGGAGTAACATCAACCAATTTACTAGGAACTCTATTTAACACATAAACAGCAGTTTCTAGTGCATATCCCCAAAAAGACTTAGGCAAGTCTGCTCGGCTCATCATTGATCGAACCATATCTAATAGTGTTCAATTTCTCCTATTAGATACACCATTGTGTTATGGTGTATATGGTGGAGTCCATTGAGATAAAATTCCATTATCTCTAAGATAATCTTGAAATTCATGGCTTAAGTATTTTCCACCTCGATCTAATCTAAGTGTTTTAATACTCTTGCCAAGTTGTTTCTCTACTTCATTTCTGAATTCTTTGAACTTTTCAAATGCTTCTGATTTATGTTTCATTAGATAGATGTATCCATACTTGGAATAATCATCTATGAAAGTAATGAATTAGGAGTAACCTCCTCTAGTATGTGTAGTCATTGGACCACATACATCTGAATGTATTAAGTCCAAAACCATTTTAGCTCATTCTCCTTTACCAATAATGGGAGCTTTTTTCATTTTTCCTAATAAACAAGATTCGCATGTATCAAATGATTCATAATCTAATGATCTCAAATCACTTGACTTATGTAATTTGGTCATGCATTTCTCATTTATATGGCCTAAATGACAATGCAATAAGTATGAGGTATTTAGATTATCATGTTTCATTCTCTTGGTATCCACATTATGCACTTCTTTAATTAAATCAAGAAAAAATATACCATTCTCAATGATAGCTTTTGCATAAAATATATTGTTCTTAAAAATGTAACAACACTTGTCCTTTAAAGAAATGTCATAATCGTTTGATAAACAACTGAAAGAAATAATACTATTGGATAAAGCTGGAACATAATAACAATTATTTAATTCCAGTACTAATCCACTTGAAAGAGGCAAATGGTAAGTCCCCATAACCGTTATAGAGATGTTCTGTCAAGTAGCTGATTGCAAACATATCTCTGCCTTTCCAACTCTTCTAAAGCTTCTAAGCCCCTATAGATCATTACACAAGTGAGATCCACATCTGGCATCTAATACCCAAGATTGTTTTGAAGCAATATAATAAGTATTAATTTCAATCATATGAATACCTAAAGTAGAAGCATCAGCTTGCTTCTTCTCCTTGAGAGAATCTAGATAGGCCTTGCAGTTACGCTTCAAGTGACCATCCTTTCCACAATGGAAGCAAGTTCCTTTGGGATTCTCTTTCTTGGCAACCTTTTTCTTGGAGATCCCACCATTCTTTGGCTGCGCCTTGGTTATCTTCTTCTTCTTTTGCTTCTTGCCTTTAGCAGAAGTGACAACCATGACACTTTTTGGATCTTTCTTAAAGGATCCATCAACTGTTTTAAGCATGTTGATTAACTCAGGAATGATAACTTGGATCTTGTTCATGTTAAAGTTAAGCACGAAAGGTGCATAACTTGGAGCCAACGAGTACAAGATTAAATCTATGTATAGATCATTATCCATTACATAGCCAAGTCTACTCAAATGCTCAATATACCCATAAATCTTCAATACATGAGTAGCAGCTGAAGTGCCTTCCACCATTTTGCAGCTAAATAGAGCTCAAACAATCTCATATTGCTCAATTCTAGCCTGAGAAGAATAAAGCTCCTTAAGATGCAAAATGATGGTTCTTGCATCCATCATCTCATGTTACTTCTAAAGCTCCGAGGACATAGCACCTAGCATCAGACATGTTGTCGCTTCACTATCCTCCTTGTATTTTCGATAAGTGGCTTTGATCTCATCAATGGCATCATCTGACGAAAGTGGTGGTGGATCTTTATCCAAGACATAATAGATCTTTTCAGCTCTGAGAATAATTCTCACTTGCCTGATCCAGTCAAAATAGTTACTACCAACCAGCTTATTATCCAAGATTGATCATATATTAATGTTTGATGTGCTCATAATGATGACATAGATGTGAAAAATAAAACATATGAGAGTATGTTCATATATATGTATGCATTAATTAGGTCTTTAATTAATTTATTTACTCCCACTATTTTATTGCAAATTAATAGCCCTTACTATTTAATCCGAGAAAACCCAATGGTTTTCCTAGTGGGCCAATATCCAATCCTTTATATGTAATTTGACCTTGATTGTGGTCAACAAGCCAAACTCCATACCCTTGAAAGGTAGGTATCTCTATACCAATTGTGTCTCTATACAACTATTGGATCATTAAGTTATCAACTCTTGATGCATGCATATCATATATGCATTCCCTAATCTTGCCTCTATAACCATTAGACTTGACAGTGGTCAACAAGCTAATGGACTAGCTAAGATGACCCATTTAATTATATTTGAACATATTCGATATAATGTGAGCTTGACTGTGGTAACAACCCACACTATAAAGAACTCTGGTTCTCCTCAAATTAATGGAAGGCTTATATACCTTAGTATTTGTTTGAGAGTTTTAGTTATTAAGTCTCATCATACATGGTTGGCATACATTGGTATACATCCTATATCTATCACATAAATATAAGCATACAAATATGGTATAGTTATGGACTTTACTACATTGATTTCCCTGAGCCAAAAGGGAAATCAAAAGGTCACACCTAGGTAGTATGCATGATTCAAACAAGTAAAAATAATTACATTATCTTCAATCTTGTTGGATCTCCATCCGGCCCATCTTGCTCCTTGATAGTGGTCTCCATATCTATCTATAATTCTAATCTAAGTAATCTAATTACATATTACAATTTGAAAAATAAATATAAACCAAAAACAAGTGGTCGGGACATGAAAGTCCTCATTGGGCCAAAACATGCATAATGCTCAATCACATTAGACCTTGTCCATAACTATCCATCATGCCAATCATACACCCTTATATGCATTTCTAATGCATAAAGTAATGGATTACTAACTTTGTTTCAACTCTTGAAACTTTCTTTTGAGTTATTTTAATAATGTGATTAAATTAGGAAACTTTTTTCATTTTGGAAACTTCCATTTTAGGAAACCCTTTTGCATGCATGTGTTCCTACCTTAATAATCAATCCAATTGATTATTAATTAATTATTAATTGATTATTTAATTAATTAATCATATTAAATAATTAAAAGAATTAATTTTGGGCTTTAGATAAAGGGTAGGCCGAAATCCACCAAACTAAATCCTAAATGTGTTCACACACAAACTAATTGTGTTTATTGGACCATTTGGGCCTTTTGGAATGAGCCAAGCCCACTCCTGCCCTTAAAACCCATTAATAAACTTAATTATAGTTTATTATATTTGATTTAAATCAGCTCCTTGGGTCCACCAAGTCATTCACTAATTTAAACCAAGTTTGTAAACATAATTAAGCCCATTAAGTAGTTTTAATAAATTAAAATTAATCCAATTAATTCAAGGCCCATTTTAATTAATCCAATTAATTAAAAACACATTAATATATCAGATATATCAGATTTAGAAGATTAAAAATCGTCCTAAACATGAACACACCAAGAACATACCAAGAACACATGAAGAACACCAATTTATCAAACTTTTCGACTAAACTAGTTTTCATGCAAAACTTGTTCAATTTTAATTTTGTTTGATCCTATGGCTTAATATCACATATTAAACACATAAATTATCATCAAAATGATCTTAGAATGGATCAATAAAATTTTAATTTAGAACAGTCCCTAAACATCATTGAAAAATAAAAGCCATTCACGCCAAAACCATGATTCCTTTCTCACAAGAACCGTTTTTATTTTTCGTTATATATATTTGATCACATATATCCAGAAATCAAAATTTCTCATTCATGAACAATTAAATCTGATATTTTAAAGTTCATGAAATAAATAACTCAAAAATAAAACTTATTCTGCAGAAAAATATAGAATTATAGATTCATGGCAAAACCGAGGCTCTGGTACCATGTTGGAAATTATCGGTTACATGCATGTCATACATAAGCAAAATTTAAAATTTTTAACCAATAAATCTGATCTTGCCATGAATTTACAATATACATATTAATGAGCATAAGAAAAATCACCTTTGATTTTTGTTAAATAGTTAATTTTACTTCTCACCGAGTTGTCGTAAACCACAGTATCCAAAATCAAACACCTCCAATGAGCAATCCACACTAGAGAAGGATTGAAAAAACTAACAATTGGGAGAAACAAGGGCTGGCTGAAATTCCTAGATGCTAGCTAGGGAAGGTGGCGTCTAGGATTGAGAGAAAAGAGAGAGAGTGTTTTCTTAATTGTTCACACTTAACCCTAATTCCATATCTCTCGGATTTTTATAGTTAGGTTAAAAAATCCAACTTCATAATGGGATTGGGCTCATTAAAATTGCTGGAGAATTATTAATTCGGCTTCTGGAACTATTTATAATTATTTGGGATCAATTAAATCCAATTTAAGCCCTTTCACAAAAGACTATGCACAAAACCCACAAACTAGGCCCTTTATACATATACTTGGATTTAATTATCCAAATGAATTCCAAATCCAACCATATTAAATATTTAGGCTCCAAAACACTTATTTAACATATTTAATTTATTTTGGTACAAGAAGTAAGCCTCTAAGGTCTTCTATTTTGGAGTTGGCGTGTGGCCCTTCTTCTAGAGGGCTTCTATGCCAACTTCACTTCTTTGGGCCTTTATAATTCCTCCAATGGACCTATTAATTATTATATTAGCCCTATAATACTTATACTTCAATAATAATCAATTATGAAATGTATTATTTTAATTAGGTCCAATTTTACAAAACATTTCAAAAAAGTTCTGCAAACAATTTTACTTGATCATAATTAATTAAACTCTTTAATTAATTATTATCTTATTCACTTCTCTATCCCCATAATAATATCAAATATTATTATCCTTGTTATTTTACCATTTTATCCTTTTTCTCTATATGTGTGTGAACTATTGGGTTCCTGTCCATATTGGCAGTATAATATGTAATTGTGAGTTCTATTCAAAACTCACATGATTTAAACTTCTTTAAATCATTTTATCAATCCCTATTGATATTCTTGATACACTATTATACAAAATCATGATTGGCCTCTAGCTAGGCATTATGACTACCAAAAAGTCAGGAAAGTCAAGTGGTTTGACTATACCCTTCCATAGAAACAGTTATCGTGCAATTACTCCTTCCACCACTCTTATCTCAATTAGATTCTGAGTATGGATTTATGTCAACTCATATAAATCTAATTATGTATGTTCTATTAATTTAACCATTGTTCCCAAAATGCCCTCCATGGATCTCTATCCATCTTGCCATATTACTCTGACCAGAGATTCTCTGAACAAGGCAATTATAGAATCATGCGAGATAACTTTCCTTGCTAAATCCAGGATGGTGAATCCTTTGTCAATCACTCAACTATCTACAAGTAGGTCATGACATACCCAATCACTACAAAAAAAACTGTAAATTAGCGACGGACAATTCCGTCGCTAATTACATGTTGTCCGTCGCTAATGTAAATTAGTGACGCCGCGACGAACAGTCGCTAATAGCCCAGTCGCGAATATATTAGCGACGGAATCCAAAATCAGTCGCTAATTTATTTGAGCCATCGCTAATTAATGTTTCCTAATTAATCGCAGTATTATAATAATAATTGTTAGCGACTACAATTTTCGTCGCTAAATCCGTCGCTAAATAAATTCTTAAATTAGTCGAGAAATATAATAATAATTTTTTAGCAACAAAATTATCGTCACTAAACCGTCGCTAATAAATATTCATAAAATGCAAATAAAAATGAAAATTAACTACAGCAATTCATTTATAATATTTTATTATTATTATTATTATTATAACATTCATAAATTAATTTATATAAATAAAATTTCTCTAATATTATTAATTTAAAAAATATAATATCATAAAAGTAAATTAAATTGTGCAATACTTTACAAATAATTAGAAAAAAATTCAAACTAAATAATACTACTAACAAATTTTTATACAATATGCTACAAAAAAAAAGAAAGAACTTTGCAGTCTTCATCATTCTTCACAAGCAGCAACCAAGCACTTGCCTTTTTGTTCTAATAGACCTGAATTATTATAAAAATTAGAGAAGAATTTTCGCCCTTTCTACCATACATCACTATATATGAGTCTTAAAGTACACAAACTACTTCTAAAAATGGGTGAGTTTTCGATAGTCATGGCATTGAATTTTGCACAAGCAGAAGCAGAAAAGAATTTATCCAGCTTAGAGCAGCATTGGATTAAAGTACACTTAAACCATTCATAGGGTAATAGCTCAAGCAGAGATAACAGTAGCCTAATACTATCTACGACATAACCAAAATTACTAGGTAGTTACTTCAATTCTAAGAGTAGCAAGCACAGAAAATCTACAAAAAAACTCAGTAAAACACATGTCAATTCTACTCAAACAAACTTAATTAAAAAGGAAATAAATCAAGAACTTATGTACATAATGGCAATATTTGCAGCAGACAGTTAACAAATAATTCCTGCAGATATTGCTTCTATGATGTTGTAAACTGATATAGTATATCATGAATTTGCATAGGTTATCATGATGCATGTTGTGAGTTTAGGTCATAAATAAAGTACATATTAATTTTTTCATTCTCCATATTCCAAGATTCAAACCCAGTCTTTTAGTAGAGAACAAATCCTCTTTTACCCACTAAAACGAATACGATAAAATTGTTTATAAATGAACTTTCATAATTTCATGTGCAGTAAGATTACCATTACAAGAGCAGGGGAGATGGTGGCGATTCATGCAAAGCTGGAAGACCTGTCATCTGCATTCAGTAAATAAGGAATGTCATGAGTCTGGGCATGAAATCTAAAACAAAACAAAAGGTATCCAATCAGAGAAAGAGATGTTATATTTGTCTTGATGTGTTTATGTGTGAGAGAGACAGAGAGAGAGAGAGACCTCACGATGCGAATGAAAATGAGACTTATGGGTCCCATTTAATAGCTTAGCTTCTCGGTCATAAGAATTAGCAAGTACTGAAATCATCCTACGTAACAAATTTCTCCTGAAGAGAAAAACAGCTGAAACACCTTTGATTTTGAAATAATCTACTATATTTTCATGATGTTGTATCACCCCCTACATCATCCAGTGCACACCGAAGTTACTAGAGAACTCAGGTACCAATATAGCATTAAGAAAAGCAGCACAAGGAGAATAGATGATAAGATTTGCCATTACACATAAGATAGTAAGATCCTTTTACCAATTGCTTGCTGAGTAATATAAGAGTTATATGCTAAGAGACATCAGCCAGCAAGTTCATAAAGAGAAATTAAATTACAGGCTGTATTCAATCTTGACAGAGAAAGGAACTCTTGGATGTAGACCAACAATAGCCTTGTCACATCTGGTAAAATATAAGAACTTCATATCCAAGTATAGCCAACACATCTTGCCCAAATTTACATTTTGGATTTGGAATAAGAATAGAAATTATACTAGTTTACAGAAATTATAAAAAAGAGCCATAGTATGACATTATAGTATGCAATTAAAGAGATTCTGAACCACAAGCATTTACACGCTTTTACACTCAGCATAAAAAACATGTACTCTATATAATATGTTCAGACCCACACAGTTTAATGATTCATAGAACCATAAATTTAAACCAAAAAAGTAGACAGTTCCTAAAAGCCAAGTTACATCTTTGCATTAACTAGAGTTCTCTTGGCAGTAAAGAAATTTGAAAACTATTTAAGATGAATAATCCCTTGTTTAAAGGATTCGTACACCTCCAAACATGGACATTTACATTCAATTCTATAGATACTATAGCAGCACCTCTAATAAAACTAAATCAACTATTGATATAAGCTCATATATAAACAACCAGGACACATCTAAAAGGCTGATATTCAACTCAATTTAATATCAAACAAACATCTCCGGAAGGTTAGACTTACAGTGCCTAGCAACTGCATATGATAGCAAGCTTTTAAGGTGCAAATAACCATAAACAATTGCAAAAGCAAATGTGGAGTTACTATAAAACATCATAGCATTGAGGTTGCATCACCTAGGCAAATTGTAGCACAATTAATGGGAAATGCAAGGCAGCAAAAGCTAAAATAAGTAAGCAATAAAATATTTTTGCCACATGCAGATGAGACGGTATACCATTTGGCCAACAGCAGTGGTAACGACTGCTGGGATGTTCCTGTAAGTCAAATAAGGGGCCTCCACTACTCCTGATTGCTCAATCAACTGAATGCAGTAACAAAAAACACAAAATAAATAAGGTAAAATTAAGAAATCAGTTGCTAGGCAAACATATTTATGTATCAAAAAGTATAGATTATTGGATTTGGTAGAGACAAGAGTCTTAGCTCTATCCAATATTTGCAAGATAGAGGAACATAATTTTAGGCACGCCATTAATTCAATTAGTTCAAATGTATTACTGAAGATCCGAATATCAATCCACCATATGACTATGTAGAACCTGAAAAACATGCCAAAAGATATACCGTGTATCCTTTTATAGGCTTAAAAGACCAAACAGACCAAAGAGAGAGAGAGATAGAAAGGAGGAAATATTTATGAAAGATAAGAACATTAACTTTTGATTCATATGTAGGGAACCGTAAGATCCTACATTTTAGCACTTTCTATATTATTGCTCTTCCTTCAGTCATGTTATAAACATGCATCTAAAAAATATGTACTTCTCACGACCAATGGGTTCTCCTGGTGAACTATAACACAGAAAACTATAAGAGAGTGTTCAGGTCATAAAGTGACATGCATAAATACGCTGGCCAAACTCCCATCAAAGGTGTCAATATCAGAACTAGTTCTCTTCAATTGCACTTTGGCATAGTTATCAGTTCTGCTACCAGTTTTTCCATTGTAACCCCAAAACAACTAAAGAGAGACCGATATTGGAAAAACAAAATGGGAATGCTAGATAGTTCTATATTGTTTTAACTTTTTAGAGATTTAAATCTCACACAGATAAAGTTATGTTTGATAACCTGATTATGCATAAATGAAATATTAAAATTAGAGTTTCTTATTTTGGTTGATTAAAATAGTGTTTACTATGTAATTTTCTAAGAATGCATGAAGAAATTTTCCACTTCAGATACAACTTTCATGAAAAAGAAAAAAAAATCAGTTAATGCGTGAACAAGGTGAATTCTACTTTTTTTTTTTTTTGCAGAACTGACTCAATTAGCATAGAAAATGGGGACACGAAATATGAATCCTAAGGGGAAATTAAGAAACAAAAAGCGGCAAAGACTATACCTTGAAAGAAAGCAATTGCTTTATAGACAAGGCAGAGAATCAAGGAACAGCAAGCAAAGAAGAATAAACAGCTTGTTGTCGCCATTTAATACGGCCATCTAGTCATATCCCTTGCAAAGAGATTTTAAAATGTTAACAGCATAATTTTAAAATGTTCAAATCCCAAAATCTGAAATTTCTCCCCTTTCTCACAATTTTCTCATCATAAGCTGAAATCAAGGCTTACCTAACATTTAATGGAAGAAAAGCAACCATTAGGGGCGGATCTAAGTGGAGGCCGGCTGATTTGGCTGAAAATTCCCACAAATGAGTGGCGGCTCTCCCTCTTCGATCTGCTAGTCGCCGACGAACGAGGGGGAGTAGATGATACTGGATGCTCACCTTGCCGTTAAAGGTTGACCGGGGGTGGTAGGGTCGCCATCGCCACCGTGGTTCATCGAAAAACAAAGAAAAATCGACTGGGTGGAGAGAGGAGAAATCGAGGCTGCTAACGGCGAAGGCAGATCACTGTGAAGATGAACGCTAGCGAAGGAGGTCCACGAAACAGGGCGCACGAGTTGTTGTCGTCGCAGCGGCTGGCGTGGTGGATGATCGATCCCGATTCTCCTCCGTTCCTCTGTCACCCCTTCTCGGTTTTTTTTTATAAGCAAGTCAAATAAATATCTCCCAAAGTTTCTAGAAATATAAAATATTATATGACATTATTATTATTATTATTATTATTATTATACATTTATTTATTTTAAATCATTTGTCATTAATTATTAAATTTTTGCTTTAAATTCAAATTATCACTTAATAATTTTGAAATTATGCAAACTTATATATCTTAACAAATCAGTCCTTGAGCCAGTATCAAAATATTATACACTCGTATTAACAGTGCTCTCGCACGATTTTAAATTTTTGGGGCATTACAAAATTGATAGTAAATAAATATTTTTTTTCTCTAAGAAAACATTTAAATTAAACAATAGAGTTTGATTTCGATATCGAACAAAGCTTCAGTTAAATCTAGCAAACTGATCCAACTCAGTGGTTTGGAGTTTAGGCGTGGTGTCGAATCACAATCATTTAAATCATACTCTTTTTCCTTCTAAAATCTCAGCAAGCAAACTACAATTTACAATAAAAATTCCCAAAAAATAAAAATGCAGCAAACTTTGTCTTCATTTTCCGATGAGTGAAATATAGAACGAAAAGGATAACAAATTAATGAAAGAAACGAACCTATGACTTCAGAAAGAGGTCCCTCATCACAGAATCCATCACCGCCAATGTCTCTTCGTCCCCTAAAACCACCACCTCTGGGTGGCCTCATATTTCACCATTTGGACGTGACTTAGTAAGGAAAAGAAACTGGAAAGTTTAACAGAGATGCAAGGTGGGTTTTATTTCCATAGGATTTCAGGGTTTATTTCAGTTGCTAGGGTTTTAGGGTTTAAAAAGATGACCAAAATCTCCTCGGCCTTTTACTAACCGGGTCGGGATAATACATTAGTTCAGATATCAGGCTACCTCTTTTGCCCATCCATCTGAATATGATCTTCCTAATAAGCCCAATAAATGCAATAGTAGGCCCATAACATTCTATCATGAGGTCTAATATCTCAATTATAGGCATCAAATATCTCGATTTTTATTAGCAATGATCGATTGATAGATATAAAAGTTAAGAAGTGAAAGCTTATGAACCAACACAGGAAAATATAAAAAAATTAATTTCTTGTAACTATAACTACTAATAATATCTAATCACACAGGACAGTAGGCAAGGGCTAAAAGAAAGAAATTGTGAACAAATAAACAAATTAAATACAATATTCATTAAAAGAATCTAAATAAAAATAAAAATTTCATAATTAATTATAAGAATTAAATATATTCAATACGAGACTAACAACATAGTGCTAATTATGCACATATAATAAATAAAAAATAATAATGAGGGGAGAGAAAAATGCTATTTTTATATGTAGGGTAAATTTTTGAAATTATTAAAATGCCCCTACCAAATTTCATCATTTTATCCTTGTATTCAAGGATAATTTTGTAAATATATATAACTAAATTTTTTCATAATTAAAAATTTGCTCAAAATTTTAACAAAATAAAAATAAATAATAAATTTTTCATAATCATTTTAAATGAAATAATAAATTTTATATTATTATATAAATATTTATATTTATTATTTTTTATAATATGACTATATAATAATTATAACAATTACTTTATTATTATTATTATTATTATTATTATTAAAAATGTAAATTTTTTTAAATAAATAAGTTTATATTTGGGGATAACTGATAAAAAAATCAACATAATTTCTAATAATTTAATATTTTATTTAAATTTTATAAAATAAAAATAAATTAAAATTTTTTTATTTTTATTGTAAATGAACTAATAAATTTTATATTACTATTTTATAAATATTTATTTTTATTAATCTTAAACATGCAAATATATAATAATTGTAACAATTAGTTTATTATTATTATTAAAAATGTAAATTTTCTAAATGAATATTACTATACATGAGAGTGAAATTGAAAAAATTATTTATTTGCGATGGATTAGCGACTAAATATATCCATTGCTAATTGTTTTAGTTAACAAATTACTATTAGCGACAGAAAAATTTATGTCGCTAAACCGTCGCAAAAAAAGGCGCGATATTTTCCCCCCTAAATTAGCAACTAAATGTTCGTTGCTAAATTTTCTGGAACTAATTTCATGAATAAAAAATTATAAAATTTAGCGACAGAAATATTTGTCACTAATTCCGTCGCAAAATCTGGCGAGTATTCTTCCCGCCAATAATTAGCGACTGTTTTTTCATTCCGTCGCTATTTCGTCGCAAAAAAATAGAAAATATCCTTCCCACAACGGAATTGTTAAACTGTCGCAAATCCGTCGCAAACTTTGCGACGAAAATTATGCCATCGCTAATTGACAGTTTTTTGTAGTGAATCTCCTAACTATGTTCACTCTCAGTTGGAAGTAATCAGTTATGGAGTCAAAATATACCACTTGCTACTTAAGATAACTTTGGTGATCTCAAGTCTAAGTATACTTGCACAACCACTATGAAGAGATTCCTCACTCACATAGATTTAATATCCATGTTAGGATCTCTTTGCAGGTCGCTAAACCGTCGCAAAAAAAGGCGCGATATTTTCCCCCCTAAATTAGCAACTAAATGTTCGTCGCTAAATTTTCTGAAACTAATTTCATGAATAAAAAATTATAAAATTTAGCGACAGAAATATTTGTCACTAATTCCGTCGCAAAATCTGGCGAGTATTCTTCCCGCCAATAATTAGCGACTGTTTTTTCATTCCGTCGCTATTTCGTCGCAAAAAAATAGAAAATATCCTTCCCACAACGAAATTGTTAAACTGTCGCGAATCCGTCGCAAACTTTGCGACGAAAATTATGCCATCGCTAATTTTAGTCGATAATTGACAGTTTTTTGTAGTGAATCTCCTAACTATGTTCACTCCCAGTTGGAAGTAATCAGTTATGGAGTCAAAATATACCACTTGCTACTTAAGATAACTTTGGTGATCTCAAGTCTAAGGATACTTGCACAACCGCTATGAAGAGATTCCTCACTCACATAGATTTAATATCCAATGAGAACCACTGCTTGAGCCATTTAAGAAGCTTAACATGTGCTAGTCTGTCTGAATTAACAATGTCCTATCTTGTTAATTCTATGACTAGGGATATTTAAATATTAACACATTTGCATGCAATAGGCACCTTATATCATGAACACTTTCATGATTGCCTTTGCATTGTGTTTATAATATCAAGGACTTCATTTATTAATTTAAGATTTTCAAACTCATGTATTTAAACATAGCATTAATAAATGAATAATGCCTTTTATTAAGAATATAAATTCATACATATGAAATTCATCCCTTTTACATGGGCTCTAGGGCATACTCTCTAACAGAAGAGAGAGAAAGATAAAGAGAGAAAAGAAAGGAAAAAGTATGTTTTTAGTTCTTTTTTTTATTTTTCATTTTCTTTCTTAGATCTACTCTCTATTATTAATTATTCAAAAATATTTTGCTATAAAACTGAAAAAAAGAGTTTATGAACACTAGGAATCTGTTGTTATTTTGAGAAATTTACTAAAGGTAACATTATAAAACTTTTATACTCTTAACTCAATTTCAATCCTTTAAAAGAGAGTTTTGTGAACACCAGGAAAATTTAAAGATAGGTGACCTAGCGAGAAGATTGACTTAATCCACAAATGGGAAAATAGGTATTAAATGAAGTTTGGTGGTACAATTTGAGATAAAATGAGCTTAAATAGACAATAAAAATTTTGCTTGGTACTATAAAAGGGTTGATCAAAAGATTGATCGAGCCTTAAAACATTCTAAAGACCTATAAAAATTATTTCAATTGTATAGACCAATTAGAAACAATATAAATGAGATCTTGGAAGTGCAAAATAATTTTTTCAATAGTTTCAAAATTTTGAATTTCGAACGTTTTGATTTTGCCTCCAGAATTAAAAGTATACCAAAATGATGTTGCAATGACTTAATATTTTAAACACAAGCTTATACATACATTATTACATGCAAAGAAATATTTCATAGCATTTTGACACGCGAAACATTAGTTTTAAAAAATGATAAAAATTGAGGTTAAATTAGTTAGTGGGCTTAAAAGCCAAATTTATTTCATCTAAGTGCATAATTATCATTAAAAATGAGCCATGATTAGCTACATGTATTATCATAACAAAAATAAGTGTAGGAACCAATGAAATCATGACAAGTGGCTTTAAAAGAAGCCATTGCATTAAATAGTAAATAGAGAAATCTTAGCCATTAGTTTGGTTTACTTTAGGGCAGCCTATAGGATTTATACCTAAAATTCTATAAATTTCCTCCATTTCTCTTGCAAAAATCGAATTCACCATACCCAAGCTCTCTCCTCTATTTGTTTTTCATTTCTCTCATATCCTAAGCCCAAATTTCACCCATACATACTAGAAAGCATCCTTTTAAAGATGAAAATTAGCTTAAAGCTTAAGGAAGCTTGGGAGTGGGGGATTCCTATCGAGAGAAAGTAACCCTAAAAAGGTAAATTTTTGAGTTTTTGGTAAAATTAATTATGGATTTTGTTATACACTTATAAATCATCCTTATTAGAATTATTTAGTAGCAATTAATTATTTAAATTTAGAACATAAACTCACTAATTTTTCTTTTACAATTTTTACCAAAAGAGTAAATCATAGGAAAAGAGAAAAGTAAGGAGGAGGAAGGAAGAAAAAAAGAAGAATAAGGGATTTCAAGCTACTCTAAGGTTAGTGGATACAAAAATACACTCTATGTAACTTAATTCTTTGAATTTTTCATGAAATTTACATTATGTTATTGTAGGAACTTTAAGGAAAATGGAAAATAATTTAAGATAATAATATAAAATGGCATTTTAACATGAAATAAGCAAGAAATAAGTAAGAAAGCAAGCTTAAAATGAGAATTCATATTGGAGCTAAATTACACATAATGTAGTACAACATGATATCTTGATGTTAATTAATATTTTAAGCAAGAAATAAGTAATATTAGGTGGAATAAAAATAACTTGAATGATTTAAACTTGAAACAATACATAGGCTTAATGTTTACCTTATGTGTATATGGATGTATTATTATGTAACCATATGAATTCAAAGTAAAAGGGGTGAAATAATTTGAAATAACTTGATAAAATAATGATCTAACATGAAATGAAGTAAAAATAAAACATATAAGGGAGAAACATGTCTTGGCCGAACTATATAGTATATTGAATAAAATGATAATTTAATGATATTTGACATATTAGGCATAAAATTTATATCACTACCTTGAATAAATATTACATAAATGATTTGAGCAAAAAATATGTATGAATATAATGTTTGTTGCATTGACATAATGGTACACCATTATGTGACTAAGGAATTCTTATGTAGATTGAATGTATGTCAACGTGTAACTACATAAAGTGAATATATATATATATATATATATATATATATATATATATATCATGGAAAAGGATAAGAAAACATATGAAATACTTGAAATTCCAATGTGGTTGAATGGTGCCCTTTATGAAAAATCCATATTTTCATTATGGGTAGATGTTATTTATTATGTACATTATGGCTTCACATGAAAAGTTGATGTACACATGAAGAATGAGATAGTAGTATATGATATATAATAGAAATAACATAAAATTTAACATGAAAACATAACATGATGTAAGATAATTAGTTACCCTTAGTGCACGGTGGGTAATCCAGGATCATATAATATAATGGATAACCATAGGGATCCACATACTACGATAGCACCACAAGATTAGAATTTTATTGAGGGTTGGCTACGTTCAAGTAGTCACCTCACATATAGTGCTGAGGGATGGCTATGTTCAAGTAGTTACCTCACACACAATCATACAAGATATTCATACAATCTCCATCCTACATATCCGATTCGAGAATTTTCATCGATCATCAATAGGGGTAAAATAGTAAATACACATGAAAATAAAAATTAAATGATAAATCACACATAAAGAATGTCATAAAGTTTATTGAATGAGAAATAATGTGAAAAATGAGATTAATAATTCCAAAAGAGAAAAACTGAAAATATAGGAGAAAATGAGGATAAAATGGTAAATCTTACATGAAAGATCCGATAAAGTTAATTAGATAAGAAATAATGTGAGAAATATAGTTAGTAGTTAAGCAAGGGTAAAATTTTCATTATGCAAAAAAAAGGGATAAAAGCTAAATTAGGCATAAAAGAGGGTTATAAATGTGAATAAACCAGAAACAAAGTGAAAAATATGATTAATTGACTTAAAAAGGGTAAAAATGTAATTATACGATAAATTAGGGGTAAATTCATAATTTGGTATCAACAAGGTAATTAAAAGGGTTAAAATGGCCAAATAGGTGAAAAGGGGCCAAATCGTTAATAATAAAAATTTTAAAGATCAAAATGTAATTTACCACTTCATAAAGAAACATAAAGACCAAAATGAAAATTTTACACTTAAAAAGGAATACAAGTCAAAGAAAATAAAAAGGATCAAAATTGAGGTCAAACCAAGTTAAGAATGAGAAAATAAAAAATTTAGGGACTAAATTATAATTTTACATTTAAGTAAGAATTATGTGAAAATTAATTAGAAAAATAAGTATTAAAAGGATTAAATAGAAAAATTATGCTAATGAGAGGATCAAATTGATAGAGATTAGCAAAAAGTAACATAAAAGGGCAAAATAATATTTTACCATTAGGGTTAATTATAAATTAAGGTTTAGACTATATAAGGTACTTTACAATTTTGGGCTTTATCTTCAAATCATGCAAAAAAGAGCCTCAACTATAAGGTATTTTACAATTTTGGTACTCCATCACTATTGAAAGAAAAATTACCGAATAGCGACGTAGTACCAAAATTGTAAGGTAGGTACTTTTTTGCAAGATTTAAAGATGAGATCCAAAATTGTAAAGTATCCTATAGTTGACTTTTTTTTTTGTAATTAACACTTACCATTATATAAAGAAATTTTGAAAAAAAAATGTATATTGAGTAGTAAAAAATGAAATAAAAGGATATAAATATGGTAAATAAAGGTAAAATGACTAATAGAAAATGAAATTGTAGTTAGGAAAGGTAAAAGGGAATTTTGAATGAATTTAGCAAATAAAGGGTAAAATCGTAATTTGGTGAGAAAGTTTGAGAAAATAGGGATAAAACTATAATTGTGCAAAGGAAGTTAAATTAAAGACTCAAATGAAAGGAAATGAAATTTTATGCCGAAAAATGTTTAAAAAGAAAAATGAAGGATGGAATAGTAATAACAAGAAAAGGGATGACATAAATGTTAATTAGTTAGAGAAGGGACCTAGATGCATAATGAAGAAAGATAAAACATAAATGGTATTTTGATAAAAGTTAAAGGACTTAAAATGAGATTTTTCCATAAAATGAAGGGTTGAATATAATTTTTGAAAAAAGATGGGAATATTGGAGGACGAAAGTAAAATGTTATTTTAAATTAAGGTTAATAGAAAAATTTATATTAATAAGAATTTTGTAGATAAAAAATGTAAATAAAGGAAAATAATAAAATTTAAAAGGTTCAAGAGCAATTAAGGAATTAGAAAGATAAAGTTTTAATTAGTCAAATATGGGAGAAATTTATAGTAACATTGAGGTTGGACTATCAAATCAATATGTTTAAATTTATAAATCATAATGAAATCAGAATAAAATTAAAATAAAGCAAAATAATTAAAATAACTAAACGAAGTGATAAACTAGGACTAGTATGTATTTAAATATGGAAGCAGGGGGCATAAGTGTAATTTGGTGCTGAATTTATAATTAAGAGAGAGAAAATGGTAAAAGGGTGAAAATAGAATAAAGATAAAAATAAATTTATATAAATGAAATTTTGTGTAGTTGTATCCACCACTAGGCAATAATGTTGCTTAGTGCGTGATTTGTTGACTGCGCACGGTGACAGGTAATTAAGGACTCCAAGAAGGCGAGATGAAATGGCATGTACAAGTGTCGCATTTGTGGATACAAAGTCTAGATAATTCATGTATTGGGTTTAGATACTTGGCTAATAATGTATTATGTGTAGTTATGGATGCAAAATAATAGTGAATTTATTTATATGTATTTATATTTTAAAATATATGTGTAAGGAAATTTTGTAATTGTGTTGTATTGAGAATTGATGGTTAATTTTAGAAGTGCTATGAATGTTTTGGAGTATTGGAGGTGAGTTTGCCTTTTGGGAGTGTTAATTTGCCAAATTGCAAGATTGGTAGCATGGTTTACAAGCCATTATGTTGCCGAATTTTATACCTAATAAATAGTAACCATGTAACATCATTAGTAATAATATACGATGTACATAAATCATGAATAAAAGTAGGGTGTTACATTTTCTTTGTAAATATTGTTAGGATCTTACCCTTTTAAAACATTTTAAATATTTTTACTTTGTTCTTGAGTTTTAAAACCATAGTTTTGGCTAAAATCTACACAAAGTGAGTCAACTCGATGTGATTTTGACTCAGTAATCACAAATTGCACTCGGATTATACATGTGACACACTAAGTTATAGGTCATTATGTTTTTATAAATTTCTCATTTATTTTATTTTTATTTATTTCATTGTCATATATTTATCTATTCATCAAAATTGCCATTATATTTATATTTATATTGACCTATAATTATATTTTTATATTATACATATATATTTATGCTTATAGTCTCATATACTCATGTTTAGGTTTATTATTATGTTCATTATTACATATTATATTGCCATCATACATATATTATTATTATTATTTATATTATTATTATTATTATTATTATTATTATTATGGTTGTACATTATTTTATTATATTATTGAATATTATTTATTATTATTGTTGTTGTTATTGTTATCATTGGCTTACCATTTATATTTTATTTATTTATGTACTTCACTTATTATATGTATTTATTTATTTATTTTATATACTTTTTTATCATTTCATGCATTAAATATGTATTCGTGAGTGCAATTTAGCAAACATAATATAGCAGACCTGTTAGATACTTTAGATATTCTTTTATAAATATGTAATTAATTATTTTTACTTTTTTTATTTTCTTTTTATTATTATTCATTATTATGGTGATGCAATAAAAAATGATTTTTGACTGCTCAAAAGGAAAATGTCACACAAAATTATTTATATTAATTTATTGGAATTTTTATTAATAAAACATGATCAATATCCTATTTTATACTATAAAAATTAAATGTAAATAATAATTTTTTTTGTAAATAATGTAAATAATTTTTTAAATAATTAATATGAGATTTTTAGGGATTATTCATCCCATTTTTATTCAAAATACACAATAAAAGATTTTTCGCAAATATGCATGCAAGTAGAAATTTTTCCATCATAAACAAGATCACAAATGAATCACCCGTTTTATGGATATTTATTTATTTCTTAATGGATTAAGTGCACCTTTATTTTTATACATAATTATTTGTATGAGAAGGAAGATAAAATAATTAATCTAAAAGGCTAATTATGTTCACACTAATGAAAGGTATATTATCGTCAATGGCCAACAATGAAATAGGAATACCTCTCAATATGTTGTCTCATACCTTTTTGAGACTTGAGACTTGACAAATTGGGTCAAATTCCTTGATCATTACAAAGCTTCTAATATGGGTAAGAGATCTCCTTTAGGTTGACCATAAAAGTGGGTTCCGATCAAAAGACGAAACATTTTTTTCCTAAGTGCTCGTTAGTATCTCTTTTCTCCTTTTTCACTCAAAAGAAAAAAAGAGAAGGGCATATGGAGGTACACATGCATCACACATACCTTCTTTTGAATTACTAGCTTCACCATTTTTCTTAAAATTTGAGAAGAATGTCTTGTTTTATTAGATGAATAAGATGAGGAACTTGACTTAACCATTTTGTTCTAATCAGATTAGGGACTATAAAAAAAGATAAAGAGGCAAGAATATACTAAAAAAATAATAAATTAGCGACAGCATTATTTTCGTCACCAATTTGCGATGGTTTCATGACTGTTTTAGAATTTTGTCGTGGAAAGGCTATTTTTCATTTTTGTTGCGATGAAATAGCGACGAACTAAATAAATAGTTGCTAATTAATGATAGCAAATATACGCGCTATGTTTTGTGACAGAATTAGCGACAAAAGAACCATCGCTAAATTTTTTTATTTTTTATTCGAAAAATTAATTTCAGAAAATTTAGCGACGAAAGTTTTAGTCGCAGATTTTGGAGGGAATATTTAGCATCACTTTTTGCGATGGTTTTATAGTATTAGATTTCAGTAAAGAATATTAGCGACGAAATTATATTGTCGCTAATCCGTCACAAATAAAAATAGAAAATAGTTTTATTTTATTTCAAGTATTTTTGATATAAATCATATGGAATTTATATTTTATTTTGAAACAGAAATTGAAAAATTATATTATAATTTTATAATAATTTTTTATCAATTATCTCAAAATTTAAAGTTATTTATTTAGAAAATTTATATTTTTGATAATAATAGCAATAAATTATTTGTTATAATTATTATATAATTATATTATGAAAATTAATAAAAATAAATATTTATAAAATAGTAATATAAAATTTATTATTCATTTAAAATAATTATAAAAAATTTTATGATTTATTTATATTTTGCAAAATTTTGATCAAATATTAAATTATTAGAAATTCTAATTATATATATTTATCGAACCATCTTAAAATATAAAGATAAAATAATGAAAATTGATAGGGATATTATAAATTTTTACTTTTATTTTTTCGCTTGCAATCATATTATATTATAATTGTATTTTTACTTATAATCTTATTATACCATATATTTAACTAAATATAATTTACTTCTAAAAACTAGTGAAATTGACTTTTTTATTCACATATCTTAATAAATTATGTATTCATTATGTGTGATCACATAATTATCTATAATCAAATAGATGAACAATAGCACCCAAATAAAGAGAATTGGTTGTTTATTAAATTTTAACTTGTTTTCAAAAAAATAAATTTAAACTTACCATAATAAATATAAATCTACGTCTAGCTATATGTGGTGATTATGTAATGTCCCAAAACTCGAGAGGTATTATTTTTAGACTTTTAGTGGTTCGATGCTCCTTTCCACATCTATCGATCATCCGCAATCGCCGGTAATAGATAGATCGAAAAACAATTGCTAACATTACTATAAAGTTAGTTAAGTTATCTTAATGGAAATAAGAAATAAGATTTGAAATTGAGGAAATTGATTTGTAACGCTCCAAAATTTGAGTCACCTGAGAATACCTTTTAATATTTGAACAATACTTTTGATATCGATTAATAAGGGCCAATTTATTGAGAATTTTATATCAGTGAGTATAATTTCAAGGTTGATAAAGCAATAAATTTTTTTTTGTCTAAAGTACAATTTAGTAACAAATAAAAAATAAATAAATAAATATTATTGAGCTAATAATAATAATAATGTAATACCCTGACTTTGAATTACTTATATAATAACTAGATTGGCCTGTAATTTTTGTTCGGATTTGGAAATAAATAAGTACAAATCATGAGAATTAAAAGAAAAGTGAATAAAATAGTTAATATAAGTTGAACTAAAGATGAATTAAGGGTTTAATTGCATAAAAGAAGAAGGATTTGGAGCTTAATTGTTAAGGGTGTGAAAGTTGAGGGACCATAGGGAGAGTTGGACAAAAATTACGTCATTTTGGGGAAAATCTTTGTCAAAATTCCTTGCTTTTCTTTTCTAAATCTAAGGGTGTGTTTGGTAACATTTTTTGTTTTTTTATTTTTTGTTTTTTAAAATTCATAAACTGTTTTTAGTTTTTGTTATTTGTTTTTCAAAAACTGTTTAAAAACTATTTTTATATTTATTTTTTAAAAAATATTCTAATATCCATTGATACATATTATATATATATATATATATATATATATATATATATATAATCTAATTATTAATATTAAATAATAAATATTTAATAAAATTCAAAATTTAAAATATATTACATTAAAAAAATCATAACATAGTGGTAGTGGTGGTAGCGACGGTAGAGACGGCAGTGGCGACGATAGTAACAGTATGGTGGTGGCAGCGACAGTGATAGCAGCAGCAATAGTTTGGTGGCGGTGGCGATGACAGTAGTAGAGATGGCAGTGCAATGACGGTAGTAGCGATGGCAGTAGCGGTAGTGGCGATGGTGGTAGCAATGGTGGTACTAGTAGCAGTGTGATGGCGGTGGTGGTGATAAAGATGGCAGCGACAGTGGTGGTAGCGGCAGTGGTGGTAACAATAGTGATGGTGTGGTGGTGGTGGTGACAGTAGTAGTGTGGTGGCGATGGTGATGGCAAAGATGGTAGCGACAATGGTGGCGATGGTGGTAGTGGTGGCGACGATAGTGGTGGGGATGACAGCGATAGTGGTGGCGGCGGTGGCGGTGTGACGGTGGCGATGTGGTAGCAATGGCGACGTGGCAGTGTGGTGGTGGTGGCGACGATGTGGTGGCGATAGCAACGGTGGTGTGGTGGTGGCGACAGCGACAGTAATAGTGGTGGTGATATGGTAGTGGAGGTGGTATGGTGGTGATAGCGATGATGATAATATGGATGAAGTAATTAAATTATTGATAAAAATAAAATTATAAAAATTATATTTTAAAGATTTTTATTTTTTATTTTTATTATCAAAATTACTTTTTAAATTTTTTTAAAAATAAAAATGGAAATAAATTTATCCAACATATTTTTGTTTTATTTTAAAAAAAAAAAAACCAAAATTGTCCCAGAAGACACCCTAACTTAATACCTCCAAAGGTCCATTTCAAACCTAAACCTAAAAATTTTCCATTTTGTTCTCTCCTTCGCTGTCAATATCTTCGATAACCTAAGAAGAAAAGATAGTGAATTTCTGGTGATAAGTCGATTTCTTATCCTTATTTCGATTTTCTTCTCCGTGCTCGTCGCCTGAGTTCTTGTACAAGATTCACCCATCTATTCGTGAAATCGTGATTCGAACTGGTATCCGTTATTTTTTTATCACTTCTTAGATCTCTGTTTTTGCTCTAATTTTTTTTTTATCACTTCTTGGATCTCTATTTTGCTCGTCTTTTATCACCCACCTGTTTTGTGTTTTGCTCGTGATTCAAACCCTTAGCTTTGGTATTTCCCGAAGGCAGAAACTGGAACTCTTTCAAGTGCAATGCGTTTAATGGGTCTGAGAGCCACGGTATCGATCCATGTGTTTAGAGGCAGTACTTTTATCATTTTTGCTGGTATTTCCTCTTATTTGCTGCACTTTTATTTGTTGGTATTTCCTTTATAATAGATTTGAACTTATGTTAATGTTCTTGCAGATATTTGATTTGGGATTTTGTGAATGGCATTTTAATGTTAATGTTCTTGCAGTTTGCTTGCGACTTCCATTATTTATTACCTCTTTTCATAATTTCTAACCTTTTCTTCTGCCTATGTAAAGCTACTATATCCTTTAAATAATCCAAGAAGATAAGGGGTCAGCCTGTTAAGTATTGTAATGCTTTTTATCTTTTAAAATCTCGTTAGTTGTTCTCTTTCTTTGGAGTCTTCTTGCTTGGATTTGGAAAATAAATTATTTTTAATATCCTTCACTGCTTGAATTTGCAGGATTATGGAGTTAACAAACAGGTGATGAAGAAAAATAGGGGTACTCAAGTAGCCAACTTGCACCTCCATTGCTAGAATTGATGAAGATGCTCTTTAATGTTGAAGCATATAGGTATCACAATCGACAGGGCTTAAATTGAAACTGTCATGAAAAGTTGGGGTCAATTTCTTCGATTTTATATGTTGGGTGCCTAATTGAAATCTTTTTTTTTTTTTAAGACACTGCTAAAGGCCTGATGGTACCTAATTGAAATCTAGGTTATAAGTTAGGGGGATATTTATAATTATTCCTTTTTCCTTCTTTGTTTGGGTAACTTGAATCTGAGAGTTCAGATCTTGTCTTCTGCAGAGAAGCAATGATGGAGTTTGAGATTAATTTGTCTGCAATGCCACTTGGGAAACTAAGCAAAAATAATATCCAAAAAGGTAATCACCTAGGAAACTATGATTCATTTTCCTAAATTGTATCAAAGTTATTTCTTTGTTTTCAAATTCGATTAATAGAGCATTTTACAAAATAGCATAGAGCATAAAGTAAACTGCATAATCGTTTTAATTTTTAATAGTGGCTATTATATTTTTTAGAACTTATTTGGAATTTGTTTAGGCTTAAGTTCTGAAGTGTAGGGATTGCTATAGAGTTCTCTGCTGCTTAAAATTTTACCATCAGATATCTAATCTCTTTTTCATTTTTTAATTTGCTGCCAAGAGTTTGCTGTGTTGCATTATTATTCTGTAGATGCCAATTCATATTTATGCTTTCTGAATGATATCTTAAAGTAATATCTGTTGAACACATCACTGGCTATTGTCTGTATCTTCATTTATTGAGTTTAAAGTTTTCGTATAGTTGTTTTGCTGCTAGTTCCCTTTGTTTCCAGTGTGTGCCAAAAGAACACAACTTTATCTACTTTGAAAACATCTCAATTTCTAATCAGTATCAAGTGTGATGTTTGCTATAATTTAAGCAGCAATTATGCGTTTTCCAGTGTGTTTGTGATCAATTATTGGAGCCAATCTATTATGTTCCATTATCATTGTTCTTTTAATTGGTTTCTGCTAAGAAAGGGTAATTAGTTTTTTTATTGTTGCAGACTTATTTGCAGTAATCCATGGCTCCATCTGCTGCTTCAGGGATGAAAGGTGCAGACTGGTGTTCATGTTGTTTGGTTGGTTGTTTTCATTTTTTTTTTTTTTTTGATATTTGATTAAACCATGCTGGTGTCTTTGTTGTTTGGGAATATTTTAGCAACTATGCTTGCAGCCCAGAGCATCCAGTTAGGCATCAATGATGTTATTGTTGCTGGAGGCATGGAGAGCATGTCCAATGAATTTATGTTATAATGAATTACTTTAAAACTCTTAGTGATATTTATAATGAATTTATCATTTTCTGATAAACTCTTAGTGATATTTATGTTCTGTTCCATTTTGCATTTAACAAAGTCGATGGTGAGGTTGCAGAAGATGGTGGGAGGGTTGGCATTGGGATAGGCAGTGATGGGTCTGCTCCTCTAGAGACCATTGCATCTTCTTCTGTATTATTATCTTAATCTTTTTGCCCTCACTTTGTTTTCTTATTTATTGCGGACCCACATTTGATAAATTTTTATTTACCACACTGTTTTGTTAAATTATTGTGGTTATGGCTTTGCTGCCTGGGGATTAACCACTTCTTTGTATTCTTTGAGAGAGAGCCCTAATGGGGGGAAAGGGAAACTTTGTATTTTTGTACCATTTTTCTTTTTTTATAATTATTCACTGCCATTATTTGTGGAATTTTCTAGGACATTTCTCTCTTGTTTTCTTTCAACTCTTCATTCACATTCACTTCACATGTATTAGATTTTAAGGATGATTAGCCATTTGATTCTCTACATTGAACTAACTTCAAATGAATGAGAAATTAGTTGAGATTCTTGTACGTAATTATTCACAAAAGGGGAATATGTTCTATCTTGCTGAGTATGCATAGGAAGAGCATAATTGATTGTACGAGTGATGACTCAACTTGATAAAGGGGGTAAGGTAAGTGTCAATGAGATAAGAATCTTGATTTGATTACAACCTCAATCTCAACCTTTTTATATTTTGGCGTTGTTCTCTGTAATATATAATTTTCTTGATACTAGTTAGACATACCGACATTCTTTTTGTCAGAATCAAACCCTCATAGCAATAAAAGCTTTCCATGGAACTACTCTGGACGTCCCTGATCCTGATGAAGTAAGTTAAGAAAGAACATCTCAAAAGGAAAGGAAATAACTTGACTATTTTATGCTATATCTCATGCTCTTAATGCTAGAGCTGACTTGCCTTTTTGATGCCAGGCTGTTGACTACCCACCGAGGAGATACAGAATAATCCTACAAAGTTCAATGGGTCCTATTGATGTTTACCTTGTTAGGTATGGCTGCCTTTTTCTGTGGCACTAAAGTATATATTTATAAGCATTACTTGGTTACCTCTAAAATAACAGTGAACTACCATAAACAATATGATTGATGTCTTTGGCACTCACATTTTCCATTTTCTTTTTTACATCTCTGTTTATAGTCAATTTGAGGAGAATTTCGAGGATGTAAATGGTGAATCATCTGCTGGTTTCCCTCATGCTTCTGGCTCTGGTTCTAATGAAATCCCAGCGAAAGAGATGATCAATGGGCAGAGAATCCAGAATAGCGTTGAACCTCAGGTACAACAAGTTCATAATTCATTCTTTGATCTTCATTGTTCTCAAGAGTTGGCTGGTGGAATGATGAAGATTGTTCCTTCAAATGTTGATGCATTTCTCTCCCTACACTTTTTTGTTTATCTTGTTTTTAAGGAAAGAACTTGGTGCTTATCGAGCTTGCCATTCTTTATATGAATTTGAACCATTGCCAATTCTCTAATAGAAAATAAGCCTTGTGATATGACATTTTTGTTATGCGTTTGTCATCTAATAAGTACTTGTAGCTTTCCTTTAATGGTTTTGAACTGTTATTTTGACGAACTTTTTAATAACTAGAGTTGCATAAGGTTCAAATTCCCATAATTTCAAATACTGCAATAACTCTTGACTTGAGGTGATACATGAGGTGCTCAATTAATGCATGCACTAGGTTGCACTACAGAGCATTAAGACTGGATAATTCTTAGATTTTCATGTGTAGTAGAAGTTGAGTTTTGTTAGATGTCAAAATGTTTCAGAATTAAGTCAGTCAATTGGCTTAGTTTGCTAAAAGCACACATTTCAAGCTTGGGGTATATTGGTTGAGTGTTTAATTTTAATTCCCAATTTTCCTTAAAAGAAAATGATTGACAAAATCCATGTACAAGGATGTCGTACTTGGAGGCGATGTCTGGGATCTTCTTAATGAAATAATGATGTATATGGGCAATCCCATGCAATACTATGAAAGAGGAGTGAAGTTTGTTAGGGTAATTATGTGTATGTAAGAAGAAAAGCATCTTCATTTTAGCTGTGTGTAAGAAGAACAACTTGATGGGGGGTGAGTGCATTAATTTTATATCCTGTACTAGATACCATGAGCTCATTCTCTCTGTACTATGGAATTTAAATTTGCTTAAAACCATGTTTGAGATAAAGACTAGATAAATTTCTGATTGCTATGACTAAATCATGTCATTTTGGAATGAATGTAAGAGAAATTACCACAACACTACAACTGAAAGGCTTTTCATCATCAGTGTGGTCCTGTCATCCATCAAAATTTCCAGAGTCCGACCAGTTTTTACACTGGGCCTGGTTAAAGCAGGTGGTGCTCAATGCATATTATGACAAAGAAGAAATACTTACGTCAACATTTTCTTGTTGCTTAAATTGAATTGAGGAGAGAAAACCTGATAAATTATTTTCTTCAACTTAAATAAGCTGCATGATTTGGGATATTTCTTTTTTTTTTTTTGTTTTTTAGTAATTCATTAATTTTTCAACGGTTGTTTTCATTGTACATTGGCTTGTCTGATGCAAAGCAAATACTGCATAGTGCAGGAAAGCAACTTGCAGAAGATGTAGACTTTGGAAAGGTTGTGCTTAGGTCACTACAAAAAAAATCTATTTTGCCGACGCAAATTAAGAGAATCTTTATCGGGAAATTAAATTACCGACGAAAAATGGTGTTGGAGATCCGGTTGTAGGCACTTTTATCGTCGGTAAATGGACAGTAATTCCGTTGGAAATGTGGACTGAAAATGCTGTAATTTGCCATATTTACCGACGGATTCAAATTTTGTCGTTAAAATTACCAACGGAATTATATTGTCCGTTGGAAATAGTTTCCGTAGGCAAATTTGAGCCATAATAAAAAAATTTGCGACGGAAATATCCGTCACTAAAAATATTTTATATTTTTAATAATTATCTAATAATAGGTTAGGATAATATGTTATTCTATTAGCACGAAAGGCATAAATACATTATGATAAACAGATTTGTAGCTGATAGTAATTACAAGAATAATAAAATTGAACTTAACTGTAATTTATATTAATCATCTATAGAAGATTTGCAGGTGAATTATTTCTAGTAAATAAATTATAGTCTCATAATTCCACCAACTAACCATATACTTTTAGATACTGTAACTGTAAATATTTATCCCTAACATGCAGTAGGGAGAACATTACAAGTTCAACAGCGGCACAGAGTATTCCTGCTGAATCAAACCAAAACAACACAACTCAACACACAACAAGATCCAAAAAACAAAAGCACAGCACCTTTACCTAAGGAAAAAAATGCAGCAACAAAAGAGTCTACATGTAACACAACTGAAAGCTTAAAAAACAGACTATTGCTAGGGAAAATTTCATAAATTGAAGAGATTAAAGAACTCATTAAGATTTCTATTAGACAGAAATAATACACAAAAGTTATGCACGTCAATAAACAAGCATTTACTTGGTAATGTTGTCAAGGTGATCATCAAAATCAACTGCGACCTTTTCTTGAAGCATCCCTTGTATAAACTTGCTCCCTCCATCTGATGTAGCCAAGTTCCAGTTTCTTGAAGCATCCCTTGTATAAACCTAGTTCAAGATGAAAGAAACAAAACTCGACAGCATCTCCAACTATCGACAACGTGAGCAGAGAAGTAGCTTTAAACAATATATATATATATATATATATATATATATATATATATATATATATATATATATATATATATATATATATATATATATATATATATATATATTATGTTCATCAGGTCAAAATAAAATGTTTTGTATTAATAATTCTCAATGCGATTTTAGTCATTAAAATTCTAGTAATTAACTCTCTAATCTTTATATATATACGATGAGTCATCAACTTAGGAGAAAAAGCTATATATATGATGGGAGTTTTCGGAATCACGTTTGTTTGAATATGAAATAATGCAATTAGCCATCAACTACTCGTTGAAAACATTTGCCACACTTTTTTATTAATGGCTGATAGATATACAAAACTTCTAAATCATGCAAAGCAACAAACCATCCATACCATATTATTTGTGCCACTCGTTCAGATTTTACTATTTTATTTTTTCATATATATTAAAATAATCATTAGATTTTTTTTTTAATTTTATACTCCTTATGTTCCAATTTTAAGTGATCAATATCACCATTTAATTTTATCCTATTTTAAATATCTTTCTAAAACTTGAGAAAAAAATTTACATGTTTACTTATGTTTATTATGAGCTAGTACATTTGACAGAGTCATAAATTTAATTTTGATCATATAAAAATTAAAAGAAGTATTTAGAATAGAATTAGAAAATTAAAATTTAGTTAAATGCTAATACATTTTTATTGAATTGAAATTTTCAAATCATTCTCTTAATTTGCTTATTAAGGTGTAATTGATTACTTAAAACGAGAAAGGAGTAAAAAAGAACATTAAAGAGACTAAAATTATCTTTTATAATTAATGAGGAAAATAAACAAAATACGGAAACAAAAGAAATATTAGTATTTATATTAATGTTGTATTGATAATTAAAAAAGGTAAAATTGAAATAAATATACTAAATGCTATTTTGATTTTACAGTAACATTTTAGATGCACAAATTTTTTCTAAGAAAATGACAATTTATATAACATTTGTTATTAAAAAAAAATGAAAAATTGGTTGGTTCCTTATTGGTTTAATTCACTTACATCCAAAAGGAATCTGAAAAAAAAATCTCGAATGCTATACAATGTAAATGTCCTCTTCCATAACATCCAAATCTGAAATTTTAGTTTCTATATATTTTACTTTTGCCAGAAAGAACAGGCAATGAAGTAGAATTGTTAAAACTCACCAAGGGAAGCTAAGAGTTGAACTCTACCAGAACGCTGCCCCGCTTCTCATAAAAAGGAAAAGCAGGTGGTGGCGACGTCACAAAATTAAACTTCTTAGGTCTCCCTCTCCTCCTTTTCTCTGTCAATTCAACAGTTGCAGGCCCTACAACATCTACTAAAAGAGTGTAAATACTTTATCTGGTTTTTGTGATTATATATAAAAATAATTCTTACTAATTATTTCACCAAATACCCAAATAACTCAATATTATTTAAACCTAACCTTTTTCCCCACATTTCATAAAATCCCTAGATCTGAATTCTTTTTTTCATCATTCAAATTTCTACAAAATTCACTAAGTAAGAAATTAAGGAGCTCACCTCATGAACAAAGGGAAGAAATCACAACCAAAGAAGCAAGAAGAGAAGGGGAAGCCGAAGCAAGAAAGAGAGTTGAGCGGCTGCTCCTCTAACATGACAAAAAGGAAGGGGAAAAGGAGGGAGGACGATGGCGCTAGGCAGCAGCAACGGAGAGCGGCGGCGATGGGCAGCGTTGCTGTCGTGATCGGAAAGGGAGGAAAGAAGAAGGAGAAAAGAAGAGATGAAAAGAAAAGGGGCAAGGCTGGGGAGGAGAATCCGACCTCTTCGAAATAAAGCAAACAACAGGGATTTTAATTTTTCACCTTCTCAAAACGACGTAGTTTTGAGTGAGGGTAGGACAAATTCAATTTAATCCCTCAACTCTTCCAATTTTAATTTCTAAGCCCCCAACTCAAGTATAATAAAACATATAATGCTATTATTTCCTTTAAATTATTTAGATAAAAATTTATTATTAATATAGTAACTAAATAAAAATTTACATGAATTTAGTATAGATTTACTTATAGTTTAATTAATTAATTAGTTGATTAAAATTAAAATTTATAATTTCATGATTTTAAATTAAAATTTATAACTTATGCAATAGATGGCATAAATTATGATGACGTTTACCCCAAGCACAAGAAAAATCTTACAATTATGTTAATTTTTTAAATAATTTTTGTTTAAATTCAATTTATTATCTTATGAAATGGACAAAATAAAAATAAAATAAAATTGTATGAAAATATAATTTATATTTTTATAATATTTTTGTCATGTTTTCATTTAATAAAAAATTATATATAAATCTAGTGTGGACAAATAAAAGGAGAATCGAAATAACCTGTTGTTGGCCTTGCCTAATCTTTTTAAATGGAAAGAAGTTGATGTGTCCTCTTGAACAAAACCAACCTCTTTATTTGTATTTTTATTTTTATTTTAGTATGTGCATTTGTATTTCGATAAAAGAAATATACACATAAGTTGGAAGAAGAGACTTGTTAACAAATTCGGACCAACAAATCGCATACAAGGCATGTTCTGCTATTGGAAAAAACCAGAAACAATAAAAACATAATACAACAAAGTTTTCCAGTATACTATTATTTATTTGTTACATATAATTTTGATAAAAATATTAAAGTTGACATCAGTTTTCTAACTCAAAATAATAAATGTTGCTTGATATTCTTAATTAATTTATACCTTATTTTATTAAATAAAAGAAAATATTAAAACAAGATATATTTGTAATAAAATTTTATTATTTAAAAAAAGGTAAAGAAATGCCCAACAAAGAGATGCCATTTATATAAAAATTCGGTTTATAAAAATTTTTGTGGGCAAAATTAACAAGAAAGTATCATATATATATATATGGGTAGCCTTTTAAAAGATTAAAAACCCTAATGTTAGGAAATATATATTTGGCTATCGAGTTCAATCATTTTTAAACATCATAGATAATTTTCCTAGGAAATTACATGCAATGAAATAATTAAATTTTACACATAGTATTATTTATAAATCATTTTTAACTTAATCATATTATGAAATAATCAAAATTTATGTTATTATTTTTTTAAAAAATAAAGTTATTAAAAGAAAATAAATAAATATAACAATTATAATTTATAAAACAATTGATTTTTAGGGAAATTTTACCAACGAAAATATGATTCCGTAGGTAATTTACCGACAGAATAATATTTCCAATGGTAATTTGCTGACGGAATCATAATTTTGTAGGTAAATACCGACAGAATAATATCTTCGTCAGTATTTACCAACAAAATCATATTTCCAAAGGTAAATACCAATGGAAAATATTTTCGTCGGTAAATTACGGACGGAATAATATTTTCGTAAGTAAATTACAGACGAAAAATCTTTCCTTAGGTAAATTGCCGACGAAAATATGATTCCGTAGGTAAATTTCATGACCTATTTCAGCCGTGAAAAATAGGCACCAATTTAACGATGGATTTTTTATTCCGTTGCTAAATTTCATCAGTAAAATTTAGCAAAAAAATTTCCCTCCATTATTTACGACGGATTTGTTATCCTGTCTCAATATATATTTTTTTGACAATTTTACCTACGGAAACATTTATTCCATCGATAATTAGCGACGAAAAATTTTCCGTCATGAATCAGCAAGTCTCCGAGATTTGCTTTATAGGACCATTGACTTGATGTTCTTTCTATCTTATTTCAAGAGCTCTTGAATAGGGCATTTAACCACTGCAATATTCAAAATCTATGAAGAGCAACATTAGATAGAAGTATCTTTTAGTTTTCTTTTTATTTTTATGACTTCACTATATCTCTTTGTTGGGGAACAATCTGTATGATTTGTAATTCTTTGGAAGCCATAATATTGGTTTCAAGTTGAGAGATTGATTGTTACTCAAGATTTGAAAAAAAAAAGGTTTTCTCATTGTTCTTTGATTTGGTATGAAGAATCCTATGCCTATACTGGATGCAACATCCTCTAAGTTGTATTTCAATTTTAATTGACATTTGATCTAATTTAGCAATTTTATGGCAAAAATGGATTGAGTTTGCAATATCTTTTGTTTGACTTTTAAGTACTTATTCTCTAACTCTTGTGGAGTCTAAAATATTACCAGTGAAATCAAAGGCCTTCAAAAAGAGCTTAATACAAGATATGCATTATAGATGCTGGCATTACAGTACTATTACTTGAATCTAATATGGAGAACTTCTCGAAGATTTTTGAAAATATGTTTGTCTTCATCCAAACTTTAAGAAAAAAAAGTGAATTTTCCTTTGTTATTGTTTTCTATTCACTTGGAAAAGTTTTAAGCCAGTCAATTCGCTAGTTAGAGAGGTGTTAAAAAACAAAGAGTTGGTTTTGTATCAATTCCTTATTAAAATATTATTTTTATATCCTAATACTCATTTATTGTTAGCTACATTATGCCCATGATACTTGTACTTGGCAAACTGTAAAATTTTTGTTTTTTCTATTTATGCACTTTTATGTTTGCTTTATCTTCATATTCTTCTGTTTCCATATCAATATTATCTTTAAATGTATAGTTACCACGACTATACAATGTGTACAAGCAAATGGGGATAGTTAAATCTTTTTAGAATATTCTTGATAATGTTTTTATTCCACTATTTGAAGTCACAGTCAATCCAAGTTCTCATCCTTAACTATCAGTAAAGAGGGACCGTATTTAGGCTTAGGGTATATGACTATAGCAATATTAGCTAGGAGCTAAATTTATATTTGGTAGGAAATTGTAAAGATTTAATTTGTTATTAATTTTAGGAAAATTGATTGTATAAACAATACTTTATTTTATATATTATTTTTTATGTTAACTCTATATTTGTAATGAATTTATTACAAATTATATATATATATATATATATATATATATATATATATATATATATATATATATATATATATATATATATATATATATATATATATAAGATTATTATTTATAGTGTGTACAAGATGAAAATTTAAAAATTGATTCGCGACAGCAACTATCACTACTGTGTGAACATTAGAATTTAACAAATAATTAGCAACTAATATTTCGTCGCTAACAATTACAGTAAATTACTAATTAGCGACGAAAAATGTAGTCACTAAAAATTATTATTATAATACCAGCGACTAATTATGTAAATAAATTAGCGACAGCACAAGAAAATTAGTGACAAAATTTTTCATCCTAAATTAGCGACTGATTTGAGATTTCGTCGCTAATATATTAGCAATTGTTCATCGCCCCGTCGCTAATTTATTTTAGCGACGGAATTTTGATAATTAGCGACAGAAATTGCCATTGCTAATTGGCAATTTTTTTTATAGTGATAGAATTCATTTTAGAAAATTAATACAATAAGTAAAATTTCATACAATGTATTCATTTTTTTTGAATAAAATAAATATATTTTAAGGAAAAGCAAATACATTGTATTCAATTTTCAAAATACAAAATATTCAATTTTAAAAAAGTGAATATATTGTATTCAGTTACCACAAAAGTGAATATAATATATTCGATTTTTTGAATACATTGTATTCACTTTGAAAAAAATTTAATATAGTGTATTCATTTTTGTGAATACATTAGGTTCTATTTTATGCAAAGTGAATACAGTATATTCAATCCGAATACACTATATTCACTTTCACATAATTTAATACAATGTATAAAGTTTTGAAAATACAAACATATTCATTTTTATAGTAACTTGATAAAGTATGTTGTACAATCAATGAGAAGAAATCCATCAAAAATCATATAACAAACATAACACCAAAAAACAAAGATAATGCAAAAATCATAATAAAATACATAAAAATCAAATATATAAAATCTAAAAACATACATAGAGAGCAACCTTAAACCTAAAATCTACTAATAGTAATAGTAAAACAACGACTAGCGAGAGAAAATTCTCTAAGATATCAAAATTTGACGATAAAAAAACGTGAACGCAAATACAACTAGGGTTTAGATATTTAATTTGAGATCTATAGCAATGATAAAGGAGAGAGAGTAAAGTTACCCAGAAGTGGAGAAATAGAAGGTTAGTAAGAAGGTTTTTCAAATAATGCAAAATACAAAAAAGGGTTATTTTTGATATATCAAGATTTATAAAATTAAAAAGGTGCACTTTTGAAATGTAAAATGCATAAATGAAAAATAAGAACAAACCATGCAACAATTTTTTTTTAAAGTAGGATAAATGGTATAATTTCCTTTATAAATTTGGAAGCGGTTTGGACTTTGCACGACCTTATTATTAATAGCTGATTATCGACTTCTGATAACCAATTCATCACACATTGGGCTTGGACTTAATTGAAATTTGGAGCCAATTCATTTTACAGAGTCTTTGTAGCAGATTTAAGAGCCAGTGATGGCAGTGTTATTATGCATAATATAAATATTGAATTGAATTAATTAAAAGAAGAAGCAGAAGAAGAAGAAGAAGAAGAAGAATGGCGAACAATTTAATAGAGTCCACACATTCTTTTGTTCCGTTTTGGGGTTGCTTAGTTGTAATAAACATGTTCCGTTTGAGTGGCTCATAAGCTACTCTCTCTCTAATGGATGACTTGTGAAGCAGAAATAGTATAGTATAGTATAGTATAGTATAGTATAGTATAGTATAGTATAGTATAGTATAGTATAGTATAGTATAGTATAGTATAGTATAGTATAGTATAGTATAGTATAGTATAGTATAGTATAGTATAGTACTTATATAAAAATGTTATAAATATATAAAGTCTGCTATATCCATATTTTAAACTATACTTGCTTTGTTATACTTAGCTTGGCTGGCTATAGAGCAATGTCTCGAAGTTAGCTTTTAATTTGTTTGGCTGGCTATAGAGCAATGTCTCGAAGTTAGCTTTTAATTTGTTTTACCTAAGCTTTTTGTACAAGCATCTTTATATTTTTATATACAGAGATAGAAATTATCGGGATATTTTTAATTTTAAATTTAATAATTCCTTTTCATGTTACTACTAGCCCGTCCAAGCTTTCATTTCTCCTTACACAAAATTACATCGATCTTTTAGCTTAATATTTCTTTTTTCATCTCATTATTATAAAATGCTAATTTGACCTAGATTTAGCCATGTTACCTACTGAAATATTTTGTTTAAAAGTTTCTTTCTAGGTTTTGGCCATTTTTTCTTAATGTTGTTCACAATTTTAGTAGAAATTCGGTATAAACTCAAAATATATAAGAACTAACTATATATCATGAAATTAAGTTTGATGAATCAAGTTTTGTTAATAAATTTAGGAGGCAAATGCTAATGCACAAACAAATACATATGCATGTCTACTGGGTA
Organism: Excoecaria agallocha; assembly: GCA_037975025.1. Taxonomy (NCBI): domain Eukaryota; kingdom Viridiplantae; phylum Streptophyta; class Magnoliopsida; order Malpighiales; family Euphorbiaceae; genus Excoecaria; species Excoecaria agallocha. The sequence continues at coordinate 236,548 of JBBPFJ010000043.1, read as the reverse complement.
AGCTTCATAAGGAAAATACTTGATAAAGCACATAAAATCTTTATTTGTAAAAAGGAGAGTTGGCAGCTGAGTGATTCCGATCGGATGACTGATCCTGCAAGGGGGGTCCGATCGGACCGGGCGTTAGCACTCCAAAGTTTAAGTTAGTAGCTTTTAGAGAAAAAGTATTTAGAGAGAGAGAAAGAGAGTCTCAGATATTCAATACCTAGAGCCTTTACATTTTTGGCTATTTATAGATGATAGAGGGGTACTTGAGTACCTTAGGACGTGATAACTAGTGGTTGGAGTAGGTGAGCGACGACGTAATAGGGAGCAAGTGAAGGCATAGGCGTTAACTTGTGTCAGTGGACTTGATAGGATAAGGCGTCCCATCAGTTTAATCGGACACCATGTATTTTTGTCTTGTGTTCCAGCTCACACTTTGTCCTTTTTGTTGATGGGCTTTGGGCCCTACCAAATATTATTGGGCCGATTTGATTAGGCCTTGGAGATGTTTTTTTCATAGTTATCACTTGTCCCCCCTCCAAAGGATCCGATCGGGAGATTTTGAATTTTTGGCGGGATTTTTTGAATATTCAGGAGGCTCGAATATGATAAGTCGCATCCATTTATTTCGGACAGCCGTTATGCATTTATTGCCTGTGCACATGCCAAGGGCGACTCTTCATTCTTCATAACCGCCATAATAAATTGGAGACACGTGGCGATCATTTAGCGAAGAGTCGGTTGGAGAATTCCAGAAGCTTTGTGCCTATAAATAGGTAAGTTGGGGTCGATTTTTCCTCATTTTCTGTGATCCTTAGCAAAACTCTGCTAGATTTTCTTTGTGAACTTTTCCATTTCAGTAATTTCAGAGTTTTTACAAGATTACCCAAGTAAGTAAACAATCCCTTCCTTTGATTTTCTTCCTCATTCATAATATTATTTTTTACTTCTCCCCCTCCATCAAAGATGGCTTCAAGCAGCAGTCAGTCTACAGATGGAGCTTTTTTGAAGCTTATAAAGATTGTGAGACCATGGCTCATCCTTCAAAACTCACGGAGGAGGAAGTGGCTGAGATCCCTTCACGATACAATCTTTTCGCAGAGGTCTTTGTGATGGCCTACCCAAATTCCATGGCGATGAACGAGGGACCTTTTGTACGTGAGAATAATGAGTGGTTCATTTTCCATCTGTGGAGATTGGATGCTAGGTTGAGGCTTCCTTTCAGTGCCTTTGATATAGTAATTCTTCAAGGTTACAAAATTATCCCTAATCAACTTTATCCACACGGCTAGAGAATAGTGTCCTGCTTCAAGGTCCTCTATGAGATGGAGAAATTGGCGCCAACTCTGGATCTGTTCATTCCTTTTTTCTATATCTCAGGGTAGAGTGATGGAACAGAGTATTTTTTTACAAGCCGACCACAAAGAAAGCTGTTCGTTGTACCGTCCTCCATGAAAGGCTTCAAAAAAAGATTTTTTTTAACAGGGATGGCTAGAGGATTTGGAGTGTCTTTAATCCGTTCGGATGTAGATATCACCCTGAAAGACCAAGTGTCCAATCGGTCTTTATATGAAAGTGATTTTGAAAAGCTATTGGGCACTGTGGCAAGACATGGGAAACCATAAGATTCCAATTATCTTCTTAGTGTCCTGATCGGGTCTGCATGCTCCGACGCTAGAAATGACACAAAATGTGAGCATTATGACTGGAGTGTGGGAGAAGCACATACTGATAATCATACATTGCATGCTCATGAAATTTGTATCAATTGGGGAGGATACTTATCTTGTTTTGTTTTTGTGATGCAACTGTAGGCGCGATGGCTAAAGGAGACGATGTTGCTAAACAATTGTCTGAATGGGCTAAGGCGAGGATTGAGGTGGAACGTGCCGCCAAAGAGGAAAGGAGATCGAAAGGAGAAAACTCATGCCTTCTTCAAAAGTTCAAGCTTCCAATCCCTCTATAAGTACTCCTATTTTTGCCTCTGGTGCCACGGTGGCTCCTATCTCTTGCCTCCTCCAACCCTTCTAGGATCCGCTGCTGCTCAACCTTTGGTGGAGGGTCAGTGCCCCCTTAGGCATTTACTTTTAAGGGATGAAATTAATTCGGAGGAAGAGTAAACAACACAATATTAGAGGGGATTAGCTCAAGCTAACACACCCCCAGCAGATGAAGCTGCCCAAATGAGAGTTGAAAAGGCAGCCAAGAAAAAAGCTGTCAAACTGGTAGCTGCTGTGGATGCAAGGGTTGCTGCAAGAGGTAAAGAACCCATCCGGGATGAATCCACTCAGAGTGCTGCCGCAAGAATTGCTGATAGATGGGCTACATCGCTGGGAGAAATATTGGAAAATAAATTTGGTGATAGCTGGTCTGTTGATAATAGAGTGGTATCCAACTTTGTGTGCCAGAGTATGCTTCAGGAGAATGACTTCAAGGCCATGGGAGACCCCAGCACGCTCGCCCAAGAATGCAGCCTTTTTCAGCAGTAGAGCCTAGAGGTAATGCTCGTGATTTTATTTTTATGTTTTACTAAACTCGCCTTGTGCTTTCTTCTATCTCCCCTCTTCCTTGACTGACCGACCCCTCCTCTCCTTCTCTATTTATTTTTTAGTTAACAAGAAGGGGTTTGCATTTGCATGGCATGGCTGCTTTTTACCGAAGGAAATGGAAGGACGCCGATCGAGTTAGGAGAGAAGCAGAAGCTAAATATGATGCTGCTAAGAAGGAGTCCCTGCTTGCCCAGTCAGAGGTTAAAAAACTAAAAAAGGAGGTCGCTCGTCTTTCTTAAGATCTGAAGGCTCGGTAGAAAGAGGTTGATCACCTTAAAGGGGACGTAGCCCGTCTGATTGCCAACAATGCCTTATGGAAAAAATTCGAAGAAGTGGCAGCCAGATTGAGGGGAGAGTGCACACATCTGTCTGTCGAGTGCTTATAGGCCAGCGCTGAGCATGACCTGCTGCAGGGTGAACGGGATTCACGGCAAGCTGCCTTAGCAGAAAGAGAGATGGTGTGGGGTAAAAAGCTTAAGGGTGAACTTGCCACCCAAATAAAAGAGCTTCTGGACAAATTGGGAGAGGCTCAAGGGCGATTATTGACTCAGTTGATTTATACAGCAGAGTAGCGCTTTTTTGAGGCTGACCTTAACTGGATGGAGGACCCAAGAATTTTGCTCGACCTTCTTTTCAGCGATAATGAAGAGGAAGATCTCCAAAATCCCACATCATCTCAACCGACCCTTGGGGCACTGATCGAGCCAGAAACAGTTGTCTCAGGATCAACAGATCCTATTCTTATGGCAGCCTCGAAGTCTTCTCAGCCTTCAGCTGAGATGGATGTGCCCCCTGTAGCTGTAGAAATCATAGATATAGAGATTTAGGTTTTCTTTGTAATATTTTATGCTTTGTAATGGTTTTCTCCTTCGTTTTACAACTTGTAAAAATTATTCATATATAAAGTTCGATTTGCCATTTAATTGCGTCTTCATACTGCATTTCTCATTTAAGATAGTATTTATCATAAAATCAATTAAGGAGAAAATATTAAATCAACTGAGGAGAGGATAGGTAAAATCAACCATGGAGAATGTATGAAATCGACTAAAGAGAATACTTCCTAAATTTTAAGGTATTTTTCAAGCATTGCAGTACATAACTCTTAAGATCAATGATCACTTAATTTGATCGGATTTAAAGGATAAAACCATTCGTTCTAGCGTGAGTTATGACTTAGAATTTAAGTGCATGATGTCAAGCATAATAAGTGACTTTTTAGTCTTTCATTCGATTGAAGTATTATCAAATCAGTTATTTAAAGATCGGCTTTCCATAGGAGAGTCATGTATGGTGAATGACCTTTCGATCTTACATTTACTCGAAGATTTGGCAATTTTATACTCGATGGTAGATTTTTGCATTTAAAGTTCGGGATAGACATCGAACCTAGCGAGTGAGTTGGTGGAGATTAGATGGAGGCATCTTGCATTTTTGGTTCGGGAATAACATCGAACCTAGCAGATGAACTTATGATGGAGAAAAACTTTCGCATTTTAGGCTCGGGATGAGCATCGAGCTTAGTGAGGAAGTTGAACTTATAATGGAGAAAAGCTTTTGCATCTTCGGCTATATCGAGCTTAGCAGATAAGTTGTACCATATTGATTCGTCAGTTGGGATGTGGCATCGATCAAAATTAAGCCTACAATCTTAGAATGACTAGAATAGATACATCAATCGAGATGTGACGTCAATTGAAAATCAGGTTATTCATCCGTGCTTTGGCGGTTAGAAAGATACCGATCGATCGGTCAATACCGTCGGTGGTTTTATGGAGATTATCCGCTCTGGAGATATTTTGTTGACTAGAGTAATGATCATCGATCGAAATGTTCATCGATCAGGATTTACTACTTTGAATGAAATTTTCATCAATCGAAATTCCAAAAAATTGATCCACGCTTGAGCGGTGGAATTGTTCTGACCGATCGGGAAGAGGTTTATAGGCGTTAGGGCCCTCATCTCAAACTCCTGATGGTAGAAATAACTGATCCGAAGGTTGTTTTGCTGGAGAGGAAGTTAATATATTTGATTAATGATGAGTATTAAATTCGTAAGTTTGGACATGTACTTATCTTTAGGTAGTTTTTTTGTTTTGTGGAGGCACTCATTTGTACGCATCAGGGTGCTAGAACTTTCAACAAATTTTCGCATGTTGAAGCTTTTTATTGTTGTATCTTTAAAAACTTAAAGATAAATCTTTAACAGTAAACGGGTAATATCAAAATGGGCTGGCAATCCAGCGCCTATTACAGGAGACTGAGAGAGAATGAAATTTAGTATAATAAATTCATAGGGACTCAAATTATAATAATTGCACCTGATTTTGGTGTTATTCAATGACCTTGACAGTCGGCCTGTGTTGGTCCAGCTTTCATGTTTGTCATATTTATCTAAACTGGACGCCTTTCTCCCATCGCTGGACCTCTTACAGGAGCTTTTCCCTCTGGTCCATTCCATCTCTTTCTTTAGGAATTAGTGTTCATCGATTGAGTGCCCGATAAGTTTGTGTAACTCATAACCTTTGTTGCGGTCTTCATTGTTTCTCATCTTGTTTAGACATTTTGGGCTAGTTAACTTTCCTGCATTTTTCCTTGGTAATCCTCAATGCTTGGCCGGGACTGGCGTTGAATGGAGTGAAAGTCCCAGCCAATCGATTATTGTACCATCCGATCTCCTTTCTCTTGCCCAATTCCTTGAGAAGATTGACATGTTCAGATTTCTCTCTATCCGATCGGATAAGGAGGTTCTGCCAATCGCCCGACCTTCTGGATATTGCAATCTATCCAAGACATTGGTCTTCTTTACTCTATTGGATCTCAGAGCATCATCCATATGGATGGCTATCTGGCTCTTCCCATCAGGTTGGAAAAGCTAACTGGTGGCCTTGTCGTTAAAGATTCAAAAAGTGGATGATCTGTGATGCCTCTCGCCAAACATTCGACGCCATTTCCACACTTACATTCCTTACTTTCAACATTATGGCCTGGAAGCGATCGATGTAGTCTCTGAGACTTTCATCAGTTCTTTGATAGAGGTTGCACAAGTCACTGACTGACTTGGGTATGCGTGTCTGCACAATGAATCACATGGTAAACAACTTTTTGAGTTGTCTGAAGGAGGTGATTGATTCTTGAGGGAGTTTATGGAACCAATTCAAGGCATCTCCTCTTAAGGTGGTGGGAAAGACTCTGCAGGCAATCCTTTCAATCGTAGGTATAAACCTGTACTTTAGTCAAGTACTCCGCAAGGTGAGTAGTGGGATCGGTTTTACCTGTATACTTATCCATCACCACGTCCCTCCACTTGAGAGGCAGCTCCAACTCCGTAATTTCCCTACAGAAAGGGGAGGCAGTGTTGTTGCAGGTGTTCCCCTTAAACATACCTTTTTAGGTTCTACCAAACCAAATTGCTGGAGTTTATGTTTGAACCATTTATCCTACCTGTTCATCGTTGTGGAAGTGAACTCCTTTTTAGATCTGCGGGAGTGACTGTAATTAGGTGTGTGCATAAGGGATAGATCATCATCAAAGGATGGGGTGGATGATCTACTGGGGATGTAGGGAGCATCTTTGCTCAAGGACATTGTCCACTTTCCCTTACCATATCTCTTTGGGGTTTTGACCCCTATCCTTGCCACATTGTGAGTCTGTGGTTCCTTCATGGAGATTTTCCTGTTTCTTTTTCTTTCGAAGTCTTCGGCCATGAAAACTATTTCATGACCTCTTTTAGAAGTCCTGGAAATTTTATCCCTTTATAAAGTTTGGATTATGCTCTTAATGAGGTCACTAAGAATGGCGCGCATATCTCCGATAGTAACAGGGGCATCTTTTAGCTATCGCATGACCACATCGTCGGGATCTGGAAGGAGGTTACCTTTAGCAAGTGATCTGAGAGATCTCTCTCTTATTCCTGAGAGCTTAGACCTGTCCTGGCTGTTGTAATTATGTTCTCTAGGAGCTGTGTGCTCGTTGGATCTTGAATCTGCCATGTCACTCAACAAAAGCAACAAATTATAAAGCACATAAAATCTTTATTTGTAAGAAGGAGAGTTGGCAAATGAATGATTTCGGTTTGATTATTGATCCTATAAGGGGGCCCGATCAGATCTGACATTAGCACTTCGAAGCTTAAGTTAGCAGCTTTTAGAGAAAGAGTGTTTAGAGAGAGAGTCTCAGATATTCAATACCTGGAGCCTTTACATTTTTGGCTATTTATAGATGATAGAGGAGGGGTACTTGAGTACCTTGGATATATATATATATATATATGATGCTCGGGATCTGACAGGATGTTTATTAAAGATCTATGAAAATATCATGTAGAAAATAAAACATGTATGCAAGGTATGTGGCAGAAGACCACGACACAGAATGTCCTTTGGAAACCAGTAGCCTGCAGGTCTATATTGCAGCCGATATACCTTTTTAATGCAACACAAGCATTATGCAAACAGGGTTTCTGATGCACAAGATCAGCCTAAGTCGCAGGTGCAGAGCATACTTATGAATGTAGCAACACTTAAACACAGATATACAAAATAAGATTTTATATATGGAAAATAAAATACATAAGAAAGTAAAGCTCAACACATGAACATACTTACGTTTTCTAAAATCAAAATAAAATTTACAAGTTTATTTTCGGAGATAGTACTCTAAGCTTCAAGATTTTTACAAGGTGTGCTCAACACATGAGCTTCCTATTTCTGAGCTTGAGAGTGTTTTCTGCCTAAAGGAGAGTCTGCCCCTTTGTGGAGAATGAAGAGTCCTTTTATAGAAGGAAGACTTCATTTGTTATGCCATAATAAGTGGGAGCTTGGACCCACGTTTAGCTGGAAAGATAAAGATTTCCATTAATCACGGGAGTTTTGAGTTAGTGGAGCAGTTGGTGGAGCGACTGTTTGTCCATTTTGGAGTCGTCACATGGGGAGAATAGATATCTGTCAGTGACAAAAAAGAATCTAATCATTTTTTTCTTTTTACTTTTACTTTTTTTATGGGCCTGTTTAGGCTTTGGGCTAGGCCTGCTTACAAAGTATGGATTTTAAAAGAATCTATATTTGAAATAAAAGTCCACTAAGGTGGAGGGAAAATACCAAAATAATCATCCTCATTATCATCTTTTAAGTCAATAATGGGCTCAAAATATGAAGATGAGGCTTTTGAACGAACTGAGGAAGTTTTTAAAGACGAAGCTAGGCCATAATCTAGAAATATTCTTCCTTAGTTTAGACTGCTGCCAGTTGGGTCTGTGCAAAGGACTTTTTGGGCCAAGAATTGAGAGACTTCTGGGCCTGGTTTTGTGAGTCCTTACGCTTAGAGCCATTGCATGACACCATGTTTTTTTAATGCTATTTGGAACAGCGAATTTTGTCCACCAGCGAATTTGAAACCTGCGGACTAAAATTGTTTGGGCCTCCTTTTGTTGATATTCTAAATTCCATACTATTATCCATGATAGATAGAATTTCGTGGCAAAAAGCATCAAAGGATGGAATTGCCTTTCCCTGTTTGAAGGTTTGTAGGTATTTTTAAAATTGATAGCCTTCCTGAACCGAATGTTTTAAGATCTTAGGAGAGGCACCATACAATTTCCACCAATGGTTGAACCAAAAGAGAATTTTTTAGGGGTCTATTTTTAGGAAAAAAAAGCCAAGTGTGGCTACCTTTTTGATTTTTGTAGTAGGAATGCATTATACCAAGCTTGTTGGTAATCCCAGTAAGTGTATGTCCTACAGTGGTTTAAGATTGTTTGGAAGTTGACCGGAAAGTGTTTAGGGATATGGAGAGCCGATCCCCATTCGAGTGGAGAAAAGATTTTGTGAATTTTTATGGTGGAATAAAGGATTTCAGGGCCATTATTGGGGTTATAAGTAACCGTTACAGAGCTTGTAGATTCCAATATTGTCAAGTAATAAGGCTGGGGTTTTGTTAAATCCCATGGTTTAAAATACCAACCTTTTGGAAAAATTTGTGTGATGGCCTGTTGAGGGTTTTGAAAATGAAAACCATCCTCAATATTCCATACATATTAAAACTTAGGTTTTGTAAAATATTTTGCTTTTGGTAGTTTTGATTGAGACAAAACTAACTTAGAATCATTTTGTGATAAAATTATTTGTGTAAATTCCTCTTTTGAGGGTTTTGAAATAATTTCTTCAGAAGAATTTTTTGAAACAATAATTTTATTGCAAGATGACTCTTGCAATGTTTTTAAAGAATTTTGAGAGAGGGTTTTTTGAGTCGAAGATTCTCCTCTCTCGGTTTTTGCAATAGAGTTTAGATTTTTACCTATGAAAGCCTATTTTTTATTTGCAATTTGGGTTTTTAAGGCCTCAATTTCTGAGAAAGCCTTTAGTGCCTGAAGCTTTTCCTCTTTTTGGGGTTTTAGGGCTTCTTCATCTTCTAAGGCTTTGTTGAACCAGTAAATTATTTTTGGGTCTTTTTGAACAATTTGGATCCAATCACGGATCATTTTGGACTGTTGTTTGGCTTTTTCTTCATCTTCTTCGACCGCTTGGGCCCAAGATTTTATTAGAACAGCAGTAGAGACTGCTAGTTTTGTTTCTTTCTCATCTGGGTCCTTTTGGACCTCTTTTCCCTTTTTTTATTTTTTGGTCATTAGTGGGTTCACTCAAGACCTGTTTTGAAGGAACTCTCTAGTCAGAAAATCTGAAATTGAGTTTTTATCTCCTCGAATAAATTCAATTTCAAAATCAAATACACTAAGAATTGCTTGCTATCTGGCAAAAATCTATTTTGATGAAATGTTTTAAACATCTTTTTGCAAAATTTCTTTAGTAGATTTACAATCAATATGAAGTAAAAAATTTTGGTTAAGTAAATCACTTTGAAATTTTTGAATGCATATGACTATCGAAAGAATTTTTTTTTTATGGTTGGATAATTCTTTTGACAGTCATTCCAGCGTGTAGATGTGTAATGTACAATGCATTCTTTGCCATTGACCTTTTGTTTTAATATTTCCCCATATCTTATGTCTGAAGCATCTGTTTCTACGATTTTAAATGCTGAGGGATCAGCAAGATGCAAGCAAGGGATTTCTTTTACCTGTTTTTTGATTTGTTGATCAACGCTAGTGTGTTCATCAAACCAAGGCACTGGATTTTTCTTTAACCTATCATGCAAGGGAAAATCTAAAACATAATTTAAACTTCCTAGAAATCTTTAGAGTTGAGTTTTATCCAAAATTTTATCAGGACATTTTTTTACAAAAATTAAGATCTCTTAATTAGAGTAATTGTTCCTTAGGTAATATAATGACCTAATAAACGAATTTTTGTTTGGAAAAACGAGATTTTTGATTTAGAAACTACTAAGCCATTTCTTCTTGCTATCATGAAGAAAGTTTTTAAATCTTTGAAATGTTGTTCCAAAGAGTTTGAAAAGATTAGTAGGTCATCAATGTATACTATGCAGAATTTTGAATAAGGCACAAAAATATCGTTCATTATTCTTTAAAATTCTGATGGAGCATTTTTTAGTCCAAATGGCATTACTGTCCATTCATATTGATCGAAAGGAGCAGTGAAAGCCATTTTATAACGATCTTTAGGTTCAATTTGAATTTGCCAAAATCCTGATTTTAAATCAAATTTTGAAAAGATTAAGGAAAAATGTAAACCTTGTAAAATATCTTTTTTGTTTGGAATCAGATATCAAATCCATTTCAAATCTTTGTTTAAAGGCTTGTAATTTATCACAAGTCTTGGTGTACCCTTTTCTATTTCTAAATTTTTATTAACATAGAAAGCTGCACAGCTCCAAGGAGACCTGGATTTTATAATTAATTTTTTAGAAAGCAATTCACGAATTTCATTTTTACAATGATTCCTGAGTTCGCGATTCATTTGAATTGGCCTTGCTTTTGTCAGGATTAATTTTTTTAAAAATTATTTTCATATGGTAAATCTACCATATGTTGTTTTCTTTCCCAAAAAGCGTTTGATAAATCTGAACAAATTTCCTTTTCAATTTGATTTCTAAAATCCTGAATTTTTTGTTGAATGAATTTAGTTTCTAAATTCTTCTGGATTCTAGAGAATAAAACATCCTATTTTAAAAATTAAAGATGTTTTTGTTTTCCTTGAATTAAAAGATTTAATTCATTTTTGTAAACAGAACAAGCCTTTAAAAGATTTAGATTCCTTGTTCTGGGTTTTTCGATAAAAAGAAAAACAATTTTATTTCCTTTAGATTTAAAAGAAATGCTATCATAATTGACAGAGTAGGGAGTTATCATGTTCATGAATGGAGTCCCTAAAATGACACTATGATTTATATTTTCTAACAAAACAAAAGGAGTTTTAATTGAAACAATACCATTTTTTATGGTAGCTTCAGTTTTGCTTTTAATCACCATTTTTGAATTATATGTTGCAGAAAGTTTTTCATTGGTTTCTTAAGCAAATCTTTTTGGAATAATACCATTTTTTAAGCAATTTAAATCTGCATTGGTATCAAAAAGAGCAATTGTTTCAATTTGAAAATTATCTGAAAAAACAAGTGTTACCTTAATCAGATATTTTCTACTAGTTACAGTTCTTAAAACAAATAAAAAATCTTCTGGAACTGATTCCAGGTTTTCAATTTCATTTTTGTGTTTTCAAAATCACCATCTTCTTCTTTCTCAGAAAAACGTTCTTTTATTTCATCATTTTTTGTGATTTTAAAAGCCAGTTGTTGAAGAAGGTCAGAATTCGATTTTTTTTTTGTTTAAGAGTTTTTAATTCTTCTTTTACTATTCCAATTTCTTCTTGAAGTGACTGGATAGTAACTTGAGAAATTTTCTTTTTTTTGCTCCTAAGATTTTTATTAAATCATAGGGGTTTGTTTTTATTAAAGCTGTGTTAGAAGATGAAGGAGATTTTGGTGTTTTATTTTCAAAGGATTTTAAGATTTTTTCTATAATTTCCTTTTGAATTTTTTTTTATCTTCTATTTATTTTACGATATCAAGCATTAACTCTTGATCTTTTGTTAAAACATTTATAGATTTTTGTGATCCTGTATCTTTTCCAGAATCATTTGTAGATGAACTAGAGGTTGCTATATCATCAAATTCTATAGAATTATCTTCTTTCGATAAATTTGTTTGACTTTCTTCTTCTGAAGTTCCAACTATAAGTAATGAAATTTTTTGAATTATTTCATCTTCTAATTGTAATTCATGAATTTTTTTTATTTATCCTACAATATCTTGAAATATGTCTAGGTTGATTGCATTTATAACAAACAACTTGTTTCTTATCATATTTCTTAAAAGATTTTTTAATTGGATTTTATTTTCTATAGGGTTTTCTAGGTTTAGATTTCCTATAGAAATTTTCTTTATTTGGCTTTGGGGAAAACCTTTTTCGAGATTTTTTGTAAGACTTATTGTGGGATTTTGAACAAGAACCTCCACAATCTTTAGTTTGGTTTCCTATTGGAATTTCAAACTGTTTACAAAACGACCCTAGTTCTTGTCGTGTTTTCTTCATTTCCATTTTCAAATGCTTTTGAAGTTTTAAATCTTGAGAGATTTTTAATCCTTTCTTTTGAGTGAAACTAACCAATTCTCCATAAGTCAGATGATTATATGGGATTTGATTTATTCCAAATGTTTCTTTAATTTTATTTCTAACCTTTTCTCCTAAGAGAGTTGGTAATCCTGCTAAGAATTTTTCTTTCCAAAATGGTTGATTGGAATCTTCTCTATGCATGATTCTAATTAGAAATGTGTTTTTATAGTTCTGGAATTCAAAAAACTTTTTACACCTAAGGATTGAATGCAGTTCTGCATTTTTATATTTTAAATGAGATGGATCTCCTATGAAGTGCAAACTAATTGTGTGGATTAGTGTTGCGACTGCGTCTGGAATAGGGTTTCCTAACTCATCGAGGATGGGAGTTCCTTCTTCTGTTGTTTGAATAGCACCTAAAATTTCTAACTGTTATTGCTGGGTAAGATGAAAATCCCACCAGCCTTTTAACTGACCTGAAAAACCTGCTATAAGCAATTCAGCTATTGCTCTATCAGGGGTATTTGTTTGGGTTTTATAGGCATTGGATGCCTTATTCATCCGTTACAGAAGACTAAGGATATTATGCTCAGACATACCATCTATGTTCCACTCATAGACAGTAGAGGCATTGAATTTGGACTAAGATAATATATTTGGTCTATTTTCTATTCCTAAGTCTGGAGCAGTTACTGTGGTCAAAGGTGAAGGTGAACTTCGTGGTCAATAGAGTTTGGACAACTCCTAATTTTGGCTTTGTTCTGAGTCAGAGATATGATCTAAGATGCTGACTGTTTTATTTTTATCTAAGGTGTCTTGTGCAACCATAGGAGTAGATTTAGAGGATGACTCTATCCTACTTAATTGGTCTTTCAAGGCTTGAGTAAATTTTGATTTACCTTAAATAATTTTTGACTAGTCTTGGATACCTAAAAAGTTTTAAAGACCGGGTTTTTTTAACTTTGATTCTGAGGTTTCAATAGGGGAAACAACAAAAGTCTTTTGGTGCTCCTCAATCTTAGTTAACTGTTTAGCAATCGTACTAAGATGAGTGTTTGTAAAATTATTCTGTTGAATAATGTTTTTAATATCCTTATCCGTATTTTCATTCGGAGTTTTGTAAGGACTTGCTTCTACTGTTTGGTTTAAGTGTGTTATTTTTATATGTCTTAATGGCGGATGTAAAGAATGTATTTTTCTACCATCAGACATTTCCCACTCTATATCCTTACTCCTAGAAGTGATAGGATTTACAGTTTTTTGTTGAAATGGGTATGAAATTTTTTCTTGTAAAGTGTAAATTTCAAACCAGTCAAAAAACAGAATTTGCATTTTATTTTCAAAAACAAATTCATAGTATTTTTCTTGAATTTCTTTTCTTTTTTCTAGAAAATTTTTAAAGAATCGTGTTCTTTTTTCTAGATTTTCTTTTGAATAGAAATCCTTATGCAAATGCATTTTGTCTACTTTAAAATCTTTTTCAATGACATTTAATTCATTTATAACATTTTCTGTTACAACTGAAAAGACGGTGAAGTAGGTGGTGAAACATGAAGTGGTTCCTCATTTGAAACTTGTGGTCTATTGTAGACCTGACGAGGAACTATTGTTGAATAATCAATATTTTGAAAAGATGCACTTGGAATGCTAGAACAAGAAAATCTTAGTTTTGGAAAATTTTCTTCCCTGAGATGAATTACTGAGGGGAGCTTTGAGGCTTGTCTTATGTCAATAGTACTAGTAGAGGAACCAGAGTCAGAGAACCGACAACTAGAAGCTCTTAAAAAGCTTATTTTTACCCTTCTATCATTGTACTGAGTAATTTCCCTCAAATGAGTATTTGGTTTAGATTTTTCAGGAGATTTTGGGTTAGTTGCTCCTTCTAATATTCATTCTTCAGGAAGATCAATATCTTTCCAAAGTATGATTTTTGGAATAACAATATTTGCTCTGGATAAATCTGTTTGTAAAAACAAGGTTTCACCTTTTTTAGTTATATTTTTTACAGATGTAAAGGCAGAAAACATTGCTTTATAATGTATTCTAAAAATAATAGCTACTGGAATAGATCTTTCCAACATTTTATAATTATGAGTTTTAATTTGTAAAACCAAAGATTTCAAAATGTTTGGATTTGCAAGAGATAATGAAATATTTGGTGAGCATTCAAATGAGATTGGTCCTTGAAAAAGACTTGACTCAACCGAGCTTATAGTTCCATCTTTAAAATCTAAAAATCTCGCATCCCTCAAAACACAAAGAGTTGAGGTTTTTAATCCTTCTCTTGCTAGAGGTTTTATTCCTACTTGAACAAGACCTATATGAATGTATTCATATTTTCTGTCTCCGTGTTTTTGTAGAGTTTTTTGAGAAAGAATATGAATAGTTTCAAATGGTTTTGATATTTGAACTCGTCGTTCTTCTGTTTTAATAATGAAATATGTTTTTATGAGTTTTTGAAAAATATTGTTCTCATAAACTTGATCTTGTTTTATTTTTGGAATTTTCTAATTATTTATGGATTTTTGAAAATCTTCAATAGTGATTTCTTCACTGTTTACTACACGTGATCTTTGTGATCCTAGATCCAAAGAGTTCGAGGTAGAAGAACTAGACAAAGAAGTAGTTCTATAAAATAAATTATCCATATTTTAAGAATTAATTCTTTTTTGAAAAAATTTTTAATTTCTTACCTGGATAACCTTACAATGGATTTACAGGCCTAAACGCCTATCCGTCGGCTAATACGGGACTTACTACCCTACAACTATCCTTCACCCAGATAATATTTCAAAATATTTTCAAAAAATAATTAATTTTAAAAATATAAACAAGTTACTGTATAGATCAACCACCCCCCAGGCTCTGATACCAAGTGACGTCCGGGATCTGAATATATATATATTGCAAGAATCTTAAATTTCTAATTTTTTGACTTTTTCTTATTTTTTATTGCTCATTCCGCTGCCCTCTTTATCTCACTTTATCTCCATCTATATCAGCCTCCAAATTTCGGAATTAAAATGATATAATTTTACAAATAGTTTAGTATGTTCGATTTTAGTATTTTTTGAATATTAAAAATCGAATCGATATAACCAAAATTCCTTTTTAAAATCAAACATATAATATATATCAAATTATTTACAGTCCGATTTAATACGGTAAGGATTGATTTGATTTTTGGTCTAAGTTTTTAGTCTTAATTGTGATCCTATTGGACCCGAATTTTCCTAAAAAATAAGTGATACAATCTGATCGTGACCCACAAAATAATGATCCCAAAAATCCAAATCCAAAAAGAAATTACCCGAATCTTAATCCATTTGACCTGGCCATTTGCCAAGTCCATTTGCGTATACCTTAATAGTCAGAGGAAGAGAAAAACAATATATAAATTTCCTCTAAACTATTATCCTTTAATATATTATTTTGAATTAATTGAATATCATACTATCAGATAGATTTGTTAAAAATCTAAATAATACCTTCTATACTATTAAAAACTATTAAACTACTTATAAATTTGTTAAAAAAAAACTATTGAACTATTTATAAATTTGTTAAAAATGTCCTAATAGCTACGGCCACTGTTCACATACTAGATACGACATGAGGATTATTTTTATATGGTCTTCAAAATATGCCACACATCTTTGTAAATGTCATATTACCTCATGTCTGTTAACGTGCCACACGTGTGTAACTTTTACCCGTTTTTTCAAAAATTTTCATACATTTCCATAGAGTGGTAATATAATATTTTTAATAAATTTAGAAAAAATAATATGATATTTGATTGGTTAAAAAGGGTAAAATATTATATGATAATAATTTAGAGGGAATTTGTATATTACCCCTAAATTGTATGACTGTCTAGTGGTAGACTTTAGAAGGGTTACGTGCTGCACACAACCAATAAAAAAAGCATGATAATTGTTCACGCCGAGAACTTGCTCTCCTTAATCTGCCCATCATCCATCGACATCCATTTAACTCTATTAACTTAATATATTTCTATAATTTTGAATTTTTTTTTCCAGTTTTCTTATTATTATAATAATTATTTTATAAAAGAACTATTCTATAATCAGATTCATCATACCTTAACTTTAAATTGGAATTATATATATACACACAAACTAATTATAATAGCTAATCCAAGAATGCAAATAATTATTCAATTATTGAATCTTTATCATTTGGTGTAGATTTGACAATTTTTGATTGGATTCAAATCCGTTTAAAAGTTATGCAAATTTTCTTAAAAAAATTCCAATGGTCTGAAAAATTTAAGATCGAACTCGACCGAAATCGAAAATTCAAAAAATGCATTCAAAAATACCTAAAATTTGAGCAGATCATATCCGAACCCATGACCCAGTACATCTCTGGCTCAATCTTCCCTTTTTTGTTACTCACCTTCTCATATGTCGTCCTCTCTGTCTCACTTTATATATTTTGTTGTTGGCCTCCTAGCTCTAGCGCTATCCTCGTCGATTCTTCCCTCACCTAAAAGTCATCTCATAACAACGATTTAAGATATGAGAGGAATTGTTAAGTGAGTTTTTCTGATATGTTCAAACCCGATTGGATCTATTTGTAAGATTAATTCAAGATCCTATCCAACACACAAACATAAACAATAAGAAAGACAATAATATAATTAAAATTTTTTATATAAATAAACATATAAAACTACAATATTACGTGATTTTACTAATATATAGTTTGGCTGGTTCAACGTTAGAAGTTTTTGAATATTGAAAAATAAATTGATATAATAGAGCTTTTATTCTAAAATGGAATTGATTAAACCAAACCAAATATATCGAATTATTTTTAACTCAGTTTGGTCTGATTTGGTTAAATTTTCAATATGATTTTTTAGTTCTCATTGATATGAGACTCAACTCAAGTCCACTTGAAAAAAAATGACTCAACTCAATAATGTCTAAAAAAATTCGAAATAAAAAATAATTTATCTGAATCCAAATCTACCCGATTCAATCTAGCATAATTGCTAGGTCTAATTTGATGCGACAAAAGAAACACATGTGTGAAATTAAGTTAAACCTTTTTAGGTATACATACTAAATTAATTACCGGTCAGATCTTAGTTTTAGCCAAATTTGGATAATTTGGTTTTTGATTGTTGCAATATCGGCAGTAAATCTAGGTGGAAGTCAATGGTTGAAAT
Organism: Excoecaria agallocha; assembly: GCA_037975025.1. Classification (NCBI taxonomy): domain Eukaryota; kingdom Viridiplantae; phylum Streptophyta; class Magnoliopsida; order Malpighiales; family Euphorbiaceae; genus Excoecaria; species Excoecaria agallocha. The sequence continues at coordinate 219,288 of JBBPFJ010000043.1, read as the reverse complement.
CTTGGTACATACTGTTCACAAAAGACTAGAAGAATAACTTCTTACTTTCTAAATCTTAATTTGACTTTAATATGTATATGATATTTATTCTTGACCCAATTCCTCTTTTTTTAGTAAATTGTTAATTTATGAAAAATTACTAATAATAAGAAATTAAGAAGATGATGTTTTTGTAAATTTCACTTCACTTAAGAAAATATGTATCTATTACAAGAAATCATTATTTTTCATTTACTTGATTTTTCTAAACCTGATTTTTACATATTTATATTTTCCTTTATCTTTTTTTTTAATTGAAAAGATGAAATTGTTAATAAGATACTTTCTTTTTTTGGTGTAAATTTATATTACAATAAATTTTTAAAGGATACTTTATTTGTAAATTTACGAAAAGTTTGACTATATTGTAATTATGATTAATGTGTACTCTCTTAAAAGAACTTCAAGGAGTGTGATGAAATATTCTTCTCTCTATCTGTTTTCTTTGTTTATAATACTTATTTTTATTTAAAAAAATGTAAGATTTAAGATTAAAAAAAAAAAGGAACAGCCTTTTCATTGTAATCAAAGACCGATTAAGAACAAGAAAGATGAGAGAAAAGTAATGTGATTAGATAAATGAGAATAGGTCAATGGCGCAAGAACTGAATGATTAGATACAAATTAATTGGCCTACTAATGCAATCAACCACCTTTCACAAAGATACTTATCCAATTTTTAATATTAAATATATGTCTCTACTGCATCATATGGATAAAAGTTTATTGTAATTAAGTGTGCATTGAGTGATGATAAACAGAAACAAGATGCATATATATATAAAGTTAATACATGATATCCTCCCAAACTATGATGATCATTTGTCGTATTATTTATTTGAATTAATCAAATATCATATTAGTTCTCTAAACTTGTTAAAAATAAAAATAATATCCTTATAGTATTAGAAATGCCATATTATTTCTTGATTTTATTAAAAAGTATCATATTTCTCCACAAAAGTATGGTTTTTAATTACCTTTCTTTGGTAAAATTCCACGTGCACCTGTAGGTGAATAATTTTACATTTTTAACAAATTTAGAGAGATATTCTAATATTCGATTAATTTAAAAGAGTAATCTATTAAACGATAATAGTTCAGGGAAATAATTTATGTGTTATCTGAAAAAATTAAACCTTAAACTTCACTTAATTACTTGGCATATGCTAGAATTACATTATTGGATTTGGAAAAAGAAATTAACTTAAAAGAAAATAATATTGTGATACAAACTGAAGTTTAAATAAGTCATTAAGTATCTAATAAGTGATAAGTTCAAAAATAAACAGATGGTGTAAATTAAGGATATAGAGTAGAAAAGAAAAGAAGAGTGGTTAAGTGTTAAGAATGGGAAGCCATGAGAGACGAAAGATAATGAAAGCTTGGCAATTATATAATTAAGCCAAAAAAAAAAAAAAAATAAAGAGGAGAAGCGCAGATTCCGTGGGGCAACAGCCTTGCACTCCAACCATATTTCTCTTAGTATTTAGAGATTCGTTGAGGCAAAGTAATGGGTTTCCTTAATTTCCTTTCTCTTTCATATTCTCTCACATTACACTCACCTTTTTCCTTTCTCTCCACTACCGTCTACCCCCATTTTTTTAGTCATGTGCTACTCCATTGTTTTATAATGAGAACTCATGTCTCGAGTTCTAACTCCTTTTATATATAAACTTAAAAGAATTGTGTCTATTTATTAATGGTTATTTGTGATTATAATCAAATTATAAATCTGTTTATGATTAAATTCATATAGACTTTAAAAAAATCATTTGAAATATTTTTAGTGATGTGAACAATCTTGCATTTAAGAAAAGAAAAATGAGCATAGTTTTTGTAAATTGCAATTTCTTGAAGAAGACGTGTGTGTGAGAGCTAGTTGTTAATAGATGACTGCCACTCACATGCACCCTTAATTCGTTCCTTCATTCATTCAATTTACCACAACTCTCTCCACTACTATATACAACATGCATCTCATTATCCATGAATTCCCTTTAATTTTTTTTCTTAAAATAAACAAATAAAAGGTTTATATTTGGTAATTAGTAAGGTTAAAATAAATTTCACATCTTAATCCAACAAATTAAAAATATACTCTATGTACTACTATTTTTTTAATAATTACATCTTTGAGGGTCAGGCTAAAAACATTATTTTCAGACTCTCGATTATTTAAATTGCATATCACAAAATTACTAAGATATATCATGTCTCTAAATTTAAGTAACTAAGTAAAAAGGATTATTTAACACTTCATTTACTTAGCCATGTAGTTTAATTTAAGAATTATAATGAAACATATACATTTGTAACTATAATTAATCTTATAAGGTGGTGGTGGGGGTGGTTGTGGCGGAGCCGGTGATGGTGGTGATAGGTTGTAGTTACTATTTGTTGTAAAAATATGGTTTTTAAGTGCGTTGGCAAAGTGTGAGAAAGAGAGTGTGAAACGGACTTGACATTAACAAACTTCTTCTCTCCACCGTTTCCACACTCTATTGTCTCTAAATTTATCATATTTTCAGTTACATTTGTTTGTTTTTGGATGTTGTTTTCTATTTGATTACTCTCTTCCAATTCCTAACTATAAATAATAAAAATTAAATAAAAAATTCCTATTTATAACTCTTTTTTCTTCGATTATTATCATTTTACTATTATGCAGACTTGTTCACACACTAATATACTGTCCTTTTGACTCCAGAAAAACTGTCACCCACCCAAATAAAACCATATCTCCATCACCTTTCTTTTCTTTTTTTCATACGCTATATATATACATTCCCACTCTCCTCTTCCTTGCTTCCTCCTACACCCATTTTCTCTCTCTTCTTTCTCTCTCAAAATATATACACATTATTTCTTCAGGTGGTGTAGGGTTAACAACAATGGAAGCTGCTGCAGACAATAACAATGAACTCTCCACCAATATTATTGTAAAGGGTAAGCGAACAAAGAGGCAAAGAGTTCAGTCCCCAATTCCTAATTTTCCTCGCACTTCGAGTTTTGATGACGGAGATTTTTATGATTCTGTTAAGAATAATAATCCATCCCCAACAAGTTCTCAAGAAGAAGAAGATATGGCCAATTGCCTAATTCTTCTTGCACAAGGTCGATTTAGGGATTCGCCTACTACTAATATTGCTATGGCCGCCGTGGGCGGCGGTGCCAACAACAGCAAATTCAATAGTAGAAGGTTCTTGGAAACCGGATCGGCTGGTGCGGGTAAGGCCGGGTACTACGTGTATGAGTGCAAGACCTGTTGTAGAACATTTCCTTCATTTCAAGCATTAGGTGGGCATAGGGCAAGCCATAGGAAGCCTAAAGCGATTCAAGACTATGATGAAAAGAAACAGCCAACAGTATCATCTGATGAAGAATTAGATGGGCATTATAAGGATATTTCTTCACTTGCTCTTCAATTGAGTAATAATATTCATGATAATATTAGTAATAATAATCAAGAACAAGGCTAAGGTTCATGAGTGTTCCATTTGTGGAGCTGAATTCACCTCCGGTCAGGCTTTAGGTGGCCATATGAGGCGCCACCGGGCACCAACAGCGGCGGCTCCGGCCAGTGGTAGTCATGCTAACTTGTCGACATTAACAAGCATGGCTATGGAATCTGAGGAAGCCAAGAAAGGAAGAAACCTAATTTCTTTGGATTTGGATCTGAATCTTCCAGCTCCAGATGATGAAAAAATCCCCTTTGCTTCAAAGCAAAACCAACAAGATCAGCAGCAAAAATCTCCTCTTGTATTTTCAAGCCCTACTTTGGTGGATTGTCATTACTAAAACATGGTTTTTTTGGTAAAACAAAAAAATTCTGTAACCCCGCATGTGTGTGTGTGTATATATATATATATATATATATTCTAAAAAACACTTGATCTCAAACACTGATATACTTTTTTTGTAAAATTGAAAAAATTAAAACATTATGGGATTCTTTTTATTCTTTTCATTCTTGATGATGTCAATTTAATTTTATCGTATATACATATAATTCATTGTAAAAGGATATATATAAGTTAATTATTTTATTTTGTGTTGTTCTGAAGGTTACTCTAATTTATGAAAAGTTCATTATGGTCATCTTTACTTAGTTTCCTTTTTATTAATTTTACCATTAATGTTTCTTCTATTATTGCTTACAAACTAAGACAGAAAAGAAATATTATTTACGTCATATATTTTATTTTATTTATTTTTAGTGGGAAAGAGGATGTATTAACACTTAAAAACGGAGTGATGTGTGTTTTTTTTGTCTGTGTTATTCACCTCTAACATGAACCAACAAAAGCCTGTTGGCTTAGGTTTTATTGTTTCATTTATACGTATATAGTTGGGTGGCAAGAATAGAATAAAAGGAACAAGGAAAGTCGGTAAGTAACTAAACGTCCCTTATGGATCCCTTTTCTCTTAAAATAACAAATTGCTTTTTCTAAAAAAAGTTAACCCCTACTTAGCTATTTTTGTTCTTTTCTTGGATTGGTCCACCTCCTTGTTAGTTGCTAGCGGACTCAATCCCACCTAACTAATATCTTCAATCATCCTCTACTTCATCACCTACATACCTTAACATGCACTTCCACTAATACATTTTAGGTTTTTACCTCATCATTTTATATCTAAATTTAACATGTTTAATCATTTCAGTAGTTTAATTATTTGAAATTTTATAAATATACATGAATCAATTTAATTAGTTGTTGTTAGATATATTTTGTTGATATGGTGTAAGTCTTATATAAGTAACACGAACCGTTATATCAGTGCCATAAAATGCATATTTTTTTTTAACTATTAAAGTACTCAATTGATTACATATATCAATTTTAAGCGGCTTTGCACGTGCATATATATTAGTCTTTCTTAAAGAAAGAAATGAAGAAAAAACCGCCATTGTGTATGTTGTTATAAAAGAAAAGTTGAAATTAATTAGTGTTTACCTTAGTTCTACTTTTTTTTTAATGACTTAAACATGTTCAATTCACTTTCAAAAACACAATATAATACTCTTAATAATTCCTTATATCGCTAGAAAGATGCTTATGTATAATAATATAATGAATCTTCACGTGCTTTTTTTTTTGGGACTTTGATAATATAATGATTTTTTTTTATATATTTTTCTTGTTGTCTATAACAAAATAGGAATATATTTATAGTTTGGTAATTTCCGGCGACATTAAATTACATCTTAAACCAATAAGTTTTAACTTACTAGCAATGATTATCATTCCTGTGTTAGAATTGTGAAATCTCGAATTCCAGCCAAATAAACAAAAAAAGAAATCAAAGTAGATCTTGAAAAGCTAGAGTGCAAAATCATGCTAAATATTTAGTAGAAAAAGCATGTGGAAACACAAAGATCACTACAAAAAAATTGTAAATTTGCAATAGCAATAGTGTTGGAATCAAATAAACAGTTGCTAATTATTAGCTGGAAATATCTGCGCCATGTTTTGCGACGGAATTAGCGACAACTATCAGTCACTAATTTTGGAGGAAAATTTTGTGTCCCTTTTTGTGACGGTTTAGCGACTGACAATTCTGTCGCTAATAGTATTATATTTCAGTGAAGAATATTAGCGACGACATTATGTAGTCGCAAACAGAATAAAAAATATATTTTTTTTATTTCATTCACGTGATTTTTGTACATTTTCAAGTAATTTTAATATATATAATGTAAAATGAATATTTTGTTTTGGAATAGAAATGTGTAAATTATATTATGATTTAATAATTTTTTATCAATTATCCAAAAATCTAAAGTTATTTATTTGGAAAATTTACATTTATAATAATAATAATAAACTATTTGTTACAATTATTATATAATTACATTAAGAAGATTAATAAAAAATTATTTGTAAAATAGTAATATAAAATTTACTATCTCATTTAAAATAATTATGAAAAATTTTGTAATTTATTTTTATTTTGTAAAATTTCGATCAAATATTAAATTATTATAAATTCTAATTATATATATTTACTGCATTTAACACTCTAAAAATTTTGATATTTTAAATAATAGTATAAGAAATTAAGAATTTACCAAAGATCAACTTTTGACCTGAAAATAGTTAATAGTCAATTTTGATTAAGTAATTAAGTCATAAATGAAGATAATTAAGGTGCTTAAATTGGATCAGTATTGAATATGGGTATTATTTAAACTCTAAAATTCAAGCAATGAAAATTTATTTTTGGCTAGATGATTTGAGATTCAGAATTTATCGGAGATAAATGAAATAAATATACGATAAGTAAAGGTAATGAATTTATATATATATAATAATATTGAATAGACATTAATTATAAAATTAATTTTTATAATTAATAAATATTCAATATGTGTGTACATATATGGATACGAATAAAAAACTTTAGATAAATATATTTACGAAATTATTCCTTATTTAACTGATATTGGACAAATACAAATAGGGACATTTTTACCCTTTGGAAACCCTAATTATCCCTTCTCTCTTTACCTCACCCCTCTTTTCTTTTCTAAGTTAGAGCCACCATCTCCTACCTCATCCATTCTTCATTTCCCTCATCTTGGAAATAAGCTTCTTCTTTTTCCTCCAACGAGTCGCGACGGTAAATGGCGACACGACCTGCACCGGCCAACTTACAGCTCTAAGATGAGTATGAGGTACCCTTTGTCCAGTCTTCAGGTACCCTTCTCAATTCATTGAAGGTTCGTGCCCCATGCTCTTTATTTCCTATAATTTCTCATAATTTTTGATATTATTTCGGATTTATGGGTGGATTTTGATTCATATAAATATTTTATTTATTTATTTATTTCTAGTTATAGACCTCCAATAATCTATAGCATTGGCGGTTCGAATTTCTTGAACCACTAATTTGATGCTAACCAAGTCCCTTCTCCTTTCCCTCAATCTCTTTGTATTAATCTATCTTTTCTATGCTTGTTTATTTGGCATGGGTTTGCAATTTGGCTTCATTTTACATTTGGTTATGTATAAGGTTTTTCAGAAAATCTTAGGATCTGGATTTTTCACTTTACTGGTGTTGCATTTGGTTAATTTTTGCATTTGGGATGGTTAGCCGGTAGATATTTGGAAATCATTCACCTACATTGTTGCCTTGCTTAAGATACCTGGGATTCCATTATCTTATTTTGGGACTGGAGCTTTAAAATGCTAAGGTTTTACTTTGGGATTCCATTATTTTTAGGGATTTAAAATGCTAGGGTTTTGCTCTTAAGTCATAAAATATTTCTTGGTATTTTTTTAAATTTGTATTATCGAATTATGATAGGTTTTGAAAAATATTTTGGAGGATTGTGAGACAAAGTGGCAGTAGTAGGAGTAAGAATGTTGGATTTGAGTTTTGAAATCAATAATGATGTGGTTGATTAGAACAGAGATGTTGATGGCCTTAGTTGTTATAGGATTGGATATTAGCTAGAAGATGGAGAGAGATTTGATGGGGATTTAATTGAACCCATAGTCTCACTAGACTGCGTATAGTATTAGTAGGGTATCGTTCCAAAGGGAATGGGGTAAATTTTATATTGATGTAACAACAAGTAAATGGATAGGTATTAATTTCCATTAAAATCATGCCATTAGTGTAAATACTAAACTACTTAAAATATATTAAGTTAATTTTGGATAATAGATTACTTAAAAGATGAGATGGACATACATTATAAAAACAAGTTCATCTTTGAATTAATTAGCAATTGTATGAATGATATGAATGGAGAATTTAGCCAAGATTCTTTAAAGCAATTCTCATTGTCAATAAAGAGTATTCTTACTTAGAGTCTATAAGCATTCTCATGTCATTATAGAGATAAATAAAAACCTTGAAGTTCTATGCCAATTCTTTAACCCCTTAAAGTGAATTCCTTATCTCTAAGTGAATTCAATGCTTTAAGTAAATTCATTTAACTTTCCATCAAAGAATTCCAACTCTCATTGTGAATTAAATGACTAACATACTTAATATGGTGATCAAGCATACTAAGCAAATCAAAGCACTTAAACAAACTTAAATCATACTTCATACATAAAGAAAATAAACATTCATAGCACAAAGATAAGTAGATGAATAACAACTTAAATTACATAGTTATAATGTATCAAAAGAACTTAGCCATAAACAAAATTACAATAAAGATGAAATAAGAGACAAGAAAACATCACTCCCCAGAGTTTACTTTCTATTTAAATCTTATGATAAATCTCTTATTTCTTTGGCTTTGCTCTTTTGTCATCCCTTGAAAACTAAGTAAAAACAGAAAAACCAAAAAAACCTAAAAAATAAATGTTCTTAAGAAAACAGTAAAAACGTTCTTTAATTTTTCTCTATCTAATCCCCAAATCTAGAGTTTTTCTCCCATATATATATGTCTTGACTCTACAGGTATGTCCCTTAATAAGTCCATGAAAGGTTGCCTCTGAATGGACACAATGTATGGCTGAAAACTCAAGTGCAGAAAATACAACGTTTGGGAAACAGCGCCTTGTCCGACTCGTGAACACCCTCACGAGTCGTGATTTTATGCTGCTTTTCTGGACTCATGATCTGCATCCCGACTAGTGAAACTGTGTCCTGAGTCGTGATTTTGTGCTGCTTTCCTTGCCGAGTCGTGACTCCCTTCATGACTCGTGAACTCTTCCTGGGACTTGTGAAATTGCTTGCTCTTTCTTCTTCACTCCTTCTCCACTCGTGATGCTCTTCACTACTCGTGAAATATTTCTTCGAAATTTCACCATCTTCTTCCTTTTCTTCACACTTCACCATGATTTGACCTAAAAACAAACATAAACACATAAATTGGACATAAACACATAAAAACACATATAATATTACATACTTACTACATAAATAAGAGAAAAACACACATAAAAAGATAGACATTTTACATGACATCAAATTCCCCCATCCTTAAACCTTGCTTGTCCCCAAGCAAGAGAAAAGTGAGAAAATTTAATCTCAAGTCAAACTAAGTAAGTTACATTATAAAGCATTGCTCAATTGTCACTTAAGATAAGATTGATATGAATTCAAACACCTTAACACTCAAAATATTAGTACATCAAGACTTAAAACATGCATCTTAAATCATCAAGTCATCCAAATTTACTAAATTCAACATTAAGAATTTAAAGTCTCAAGACTAACCATGCTCAATAGAGAATAGTGATCATAAAGCCTAAGATCCTAAGACTATAGTTGCCTTTTTGGACAATTAAAAAGCACACTTATCTTTAAACCCATCTCATGGCATTTTTAGACTATGTTTTTCATCTTTTTCTTTTCTTTTGCGTGGGTATATTTTTAAACTTTATCCCATGAATAGCAAGAGAATGTAGTAATGGGTGCATTTTACGCTCCATCCCATACTTAATTAAGCTTTTGAGTATGCATCTTGCTTTATTTTATTTATTTTCATTATTTTTTTTTATTTTTTTCACTAGTTCTCATCCATTATTGAAAAGCTAAAGGTAAGTATTATGGCTATAGTTTCCATGAGGCAACTAAAATCCAAAAATCTTAAGCTAAATGATAAAATTCTAACCTTAAAGCATAGTTAATGAAGAGACTAAATAACCTAAAATGTTAAAAGAAATAAAAAGAGATGACTTAAAAACAAAAAACTCATGCAAAAAGATCTTGAAAAACTAATAAAATGAGTATAAAGGCAAATGAATCTTTATAACAACCTATATTACATACACTATGAGCAACACTTATAACAAAACTCGATATAAAAGTTAGTCTAAATAAAGAAAAAGAGAAACAAACACACAAAGGCTCTCCCACACTTAGAACACACATTATCCTCAATGTGGGGAAACAAAACAAACACACAAACAAACAAAAAAAAGAAAAGCATAAATAAACAAAAACAAAAGCATAGAGGAAAGAAAAAATCCCCTCAAATCATGGTGAAGTTGGAGGCGAAACAACCACATAGCCCGATTGGGTAATGAAAGCATCCACCTTGTGCTCAAGGCGGCGTTGACTATTAACTAATTGAGTGGTGGTTTGCTCCAAGGAAGCCAATTGACTTTGGATGGCTGATTGACCATGTAGCAACTGATTAAACATAGAAGTGGTGACTTTCGAAGAAAATCCAGCAGTCGGTGTGAAAACAGGTGAATGGCTAGGTGTACCCGCCATAGGATCATCACTAGGCTCTTGCTCCATTGGCCTTGACTCTTCTGAAGTACTTTCCATATTAGCCACCTGTGGAGTAGAAGTACTAGGAAGTTCCTTCCAACAAGAACGATATATAGGTGGTATGTAATGAAAAGAATTGTTAGTGACTTCACCTCTTATAAACAAATGCTTTGAAAAATATAGGCATGGAAGTACACCATCATAAACACGAAAATCAACATCAATACCCCTAGCAATAGCAGCAATAACATATCCATGTGTAATAGGGGACTCCAGACGATTAACACAATTCAACAATTGCTTGAAAATCCAATAAGACCAACATATAGACTTATGGTTATGCACACACCACATCAAGAAAAGTTCATGACTTGAAACTCTATTAAATTCATGCTTGTTAAAAACAATGGAGGCAAGAATCTTATGTAAAATTCAGTATTTCAAGTCCGATATAAACATGGATTTGGCATCTCTAGCCCTATAAGGTGTAGTCAAACCAGTAAGAAAGTTCCAAAACTCATTTGGCCTATAACTCTTAGGAGGAGTACATAATCCATTTGGGCTAAAACCAAAGATTCGATGCATCATGAAATAAGTAAGAGTATGATCAACACCATTCAAATGAAAGTCTATAAGCCTAGGATTATCAGCATTTTCTTTAAAATTTGTGTAAAACTCCAAGACTAAGTCAGTGTAGAACTGCTCATGCATATTAACAAACCTCAAGAGACCACATTCAGACAACATTTCATTCACTTCGTCAAGAATACCCACACTTTCAAGCAAAGAGTTAGGAAAATACTTACATTGATAATGTGCTCTATCTTTTAAAACAAGGAACCTGTTACCTTCATGAATAGAGGAAAGAGGGAATGGTGAACCAAAGTCTGTCTGCAAGCTCTGAAGTGGTGGTTCATCTCCTCCTTGCTGACCCCTTGATGCTGAAACATTCTTTGTCCTTACCATTGTTGTTAAAGAGAAAATGAAACAGAGAAAAGAAAAAGAAGATGCTGGAATTTGTGTAACGACTCGTGAGGACAATCACTTGTGTGTGTGTAATGTGGCTGTAACGTGAATGCAAGGAAAGGTAAAGAGAAGAAGAAGAAGAAGAAGAAGAAGAAGAAAAAGAAGAAGAAGAGAAAAACAAATAGACAAAAGAAAATAGAAGTTACAGGTGGAAGATCAAGAAGTTACGAGAAGAATAAACGAAGAGAGAATGTAAAAAAAATGAAAAGGAAACCAACGACAGTTTTTATAGAAGAATAAGGGAAAAATGAAAAGGTATGTCATTTAAAAAAAATCCTAATTTGAAATTATAACTGTTCCCCCCCACGTAATGGAAGTTAATTAATGATGTTAAGCAAATTAAAAACCGCTAATACTCCTAATTAGAAGAAATAAAAGTAAAATAAAGAAATAAAAATGGAATAGAAATAAAATTAGAAAGGTAAAATCGCGACTCGTAACTTGTGGAACAAAGCTTCACGAGTCGGCATGTGCCTCACGACTCGTGAAAGAAGGAGGGATAGACAACAATGAAAGCCTCACGAGTCGGTATGTACTTCAAGACTCGTGAGCCCTGCGCCTCTGCATTACTCGTGAAGATGTTCATGAGTCGTGAGTCTGCTCATGACTGAAAGGATGAAGCCTCTGTATTACGCGTGAACACAGTCATGACTAGTGATTCTGCTCATGACTAAAGAAATAAAGCCTCTGTAACACTCGTGAACATAGTCACGACTAGTGATTCACTCGTGAACATGATGCAATTCTATAATTTTATGAAAAATCCGACCAAACTGGAGCCAAAAATTAAAGTAACAAAGAAGAATAAGCTAAGGAACATAAAAACTATATAAAACATATAATGTAGTCTACAATCAAACCATAAAATAAAGAAATTCAAACTAAAAGAACTAAAAAAATCATATTAAAAGTAAAAAGAAAAATTCATCAAAGAAACTTTGTGAGTAGGAACCAATGCATCACCAATGAAATAAGGCTTTAATCTATGTCCATTAACCTTAAAAATTTCCCCTTTATCATTAGCAATATCTACAGCCCCATAAGTAAAAACTTGAACAACTTTGAAAGGTCCCGACCATCTAGACTTTAATTTTCCAGGAAAAAGCTTCAATTGAGAATTATACAACAAAACCATGTCACCAACTTGAAATTCTTTCTTTAGTACATGTTTATCATGCCATGATTTAGTTATTTCTTTATATAACTTTACATTTTCATAAGCATTCATACAAAGTTCCTCTAACTCTTGTAATTGAAGCAATCTCTTCCTACCAACTTGTTGCATATCAAAATTTAACACCCTAGTGGCCCAATAAGCTTTATGTTCAATCTCAATCGGCAAATGACAAGACTTACCATAAACCAATTGATAAGGTGTAAGACCTATAGGAGTTTTGAAAGCTGTTCTATATGCCCAAAAAGCATCATCTAACTTAAGTGCCCAATCTTTTCTTGACCTAGAGACAGTTTTCTCTAAAATCCACTTAAGCTCTCTATTGCTAATCTCAACTTGTCCACTAGTTTGGGGATGATAAGGTGTAGCAATTTTATGAGTCACATTATATTTTCTCAATAATTGCTCTATAACTTTATTGCAAAAATGAGACCCACCATCACTAATAATGGCCCTAGGTATTCCAAATCTAGGAAATATAACTTTCTTAAGCATCTTCTTAACCACCTTGGCATCATTTGTAATGGTTGGAATTGCTTCCACCCACTTAGATACATAATCCACCATAACTAAAATATACCTATTCCCTAAAGAACTAGGAAATGGTCCTATAAAGTCCATACCCCAAACATCAAATAATTCAACCTCTAAAATACCATGTAAAGGCATTTCATTCCTCCTAGACAAATTTCCCATTCTTTGGCACTTATCACAACTTAATACAAAGTCCTTAACATCCTTAAACAATGTAGGCCACCAAAAACCAGCTTGTAAAACCTTAGAAGCTGTCTTAGAAACCCCAAAGTGACCACCTACAACATAAGAATGACAATGAGCTAATACTTCACCAACTTCTTCATTAGGAAGACACCTCCTAATCAATCCATCAGCACATCTCCTATATAACAAAGGCTCTTCCCAATAGTAAAACTTCACATCATGAAGGAATTTCTTCCTTTGCCTATAATCTAAACCATAAGGAAGCATTCCACTTACTAGGTAGTTTGCTATATCAGCAAACCAAGGAGTTTCCTTGGAAACTATACTAAAAAGATGTTCCCCATGAAAAGCTTCATCAATAGGTACCCCATCATCATTATCTTGCAAAACACATTAGGTCAGCCTAGATAAATGGTCCGCAACTAAATTCTCCTTCCCCTTTTTATCTCTTATTTCCCAATCAAACTCTTGTAACATTAAAATCCACCTTAACAACCTAGGCTTAGCATCTTTCTTACTCAAAAGGTACTTAAGGGCAGCATGATCAGAATAAACAATGACTTTTTGCCCTACAAGATAAGCCCTAAATTTATCAAAAGTATACACAATAGCCATGAGTTCTTTTTCAGTTGTGGAGTAGTTAATTTGGGCATTATCTAGTAACTTACTAGCATAATAAATAACAAAAGGCTTTCCATCAATTCTTTGGCCTAAAACAGCCCCTACCGCATAATTACTAGCATCACACATCAATTCAAAAGGTTGATCCCAATTTGGTGGTTGCAACACCGGTGAAGTGACAAGAGCATGTTTAAGAGTTTCAAAAGATTTAAAATATGCCTCATCAAAATGAAAATCAACATCTTTACCTAGCAACATGCATAAGGGTTTAGCTATCTTAGAAAAATCTTTCATAAACCTCCTATAAAAACTAGCATGGCCTAGAAAGCTTCTAACATCTCTAACATTTTTAAGAGGAGGCAAATTAGCAATTATTTCAATTTTAGCTCTATCAACTTCAATCCCCCTATTAGAAACTAAATGTCTTAAAACAATGCCCTCTTGAGCCATAAAATGACATTTCTCCCAATTTAAAACCAAACCATGCTCCATACATTTATCAAGTACCTTAGAAAGATTAGATAAACAATCCTCATAATTAGTGCCATACACACTAAAGTCATCCATAAAAACTTCTACACATTGATCAATAAGATCACTAAAGATAGAAAACATGCATCTTTGAAATGTAGCTGGTGCATTACACAAACCAAAAGGCATTCGTCTAAATGCAAAAGTTCCATATGGGCATGTAAAAGTTGTCTTAGATTGGTCATGTGGATGAATTGGTATTTGATAGAAACCACTCAACCCATCTAAGTAGAAAAAGTAAAAAAAATTAGCCAATCTTTCAATAACTTGATCAATAAAGGGTAAAGGAAAATGGTCCTTTCTTGTAGCCTTATTTAACTTCCTATAGTCCACACACATACGCCAACCCATGATAGTCCTAGTAGGAATTAAATCATTGCTATCATTACGAATTACAGTTAAACCACCCTTTTTAGGGACAACTTGAATTGGGCTCACCCACTTACTATCACTTATAGAATAAATTACGCCATTATCAAGCAATTTAATTATTTCTTTCCTCACAACCTCTTTAAGAGTTGGATTAAGCCTTCTTTGACCCCTCAATAGAGGGCTTAGAATCCTCCTCTAACAAAATTCTATGCATGCAAACCTTAGTGCAATCCCTTTTAAATCATTAATTGAATATCCCATAGAATTTCGATGAGCAAGTAAAATATCACGTAAGGCGTCCACATCATGCTTACCAATTGATGAATTAAAAATAAATGGCAATTGAGAATTTGCATCTAGAAATTTGTACCTTAAGCTTGTTGGTAGTGGCTTGAGTTCAAGCTTGATTTCCTCCTTAGATGTCTTTGATGACATATCCTCATCCTTTCTCAAAGACTCAAATTTTGAGAATCTTCCTTGGGAAGGATATGAGGCAACTTGCAAAACTTCGTCACAACTTTCATTCAAACAATAAGGTGCATTAGGGTTTTGACTCACACAATCATGCATAACACCATCAATACATTCATCAAGAATATCATAAGAATCAATTATATTTACCACCTCTATTGGTGAAGATTTAATCATGCCAAAAACATTAAACTCAATTCTTTCACCATTAACCTCAAGAGATATTTTACCATTTTTCATATCAAAAATAGCCCCAGCAGTAATTAAGAAAGGCCTACCAAATAAAATAGAAATTTCAGGATCTTCATCCATTTCTAACACAACAAAATCAGCAAGAATCACAAATTTACCCACTTTGGTTGGAATATTTTCTATAGGGTGTGAAATAGATTTATTCGCCATTGATAAGCACATATTAGTAGGCTTTAACTCACCCAAATCAAGCTCTTTATAAATTGAGTAAGGCATAAGACTAACACTAGCACCCATATCACATAGGGGCCTTATCAAAATATATACCACCTATAACACAAGGAACCGTAAAACAAATCGGATCCTTTAGCTTAGGTGGATATTTAGAATACAGAGCCTTAGACTCTTCTACCAAAGAAACATAACCATAATCTTCAAGCTTACCCTTGTGACTCATAATTTCTTTTAAAATTTTTGCCCATGAAGGGCATATCCTTAATGGCATCCACAAAGGGTTATAGTTATAGTAAGTTCCTTCAAATAATTCAAAAACTTTCCAAATTGCTTATCAAGATTTCTTTTAATGAGTCTTTGAGGAAATGGCAAAACATTCAAATTAACTTTAGGTTCATCTTCCCTAGACGAGGTTATCTTTTCCTTAGGTTCATTAAGCTTATTATCATTTTCACTTGCATCCAAAACATGATCATCATTCACTATAAGATTCTCATCACTTTTACTATAACTATCAATCTTTTTCCCACTCCTTAACATAATGGACTGAACCGATTCATGAGGCAAAAACTCAGGTTGACTTGGTAACTTGCCTAAAGGTTTAGCACTAGAAGTGTCTTGTTGAGCCAATTGGTTTTCAAGCTTATTATGAGTGATAAGTTGATCAATTTTAATGTTTATTTGCCTAAATTGTTCCTCATTTTGCTTGTTAGTAGTCATTTGATGATTAACAAATTGCTCCATCAAATTCTCTAAATGGGATTTAGGTTGTTGGGAGTTAAAAGGTAGCTTATTTGGAAAAGGTGATGGGTTAGGTAACTTGTTCATATGATTATGATTATTATTATTATTATTAGGAGGGTTCAATTGGGCATTTTGGTTAGACCAAGAAAAACCGGGATGGGTTCTCCATTGTGGGTTGTAATAATTAGAATTTTGACCCATCCTTTGATTATAGTTCCCTTGAACAAAACTTACATCCTCACTAGACCCCTCACTACAATTAACATACATATGAGGTCCACCACATTTCTCACATACATGACTAACATTTTCAACATTGGAATGAGAATTACTTACCATTTTCGTTAAAGCTTCTACCTTAGCCGTCAAAAGATTAATGGAATCCAATTCCAACAACCCCTTAGCCTTAGCCATAGTGGGTTCTTCTCCCATGTAGCCTTGTGAGGCTAACTCTTTCAACAAAGTTTCAGCTTCCTTAGCAGTCTTTTCCAATCATTTACCACCTGAAGCAGCATTAACAATATTTCTATTTTCCTCCATTAACCTATTGTAAAAGATTTGAGGAATCATCCAATTCGGCAAGCCATAATGAGGACATTGCCTTTGAAGTTCCTTAAATCTTTCCCAAGAGGTATAAATGGTTTCATTAGGCAATTGTTTAAATGTAGATATTTGATTTCTAAATTTTGCCGTTTTATGTGGTGGAAAATACTTATGAAGAAAAGCTTGTTTTAATTGGTCCCATGTAGTAATTGTCTCACTAGGTATACTAGCAAGCCAAATTTGAGCCTTTTCTTTTAAACAAAACGGAAAATAACCTAAGTCTAATGGCATCATTACTCACTCCATTAATTTTAAATGTAGCACACATTAAGAAAAGCAAGGATATGAGCATAAGGGTCTTTCCCTTGCAAACCTCCAAATTGGTTATTTTGCACCATTTGAATGACAGCCGGCTTGATCTCGAAATTGTTATTAGCAATAGCCGGTGCCACTATTCCTCCAAAACTTTTCGAAATATTCGGCATCGCAAAATCACCAAGAGTTCTCCTTTCTTCACCCGCTATAATTGGAAAATTATAACCTTCCTCCAATTTAACACTTTGTTCTCCTTCTACTTGCAAACTAAATTCCTCTTGTAGCTTCCTTCTAAGTTCCCTACACAATTTAAAAATACCTTTAGTCTAAAACTTATTACAAAAATTCTAATACTAAAACAAACAAAACGCCAAATAAAATTTCATACATCAAAATATCTATCATACAATCCTAAAACATCCACTCTTTTGTATCATTCAATAAAAATTCATTCACGCCGCTCCCCAACAACGACGCCAAAATCTGATGGGGATTTAATTGAACCCTTAGTCTCACTAGATTGCGTATAGTATGAGTAGGGTATCGTTCCAAAGGAAATGGGGTAAATTTTATATTGATGTAACAACAAGTAAATGGATAGGTATTAATTTCCATTAAAATCATGCCATTAGTGTAAATACTAAACTACTTAAAATATATTAAGTTAATTTTGGATAATAGATTACTTAAAAAATGAGATGGACATACATTATAACCAAATAAAACAAGTTCATCTTTGAATTAATTAGCAATTGTATGAATGATATGAATGGAGAATTTAGCCAAGATTCTTTAAAGCAATTCTCATTGTCAATAAAGAGTATTCTTACTTAGAGTCTATAAGCATTCTCATGTCATTATAGAGATAAATAAAAACCATGAAGTTCTATGCCAATTCTTTAACCCCTTAAAGTGAATTCCTTATCTCTAAGTGAATTCAATGCTTTAAGTAAATTCATTTAACTTTCCATCAAAGAATTCCAACTCTCATTGTGAATTAAATGACTAACATACTTAATATGGTGATCAAGCATACTAAGCAAATCAAAGCACTTAAACAAACTTAAATCATACTTCATACATAAAGAAAATAAACATTCATAGCACAAAGATAAGTAGATGAATAACAACTTAAATTACATAGTTATAATGTATCAAAAGAACTTAGCCATAAACAAAATTACAATAAAGATGAAATAAGAGACAAGAAAACATCACTCCCCAGGGTTTACTTTCTATTTAAACCTTCTGATAAATCTCTTATTCCTTCGGCTTTGCTCTTTTGTCATCCCTTGAAAACTAAGTAAAAATAGAAAAACCAAAAAAAACTAAAAAATAAATGTTCTTAAGAAAACAGTAAAAATGTTCTTTAATTTTTCTCTATCTAATCCCCAAATCCAGAGTTTTTCTCCCATATATATATGTCTTGACTCTACAGGTATGTCCTTTAATAAGTCCACGAAAGGTTGCCTCTGAATGGACACAATGTATGGCTGAAAACTCAAGTGCAGAAAATACAACGTTTGGGAAACAACGTCTTGTCCGACTCGTGAACACCCTCACGAGTCGTGATTTTATGCTGCTCTTCTGGACTCGTTATCTGCATCCCGACTAGTGAAATTGTGTCTTGAGTCGTGATTTTGTGCTGCTCTCCTTGCCGAGTCGTGACTCCCTTCATGACTCGTGAACTCTTCCTGGGACTCGTGAAATTGCTTGCTCTTTCTTCTTCACTCCTCCACTCGTGATGCTCTTCACTACTCGTGAAATATTTCTTCGAAATTTCACCATCTTCTTCCTTTTCTTCACACTTCACCATGATTTGACCTAAAAACAAACATAAACACATAAATTGGACATAAACACATAAAAACACATATAATATTACATACTTACTACATAAATAAGAGAAAAACACACATAAAAAGATAGACATTTTACATGACATCAAGATTCTTGAATGATTTTTGGCTTTAATTAGGTATAATCTTTTGCTTTTTGCCCAATAATATAGTATAATGATTGTGCTTTTCCTTTTAAAAAAATATAAGAAAAATCACATTTTAGAATGCTGATTTTTGCACTTATATAAATTGTTGGTAAGAATTAAAATACAGGTGTTATTAATATCATATTAGGTCAATGATGTGAAATCAAACTGAAAATGATATTAAAAAAAGGAGCATTTAATTAAAAAGAAGAAAGAAAAAATTCGGTGGGAGGGGAATCTGAAAGCAATCTTAGTTGGCTAAAGAAAAAAAGGCATGAAAGGAAAATGGTGCACATTTTGTGGTGGATCTTTGTCAAACTTATAATATAATATAATATAATATAATATAATATAATATAATATAATATAATATAATATAATATAATATAATATAATATAATATAATATAATATAATATAATATAATATAATATAATATAATATAATATAATATAATATAATATAATATAATATAATATAATATAATATAATATAATATAATATAATATAAGAAAAAGATCTTTGCATTTCCATTTGCATGTGAAGAGCTTGAGCAGTCTGGAAATTAAACTTGAAGTTGCAAAGTAGCAGGCTTAAATTCAGCTTTTTGATTGTTTAGTCTGAGATCTATTACATATGTAGCTAGTTCATATTTACTTTGTTTGGATTTTGGTTCAGATTTTTGTTTGACTTTGCATTATATCTCTTATATTATTTAGGAAAAAAAAGTTTGATTAGGATTTAGTTTGAAATTTGATATGTTAGAGACAAAGGAAGTGTAGGGTTAATATCTAAACAAGAAAGAATTTAACCTTTCAATTGAATTTCTTTTATGTTGTCTTCCTATGATTATGTGTACATGTGTGTGTGTGTTATCAATTGCATATACAATATCAATTATCTTTAGTGATGCTCATATAATGATTAAGATTGCATTCCAGTGATTATACATATTCTTACATGCTATCATGATAAAAACTTTAATTTAATGATGTCACATAAATATATAATTCCTAGCATGATAATGAATGTATTTCAAAATTACACATACACATATAGGAAATGCATTAAAAAAAATCCATAGATCTAAAGCATGACATTATATTAAGTAACTTATTTTGGTTTAACTCCACTGAATAGTACTTACTCAAGGTTAATCTGGGATACCAAAAATTCCAAAATAGAAAGTTTATGTTTGTAATATATATATATATATATATATATATATATATATATATATATATATAAAGGGCATATGATGAGGTGATGTTTCCTTGTAAAGTGCCAACTAATACCATTTATTTTTATTTGTATTTTCCCGACCGATTGGTAAATAACCATGTTCATTGTTCAATGTGTTCCCTATCATAATTAGGGGAAAATAATAAGTCAATTCATGTAGTGTTTTCTAGACCTCAAACTTGATTAGTTGATATAAGAGAGTATTTCGGGTCTTCTGCTCTTCACTATGAGGGCTTTGGATAAACTTAGCCTAAACATCCAGCAAACTGTGATTAGCTGCTTCAATGGCCTAGACATTTGCCACCAATGGTAAGAAAATACTTGTTTTACTTTTTTTTTTCTTCTAAAAGCATATAGTAAAATTTTTATCGAGTCTAGCGAAGTGAGATTGGAATGGAATTGTAGGAAAAAAATAATGCAGGATAAAAATATTATGTATGAGCAAATCTAATTCATATGATATGAGATGATTTTTATGTAGGATGCTTAACACTGTTTCTACACTTATTGTTGTTTGCACATCAAGCTAAGGCATTGGACATGACTTAATGCTATGCTCTCTTTAGATTATATTTAACTATCATGTAAAGTTAGACGTGATTATAAAGCATAATAACTATGCTTTTGGTGTTGATATCTGGATTGACTTTGAATTGCAGTTTGGTTACATTGTGTTGACAATTTCTGCTGGTATTATGGACCATGAAGAGGCTAGAAGAAAAAATGTTGGTGGCAAAGTGCTTGGTTTCATTTACTAGGCTAAGCTATTTGTATTTTTTTATTCTACCTTGAGGGAATTTTGTTGAACTTTTGTCCCTCACTTCTTTTAGAATTTAGAATTTTAGTTAACTTATTTTTTTTATTTTAAGTACTTTTTAATAACTATACATTTTAATGTATAAATTTAATATAATTTTATGGTATAGTATTTTTTAAAATAATATTTTGGAGAATTGTTATTTAAATAATTAAATTTTGACTATTATAAATAATAATAATAACAACAATAAAATTAATTTTGAAATAATAATAATAATAATAATAATAATAATAATAATAAAATATTATAAATAAATTGTGATGGTATTTGGGTCTCTAATTTCCATTTTTATTTGAATTTACAATTGTTTTTTTGTGATACAATTTCGCAACGAAAATTTTTATCGCTAATAATTAATATTATATTTGTGGTGATTCAATTTAAAATTCATTTAGCGACAGTTATATCCCTTTTCATGACTATGTTTTCTATTGCAAATTTAGTGATTGTTTTCTATTTCAGTCGCAAATAATTTCACGATTGTTTGTCACATAGTCGCTAAAAAATATTCACGACAGAAAATGGTCATTTAATGACAGAAAGTGCCATCACGAATTGATAGTTTTTTTTTGTAATGGATAATATCCATTAAATTAAGACTAATTAATAAGTAGACAAAATAATAACTTTGTACCAAATCCTTGTCCATGTATTTTGTGGACTTATTTTAATCACAATTAGCTTTTCTTAAGAAAAATTAGATGTTTGTCTACATCACTAGCTAATTAGTGAGAGAGAGAGAGAGAGAGAGAGAGAATACTGTTTGTGTTAATTTGAGAGTTTGGTTAATTTATTTAAGTTGCATAAATGATATGCAAGTTGTGAATTAGTGATTTTTTGGAGCTAGTATATATCCGTGGTCAGTTTTCATAAATAATTTAATAGATGGGTATAACGTATATTATGGTAAATGATGACTGCTCAAAAATTCCAAGCTTTTGATTAAAGAGTCACTTAAGAACACAAAATTCCGGTGAGGTTCCAACAAGGGAGATTTCGACACTTAAATCAGGGATTGTGAAGAAAAAGATAAGGGAAAATTATGAGAAGGAAATAACATAACTTAATCTCTCGATTAGCCCTTTATGTAGAGGCAACTAATAGAGTTTAAGTGTATGTATGAATCCTAAATAGGGAGAAAATTATCCTTCCTATATTAAAGGACTGAATAAGGTAAATCCATTATTTATTATTCCAGTAGAGTTAGAATCCATGAAGGATTGAATCACTATAGAGAGATAGTAGAAACACTGGGGAAGACCACTTCCTAGTTCCAGACTCTTTAGCTCGATTATAAAATAAGCTACATCTACCAGACTATTTATCCAAGGAATGGTCACATAGAATAGCCCACTTATATGAATTATTTATTATGATTTGTTATCATAAGTCCCCTTTGGTGTATGACACATATGTTAGCAATGTGACTAGACTGGAAATTTGAATTTCAAAAAGCAATAACTCAAGCACAAACATCGTATGTAAGGTATGAGGTAATGTTATTTGATAAGTTGTAAATATGGCAGCTGAGTCATAATGATGGCATAAGGCTGTCAAACTCAATGCCTCGTTTCTCACATGTAAGATAATTAAAGCTGCACAACCTATCCATAAGTGATCCCTGCCATCCACGTGTATTCGATCTTGTGGCCTATAATCCCTTATATGCTTCAATTTTTTTCTCAAATTACTTCATTTGACATTTTCTTCCTTAACAACTCTTCTTTTGCAATTTTTGTGCCTTGCTATATACCAAACAATCCTTGTAATTTCAAAAAGGTTCCTCGCTTCAAGATCCATTAACATTCCTTTTACTCTGCTTGAGGCATTATCTTGATTGTAACACCTTACTTTACAGGTTCATTCTCCCCTTTATTTTTCATATTCTTGATATTTTTATCATTAATCTAATGATAGAGTTAGAGTAGATGAAGGGTTGCTAAAATAACATACCTAGTTATCCCAATGAGAGCTTGTCCTTCAAGAGTCAGCCTCTTAGGAGGGGTGTAGTAACTGAAAGGGCAATTAAGGAAGAACCAAAGAGGTTACCTAGGGTGAGGAGCATTAGGTCTATGATTAAGGGGGATCATCCGGCATCCTTAAAGGAAAAGCTTAGAATTTTGGGTAAATATGAGATTGAGGCACTAGATGCCTCCCTCAAAGCTAATGCTAAGTTCCTTCCATTGCACTATATGATAGTTTATGAAGCCAATTTTGATGCTAGTGTAAATCTACCACTAATAAAGTTTGAGCTAGACTTCCTCAACTATTATGACTTAACAATCAAGCAGATGAACCCAAATGCTTAGCAAACTCTTTTTGCCCCACAGTTGTGGACCGCTTCAATTTTTTTCAAGATATTCATGTAGTTATCCTTTGGATAACTATTAAAGACTATAATTATATCCAGGCTTGAGCTGGGTATGGGGTTTTCATAGGGAACCCAAATTCTCTAAAAAATTGGAAAAAATAATTTTTTATGGTAGAAAGCAAGGGAAAAGACATCCCATTTTGCACTTTCTGGGGTCAATTTGTTAATAGGAATGATGACCAACTATGGTTGTCGAAGGAAAAAGAGAGCCTTCTAGTTCAATGGAAAGAGCTAGCTAAGGAGAAAAGAGACATTAGATTACAATTATAGTACAGTCTTCCTCTTTCTGAGATAACACGAAAGAAGGGTAATTTGATTTTTATTTTTTTCAACTAAATCTAATAAGTTGCTCATTGTTTACTTTTTTGCAGTAATGAAGAGGACAAGCAAACCAAGCTCAGCTAAGGCAATGAAGATTAAAAATTCAAAGTCCAATGGATCCCTCGCTGCCACTTCAAAGAGTCTAACTAAACTTAGGTTTACTCCCAAGGTTGACAATATCCCCACGCCTTGAGTAATGGAGATCTTAGATAACCCTTAAAGGATAGGGGCCGAAGAGGCAAAAAAATAGGTCAATTGTAATGCTCACTTTAGGTTTCCCCATTTCCCATCACTATACATAATATATTCCATAAAACTAAACATCTTATAGTTTAAAGCACAAGTATTAAGATAACATTGAACTGTATACACACACACACACACACACACACACACACACACACCCCTTTATAATTAAAAGGTTGTATATGAGAACTTTTGTACATTACAATTTATACTCTTATGTTGTTTTTACATTTCAACTCATTTAGTATAAGGTTTTAATTATAAGACACTACAAAAGACATCATCTTCATACATTGACTCTTCCTAAAGTTAGTGTTGGCCTTGCTACTGCAAATCTTATCCATGTTAAAGGATCCTAGATTGAGTACCTGCACGGATAAAGATTTGTGCTAAGCTATACAACTTAATAGGGAATATAAATTATGAAGGCAACCTCTTATAGAAGTCATCAATTGCACACACGCACACATAAGCATATTTCTAAGCATGCAATAATAATAATGTAATATTATCAACAAGTATTGTGTCCAAAGTATTTCAAAGTATTAAGCAACCACCCGCATCATGCCTAATCATTAAGGTCATCAAGTAAATCTTAATCTATTGAATAATGGAAAGTAAAATTAAATGTATATGCATTTAAGAGTATTTCATCATCTATACATTAACTCTTAAAGTATTTCATCATCTATTACCAATTTGCTTACTTATTTAATTTCTTATTATCTTTGAAAATATTCATGTAACTCTTAAATGCATATACACTTATTTAATTTTACTTGGCTTATATTTCCTATTCTTAGTTAGTCTTAGTACTCATGTGACCTTCATGTATATATACACATACAATCTAGTTCATAGTTAATTCAAGGTAACTATTTACATGTGATTGAGCTAATCTTTGGGGTCTATATACAGGCCTAACTAATTCATAAGTTCTATATTAAACCTATATTTACAGTATAATCCTAAGTATTCCTTGCATTTTATTATTAGGTCTAAATGTGTTACATTTCTATGTCTTTTTCCTCCTTTTCACATGTGAGTTTTTAGCTTATTAACACTTAATAACCATAGATTGCACTCAATCCATACATCACATCAAAGTCACATACAAAGTTGTAAATTCCTGCCTAGAATGTTCTTACAAATAATGAGTAATAGTATTTCTAGATTGGTTATGGGTCACAACATAAGCTACTGATATAAATTATGTAGCACATAACTATAAATTAAATAGGTGTTCAAAGCATGATTATTATCAACCCAACAAATAATTATGTGTGTTCATATATAACTTGTGACTTTAAATGCATAAAACATTATGTAATTACAACAACCATTACATTTTGTAATACTATAATACTCCCTACCGCATGTTAAAATATGACTTCAACCAATTTTATGTTTTCCATTTACTATACATAGATTTATATAAAAGTAACATGTTAATCAAGTCATGAAATATCATGTGATCTCTGTCATATTGCTTTCCATAATGCTTTACTTATATTTTATAGTAAGCTTGCATCTTTCTAAGGATATTGATAATTGGTGATATTATGGTACCCAAAAGGTACAATAAGGATACCTAAAGGTACCAAACTATAGATCTAAATAGGGTTAAATCTATACTGTGGACAGGTTAAGTGGACCTAAACAGGGTCAATACTATACTATGGACACAAATGGGGTCGAAACTATGGCAGTTACAAGATACCCTTATAGGCATGCCTATCTATCCATAACCTAGACAATGATGCAGACTAAGTAATTGTAACCTATTTTCTTTAACTTTCTTTACTTTTCTCTTTTCAACAATATAAGTCATTACCTTAATTATATACATACATATCTATAAGCATAAAATTCAAGTACATGTTCATGTGTACACATATTACACTTGTAATTAATACAAAAGCTTAAAACTCACTATGTGTATATGAATAAGATACTTATTCTTATGTTGTCAAATGTTCTATTATCTATATGATACATGCATGCATACCAGCATCTTACTTTTTATCAAGGTATATCATATGTTTGAAACATATTTTCATGCATGCATATATCTTTACATTTGCACCTTTCATTTCTATATTTACATATCATGTCCATAAATGCTATAATTACATGAAAACTAATATGTATAAGCATTTATGTGTGTGTATGTATGTGTATATATATGTGTGTGTGTGTGTGTGTGCGCGCATATATCTATATTATTCATCCCATAACATACATATTTTATGCATCTTTGTATTTGAACATGTTATTATATGTCCAAACGAATCAATATACGAAGCATATTTAATCAAAGTAATGCAATTAATATAATTAGTTAGATATACATGTCACTCTCATTCTTGCTTCAACATATATTCATAAATATTTCTATATTACCCTTATGTCTATACACATCTATATTCTATATAACATTGTAATCTAGTTACATCTTTTCTATTTATGCATAAAATTAATATAAAGGCTTATAATCGTATAAATTAACCCATATGCATATAAATATTTCATGTAATAATATTAATGTGGCATTAATCATGAGTTCATATTCTTATACTCTACATACATTTCATGCCATCTATTTCCAATAATTTCATGTTTAAGGTGTTCTAACTAAGTTCAAGAATATATAGGGAGTTCCCATAGTGTTCTATTATATAAAACTCAAGTTGTTCTTAAATAAGAGGTGTCTTGGTTGGGATAATATTTGTTCCCATTGAGTTGTTCAATTTCATTCCATCCAGAAGCATATGTCTTGGCTGGGATGAAGGGGATCTCGATTGGGATGAAAGGGGTCTCAATTGGGATGGCTAGGGAACTCGATTGGGATGGTTAGGTATCCTTACTAAGTTGTTCATTTCAATTTTGTTCAAGAGCTTTTGTCTTGGTTGGGATGATGAGTGTCCCAACCCAGTTGATTTGGCATCTAATCTCCCTTACGGTGTAACACGTTTTTGGCATAATAGATTTTTAGGTAAAATGGTCTCTACAAAGTTATTCCTCTACATTTTTAATTTCTAAATCATTAATAATCACTCCATTTGACCTTATATATCTTAGGATATTCATCAAATAGTGGAGACTGCTCCCAATGATTAGGCAGCAGATATAGTTAGGGTTAAAGTTAATTTTTAGCAATCTTAGAGGGGAAACCAGGCTTTGACTTCCCCATAAAAAATCTAGGTCTGTGAGTCTAGTTGCTATTCTAATTAGAATTACACAATTTAAAGTTCAAGGACTTAAGTAATAGCCAAAACGATCCTAATGGGTCAAGTGAATACTAGGATAAATTATTGTGATCTTTAGAGTAACTTCATTTTTGTGATCTTTATAGTAACTTTTTTATTTCGGCTCATTTACACATTTAAACCTTTTATTCATGTTTTCATCTCATTACTACATGTATATTACCATCTTAATGCATTGTATAGAAACAAACACATACACATAAAGCTAAATGTTCCCATACCTTATTGATGCACAAAAATATGTTCTTCAATCCTTCTCTTTCTTTTTTCCTTGCTCTTGCCTACTCTTTTTTTTAATCACATAAATTTCTTCGTATACATCAAATGTGAATCTCTAAAAATTCAATTTCTCTTATATATGTAAGAAATAACTAAGAATTAAAGTAGAAGTTCCATAATTCTTACCCAGTTTGCTTGGAAATATTAACCTATTTTCCTTGAATTCCTAGAATACAATTGAGTGTGTAAGAGTGGATGGAAAAGAGAAGAAAAATCTACCAATTTTTTCTTGAGTTAGCTGGCCACTTTTTCTTTTTAAATACCATGAATTTTTCTCATGTTCTCTAGAGATACACTTATCCTAACTCCATTGGTCTATATGTTGACTTATAAAAAATTACATCCTAGTCTTCATTTCTTTTTTTTTAATTCCATAATTTTCATCTTAATTATTTTAATACTCACATTTGGCATATTATGTTATAATTAAAATTTCAATTACGTCCTTATTTAATATATTTCTAAGTATACATACTTTCAACTTACCACTTTGCCCTTAACTTTAAATTAAGTCCATTCGGGTCCTTTCCTAAACTTTTAATACTTATCTTTTTATATTATCTTTCTAATCCATCCTAAACATTCTTGATTACAACTAGGGTATACGTTAGGGCTTATATATGGTACAATAGTAGCAAGATCCCCTTTGACCAGAATGGAAAGGCCAGAGACCGATGCTTCTAGGTTAAAAGAGAAATATTTACAAACCTTGATTAATGAGGTGATAAGGTTTTGGAAAAAGTAAAGGGTGCCTATAGTAAAGAAAGTGATGACTTTACCACCTTTGCTAACTTAATTTCCTGTGTGCTGAGTGAAGTCTAAATTTTAGCTTCGAGCAGTTGTCCTCTATAATAAAGAGGCATCGAATAGAGGTAAGTCTTTACCAAATTACCTTTTCTTTATAAAAACCTATAATCTCACCATTTTAATTTCAAGGGATCCATGATTCATAGAACTATTATTGCCAAGATGAATAAACTAATCATGAGATGGCATAAAAAAGAGCAAGTTACTGCTGAGTTTTGAGTTAATATTGGTAAAGAAAAGGTTAAGGCTGTTGATGCTAAAAAAAGGGACTGAAGCTCAAAAAAATCCTCAGAGGCTGAAGGGTGACTAGTTAAGGTTGATAAAAAGGCTTTTGAGGAAGTTTTATCCCTTATAAAGGATAAAAAAGGGTCTGGGCAAAATGTAGAATTAGAGAAATGCCAAGATAAGAAGGTAGAGTTCTAGAAGAGATTTGACTAGCAAGAGTATAAGGCAGTGGACTTAGTCACAAATAAATGTCTCTTATTTGGAAATAATTTGATTAATGTTGTGAAGGAAAAACATCTTGAGCTCGACTAGTCCTAGATAGACGAGGTCTATCCAGATGATGATTGAAAGGTGTTTTTCCCTTGTATTTTTGCTTGTCGTTTTTCATGTAATCACCTTTTAAGTTAATAAAGTTATTTTGTTTTCTAAGTTGCTATATATATATATATATATATAGTGGTATAGTTGAACTAAGCACATGTAAATGGATCTAATGCTTATATGGTGCTATAGCTGTATTGAGTGAAATTTATAGGATAATCACAATATATGTTGAATAAGCAAAAAATTTTATTAATAATGTTCTATTGACCTACAAGTTTAATAATTACTAGATTTATGAAATTGACTAGGGTGAGCAGAAAATAATAATTCAAATAATTCATATCATTAAAAAAATAAGTGTTCACATGGTGTTTTAGTCGCATTGAGCTTGGTTATTAGTAATATAAGTTTAGGATTAAGACATTCTATGAGTATGACAATACTTTTTTTGAGAGATCTTTAGGGCAATCAGCTCCCTCATTAATAACCTCATGAACTTGACAGGGGCTTTCCTAGTTTTGGTCGAGTTTTCCAACTCCAGTAGCACTTTGTGCTATGATGGCCTTTTTTAGGAAAAGTTACCCCATAAGAAAAGACTTTGATTTCAATTTGCTATCATGGTAGGATGCCATGTACTGCTTATAAGTGAAAGATTAAATCGGGGTAAGCTCCCATTGCTGTTCCAACCTATCCAAATGATATAGCAGATGTGCCTTATTATTTTTAGTTGTATATCATGAAGTTTGGATATTATGAACACCGATGTCACATGGAATAATTGATTCAATGCCATAGGTGAGGGAAAAGGGTGTAATGCCCATTGCAACTCGAAGGGAAGTTTAGTATGCCTATAACACATTGTTCAATTCATCAACCTAAAGGCCTTTGGCATCTTCTAGCCTTTTTTTGAGTCCATTGCTTGTGATGATAGTGTGTAGGATTTCAAACCATATGATAATGGACTTCTATAAGAACTTGATTATATTTGTATACATGATCATGGCCAAAAACTCAACCTCTACCTATTTTATGAAATGGTTAACTACTACGATTAGGAACTTTCATTGTCTAGTGGCCTAAGGAAAAAGGCTGAGGATGTCAATTCTCCACCGTGCAAAAGGCCAAGGGACTGTGTACAAGTACTTGTTGCATCGACTTCTGATGTGTAATGTTGTCGAATCACTAACATTTATTACATTTATGAACAAGTTCTTTGATGTCATGCAATTTAGTATAGCCATTTTTATTTATTATTACATCATTTTGTTAGTTTAATATATGCATTTGTTATGTTTTAGGTTAATTTTTATGTCTTTTTTGTTTTGTAGGCTGAATATGCCTAATTGGATGAAATAAAGCACAAATGAGAGATTTTTATTGAATAATTGCAGAAAAAGATCTTAAAGAGGTTTTGAAGCCTGTGCTGACTCGTTATAGCCTATGCCAACTTATCACAGTGACTCAGTATGCCAGCTTATGACATATTGAACTAAGTCATGAAGTAGTTGAAGGCATGCCAACTTGTTGTGATGGTGCTGACTCATTGCAGATTTTGGCTATGCCGACTTATCCAACTTGGCATAAGTGGGCCGACTCATTACCCAGAC
Organism: Excoecaria agallocha; assembly: GCA_037975025.1. NCBI lineage: Eukaryota > Viridiplantae > Streptophyta > Magnoliopsida > Malpighiales > Euphorbiaceae > Excoecaria > Excoecaria agallocha. The sequence goes on along the minus strand of JBBPFJ010000043.1, from coordinate 188,621 downwards.
CAACCAATGCAACCTTTCACACACCTCTTCAGAATTGCATTCCTTTTTAAAAAGACACCAATTGGGACACCTTTGGGTCTATAAATAAATAAAGATAACCATGTTTTGGAAATATAAAAACTACCATATAACTTCCAAGTCAATTAGAAAAGATTATGATGAAAAAGAATACTCTAAGGAAGAAGAGAGATAAAAATAGGTCATTCAACACTTAAGTATTTTTTTGAAGAAGCATTGAGCAGTCTCCTACCATTCTTCCTTCTCTTTTCTCTTTAGATTTTACTTGATACTATTTCCTCTTCCTTGTGTATTTGTTTTGCCAATATGTATCTAGGCTAACTTTGTTTGTTAAAATTGCAAGTATGAATTGATATTCATTAATACAATTATCTTGTTTCAAGTATGAATGATTTAAGTTTGATTGGGTGATTAATTTATTATGTATGCTTGATCACCATTTATAATGTGTTAATCAATTTGTTCATAATAAGATATGGGACATTTTGGTGGAAAAGTAATTAAACTTACTTAAAGTTAGAAATCACTTAGGAGATAAGGATTTCACTTTGAGGGGTTAAAGAATAGGCATAAAACTTCATGGTTCTCGTCTATCTCCATAATGACATGAGAGTTCTTATGGACTCTAGATAGGAATGCCCTTATTTGACAATGAGAATTGGGCATAGGGATAGTAGGCCTTATTCTCCAATTATTGCATGCTCATGTGTTTATTTATATCTTTATATGATCAATTGATGTCTTATAATTCTAATGCTTTAATTGATTGTTTGCAAGTTATAAGTCAAGATTAGATAATTAGTTTAATTAAGTAAAGAATTTAATATAACTACCAATTTCATTTAAGTAATCATTGCCTATCCATCTTAGTATCTAACTTGTTAATACAAAAATTAGTATCATTCTTAGAGTTTGACACCCTTCTCATCCTATCTAAGTCCTAATGACTAGGGTATTATAATTTACACCATAGCATTCTTTAGTATCACTTTCCATTTTAGGCCAATTATACCCCAAAGCAAAGCTTTATGAGCTAGGTTTTGTGCTTCTTAATGTGCACCATGTATACTTTCATTTATTTCTCAAAGGATGTAATTACTTTGTTCATATTTAGGCAAAGTGTCTAGGGATGGGAGAAAGACCTTTTATAAAGTTTATCATCCTCGATGGCTGTAAACTTGAGCATCTCACAATCTTCTGGGCTTATGTCGAGTCATTTGGTAAAGTGCCTGCATAAAGGTATTGGTAGATCAATAGGCACTAGCTATCCATATCTCTTATAGTTAGATTGTGTAAGTTTCATAGGTTGATTATAGGATTACAAACCAAACAATTACAAAAGTTCAGATTATGCTCTTAAGGGAAGCTTGTTTGGCTAGAGCATTTGCCCCTTGGTTTTTAGCTTGAGGTATCTGTTCAAGTGACCATATGCCTTTGATAATTTCTAGTGAAGTCAATAAAGTGAACATGATCTTTTTGTAATGGCCTATTGTGTGATATTTTGCCTTGAGTTTGTCGAGTAATTGATTGATGATAAGATAAAAGTAAAAAAAATAAAAGCAAATATGGTTTTACCTCAATGGCGAGCTATAAGACAAAATAGAGGGCTTCATATTCTAATACATTTTTATGGAAAATTATACATGCCATCCCTCGAATGGAAATTTTCCTGGACTAATCAGGATAACTCCAATGCCAACTCCTTCGACACAAGTGGCACCATCAACATACAAATCCATAAGGACATAACTGGTTTTAGCAGAGGAGCAAGATTTTTGGCTATGAAGTCAATGAAGATTTGGGATTTCATGGATGTTCAGGGCTTATATCATAAATCAAACTCACTAGGGCAGGCTGCTTATTCGATTAATCTTGCCAATGCTTTTGGTCTTTGCAATATTTTTTTGAGGCTTGAATTAATCTGTACTATTTAATTGTGTGGGATTGGAACTAAGGTCGTAGCTTGATTGCCAAGGTAACTAAGGAAAGGGCTAAATGTTCCAAATTAGGGTATCAAATCTCAGGGCCTCGCAGGACTTTACTTGTATGGTAGATGGGAACTATTAGGTGTCTTCTTCTCTAATCAAAATTGAGCTAACAACTCCTTCTAAAATGGCTAAGTACATGAATAACAATTTGCCTACCTGAGGTTAACTGAGCAAGGGAAGAGAACTAAGAAAACTCTTTAGGGCTTTGAAAGCTTGTTGTCACTCTAAGATCCACTTAAAGTTCTTCAGGTTCTTAAGTGTCCTATAAAATGGGAGGCAACATTTAATCGAACAAGAAATAAATCTTTCAAGTGCTGTGACCTTACCATTAAGCTTTAGACCTCCCTGATGGACATTGGTGGTTTTATCTCTAGGATGGCTTGGAATTTTTATGAATTGGCTTCTTTTCACCTTTTAAAAATTATAAACCCTAGGAATTTATCGAACTATATGCCAAAAGCATATTTCTTCAGATTTAATGAAACACCCTAAGTCTATTGCCTTTATCAAATACCATGCCATACTTTTCAATTATATCATATTAGGATGTTAACCCAATTAATCAATATTAGTCATTAAAATGATTCATTAATTTAATGATCATGCATATCAATTAGATGCAACTCTAATTATTTGTATTTTTGTGAGCAATACAAGTGTTTATTACACCTTCACATTAATTTACTTCATATGCTAAATAGCCCATCGCATATATATATCATAATCATGCTAGGTATATCTACACTAGTTTTCATATTAATACTCATACATAGCATCATGCATTTCAATTGACATATGATCAATCTACCTCCTAAGTGCATGCACATACAACTCATTTTCATAGTTAGTTTAGTATAACCTTATCCTCGCATATGTTATATAGCTTACATATATATATTAAGCATATTAATTAACTTATACAAAATTAACCAAAAGTCCCTACATCAACTTCTACGAACTGGTGTTGGCCTGTCCTGATGCAAAGTACGTTTCTGAGAGAAAGCTTTGACTACAGAAGAACCTACACGGATAAAATAACCCATGCTAAGCTATAAAGCTTAGTGGGGAATACTAAACATGGAAGACAACCACTCACAATGATTGTCAAAATGTTATATATCATATATCAATTAAAACATTAAACAAAACATGTTAAAGATGGGTATATGATAAGGTATGAGATTTTAAACATCATAATCATACATTTACTTCAGCATCCATAATTATCATCACTACATAAATGATCTGTACATTGATATATATATATATATATATATATATATATATATATATATATATATATATATATATATATATATATATATATATATATATATATATATACATGTATTGGAAACCATGGTTAAACAAGCTATTCCATATAACATATGCAAGAGTTATAAATTATACTATAATTAACTGTGATGTATTTATACTTAAATTTGGCTTGCTTAAGTTCTAAAGGTGGATAATAGTGGATACCTAAGAGTATCAAAACGATGGATATCCAAGGATATCAAAACTATAGATCCAAACAGGGTCAAATGTACGGTGGACCGGTCAAGCGGACCCAAATAGGGTCAGCCAACAACCCAAATGGGGCTGTTCATGATCCAGTAGGATTAACTTTACTTTAGACCTAAACTGGTCAATTGTAGCAGCTGTAATATCCCTATAGGCGCCTATCTATCCATAATTGAACTCTAATTACAGGCAATACTCTATTTAATTCTCTCTTTTCATATATCATGTTTCCACTTATATTATTCAATTTGCACATGTATAATCATAGGATAGATATATTGTTGCTATGGCATAATTACATATGCTAGTTCATTTAATGATGCAATTACTTTTTAACATACTATCATTAGATATCTCATATTAGCATAATCAGGCTATGTCAATCAAGTAATGTATCGTACCTGTTCAAGTGCTCATTATAAAATATGCCTCATTCTTAAAACATTACAATATAACACATCGTATGTATGTGATCATGTAAAAAGATATACAATCCCTAGCGAATATATACACAAGTATTCATATAGTCATATAACGATACGAGTATCGAAAATTTAACATATATCATCGTAATTATGTACTTTAACATGTTATCATTCAAGCACCACATGTGAATATGGTTATACTAAAGTATTTCTTATTTCGTAGTATAAGTGTATGTTCAAATAAAAATTTTCTCTATCATTAGAGTATGAATATGTAAGAATAATTGCATATAACAAGCATGTACATATGGTTAATCATGTATAAATATTTTATATCATTAACAATACTCTTTACTTATGTATATACAAGATTATATATGTAGACCTTTATCAAAAATCATATTACATGCCATATATAATTCAATGTGTTTTCATATAGGTACATAATTAATATAACCACATTTAAACCTTAATAGAAAATACATTAAAAATTCTGTCTACAAAATTCTGCAAAGGGCAGCATTCTGGATCTAACTTGTGTGCCATTTATGATTTTGAAAATGTCATTTTTAGGCCAAGTGACCTTCTACAAATTTATTTCTCTATATGTCCAATTTCTAAAACATTAAAATTCATCTTAATATTATATCTGAAACTCGATATATTTGAGAAAAACCATATATTGTACCTATTACCAAAATTTTTTTTTCTCCAATTAGAAAATTCATAAAATAAAATGGACACAAAGTTAAACCAATTTATCTTCATCAAAGTCATGATTCTATTTATCTAGTTTATCCAAAATGTTACATAATAGCATTTCAACTTTTTTACCAAAACTTATGCTAAAAATACAAAAATCTGTTCCTAAATAGTGAAAACAATTTCTACGAATTTCAAGCTAAAATTTGACATGCTTAGAAACAAAATTAGGCAATAATTTCTTCATATGAAATGTATATTTAGAAGTCTGTTTTTCATATAATTAAATCTCATAGCAATCCAACTTTTATACATGAAAATACATCATAATTACTACAAGCTGTTTCAGAACCAAAATCAACAGCTCAAATGAATTTCAATTTCATATTTGAATAACTTAAAGGCAAATTTAGTGCTTGGTCCTTTCTACAAATTTGTAGAAATATTTCTTATGTAATCTTAGAAATTAAAATTGCCTCATCTAGAGTTTTCTAACTCAATTTATGCTAAAATTACAGTTATTAATTCATAAGGTTTTCATTCTTTCACTTGTTATAACACTACCTAAAATGATTTCTCTTTTCAATTAATCATATCAAATATTTTAATCATCATTTCAACTCTAATTACCTACATGTAAGTATGGAAAATCCTAATTCCCATACCTTAGCCAAATTTCGTTGAGCTCTTCAATCCTTTGCAAGACCTTTTCCTTTATTCTTTCTACCTTCACCTTCTTCTTCTACAATTAATTTCATTCTTCAATTAATTATTTCTAGCATCTTACTCAATCAACACCCAACAAAAGAAGAAGAAGAAGAAGAAGAATAAGATATGAACCAAATTAAAATTTGTTACCTTAGTGATTTACACTTAATTGCTCTTGAATAATTAACATAAAAAACGTTTTCTTTAAAATTTCATAAAGAGATTGAAAGGGTTTAGGAAAAGTGAAAGAGAAAGAAAGAGCAAAAATCTGTATTTTTCCACTATGAAATACCGTCCCTCTCTATTCACTCTCATAATTTCTCTTTCCTTCCACTAATTCAACTTATATATATAATAAGGAAAATTCTCTAGTTGGTCCTTCCAAATTATTGCATGCCACAAAAGATTCCCACCTAATTTTTCATGTTACACCTTAACCTCTTCAATTTTCAATTCTCTTAAATCAACCCCTCCTTTCCTTACTTTATTTCATAATTAACCCTTTAATATATATGTTAGCAAATTGACCCCCAAACTTAAACTTCATGCTTCCATTGCACCCCAAATATTATTAAACCAAAATAATTTCTCATGCAATTAATATTATAAAAATAATTTATTGCTTGTATCTAACTCATACATGAAATACATATTTTTAATTTAATTTTAATCATATATAATTCCATAAAATTATGCATTTTTGACTAGGACCATGTTAGGGGCCTCACATTGAATTTGAAGTTAAACTTTCAAAAGGTTGAAATGGTTTATGTGAGTTTTGCAGGCAAGTTTGCTAAGGTCCTGCTTTTTACTATCATATCATCCACATAGACTTCTATGTTTGGATTGAGCTAGTTAATAAGAAGTTTATTAGTCAACCTTTGGTATGTGGCTTCTACATTCTTAAAGCTGAAGGGCATGACTTTATAGCAATAGGTGCTCTGTGAGTAAAGAATATGGTTTTCTCTTCATTTGTTGGATTTATTAAGATTTGATGCGTGTATGATAAAGCATCTAGAAAAGCATATTCCTCAAACCCTGCTATGGAGTTTACTAAAATGTTGATGTTGGGTAATGGATAGATATCTTTGAGGTAGGCTTTATTCAAATTGTTGAAGTCGATGCACATTTTTTATTTTCTATTGGCTTTTTTCACTCTCGAATGAAACCATTCTTTAACAAAGTTTTCATGCATTCATCCATGGTCAATTGTCATTCTAGGGCATGGTTTACCTTTTTTTATTTTATGAGTTTCTAGTCAGGATTAATATTGAGAGAATAGGACATTACTTTGGGGGCTATGCTTATGATTTTAGAAGGTTACCGAACAAATATGTTGTTAAATTCATGTAACCTAATGGACGGGTTGTCGAAGCCCTTCAAAATAAATACTGATTCACCTAAACTAACTTGTAGAAATAGTGGAACCAGGTTGAATCCCAAGAGAACTATGTGATTAATTTCTCAATGTTGAAAACAAAAATACAAAGTAAAATGGGCTGTTTTGAATCTTTGGATTAAAATTAAAAGTAAATTAACAGAAAGAAACAATGTTGAATTAAATGAAAATTAATCTTATCAAACTTCCAATACAAAGGTATATATCTCATCCAATTGCAACTTTGATCATAAACATAAAAAATTATTTCTCAATCCAAGTACTTAGTCCACTTAATCGGAAAAGCCATAGAAAGCAATAATTCTCCTGATATAAATGACTCAAACAAAGCATTTAAAATAAAATCTCATCATTAATTTAATTGGGCACAATAGCATTCCATATCAATTCAATGATAGCATTAAGAATTAACGAGAATGACTAAGCCTAATATTAATTAATTGAGATAGCTACAATTTAATTAAATTTGTACTTTTATTTCCCTAGAATCTATTATGCAAGCTATGTAATTCGGAAAGCCAAAATCACACACACATAATCCAATTCCTTGCTACTAAAATCAATCATTCATGACAATTACGGATCATAAACTCATGGATAGCAACAGAAAAATTCATATTGAATTAAGGCATCAAGTTAATCAATATAAATAATTCATAGAAAATAAGAATAAGGAAATAAAAATTACTTAGATTGATGAAATCCCTATTGAGTTCAAAGCCTCACAAAACTACAATTGGAATCAATTAACCCTTGAATTGGAATTAAAAACTTAGCCACACATGCTAAAAAACAAAAGCACTGTAAAAGAGAATAATTCAGAACTACAAACTGCCCTCAGAAGAACCAAATGCAATTTTTTATATCTTAGAAATGAGTGTCAAAACCAACCTAATTCAATAGACTTCCAATAGAAGTAAAAGACTTCCTATTTAAGAGCTTTGGAAAATCCTTGCATGCCTTAGAGAAACCTCATAAACGATGGAGTAAGATGGCACTCGGTGGAGTAGGGCTTTTTCTTCTTCTTCTCACTCTATGGAGTAACATTGTTACTCCACTTAGTGTTTTGACACTCCACGGAGTGTGGAGCTTCTGCCCAAGAACGTGAATTACTCTCTTTTTACAAAGCTATCCCAAAACCCAAACTTTCATTAAAGTCTTTTAAACTTTCCTTTTTTCTTTCCATTAAGTCCTAAAAACATAAAAAATGCTTAATTAGACAATTAAAACATCACTTGAAGAAACTAAATATTAAAATAACTAAATTAACACAAAACTATCATAAAAATATAGTAAAGACACATTAAAAACATAGTTAAATTCATATTTATCAAATACCCCACACTTAGCTTTTCCTTCGTCCCAGAGGAAATATGAGCAAACCAACTTCTTAGAATAATCAAACTCAAAATTAGATTTAAACAATTCAAGATTAAATTCAACATTTAACAAGAGCATTCAATAAAATCATGGCTAAAATAAACTCAAAAAAGGAGTTAAGAATCAGTTTTCGTATGTGTAAGACCAAAACAATTTAAGCAATTTTCAAAAACAAATCACCAATTTATCTCATAATCAAGTTTTAGAATTGAAGTATACTAAGTACACTTAAGGTTTCACACTTGAAACTCTAGAAACAATATAGGCCTCTCCTTTAGCACTGGAACACGAAGGTCATCTCCGCTAAACAACTCAAAGCAAAACATAGAATCACTTAGGTCTTAATTGGGTTGAAATGAGATTTAAAGTATTGGCCATCAAAGAATGGTCAAAAGATAATCAAAGAGAATTAGCCACTCTTTACATAAAGAAATCACATTTCTATATTTTCAAACTATTAAGCACAATTCTCTTATCAAGCTTGCATATTCGATATTCTTAAGCGTTGAACAAACCCAAAATAGAAGCAATACGATTGAAATCCAACCCAAAATAGAAGCAATACAACTGAAATCCCTCTTATTTTTGTTATTTACGAGAAGCCCTAATTCTTTCCCTTATAACTATCTCACACTTAAAATTTTGCCATATGCTATCTTTGTTTCTTTTTCTCTTTTTTTTCTTTTTTTAGCTACTTTTGCTGGTAAATTACAGAAACAGGGGTAAACACAAGGATTTTATACAAGCACTTGACTTCATCACATAATTCTTGCCCCAAATGATTCATTCACTCTCATTATACTTAATTCAAATGCCTAATAAATGTAAACCTATCCAAATCTAGAGTGGCAAATTCCATAGGGTAGATAAAAGCTTTTAGGCTATATGGTTTTGTGATGAGTGTAACAAAAATAATAAACATGATACACTTTAAGCATATCTCATTAAGCTCAAATTAGCTAACAAAGGTTAATCATATCAAAAGGGTATGAAAACAGTCTTTTAATTAGCTTAACAAGAAAAATCTGCCTAGATCACTTTCTAAGTTGCTTGAGTTACTTTTATGCTTCGAAGAGTGATGAGGAAGGTTCTAATGTCCTAAAATTTCTTGCTCAACTATTTTAATGCACTGATTTTTCTAAAGTTCAAAAACTGGTCTTTTGTGCATTAAATATGCGAAAACTAATATTTATAAACTAAGTTGAGAATAGATTAGCTCAAAATTTCAATGAACAACCTACTTACCTTACTGCTAAATTAAAATCTTGATTATTACACAATCTAAATTCAAGTTCAATTTGTTCAAATTCTGAGAAGAACTGGGGAAAACTAAGCTTTATGTAAGCTAAGTGATACATGCTAATTAACTATGTAATAGAATGCTCTAAGGACAAAAATAACTAATTAACAAGAACTAGCAACTATTTAAATCATTATTGAATTAGTTGCAACACTAAGTTGCTCCTAGCATTACTATTACACACCAAAAAGTAAACTAAAAATAAAAACAAGACAAAATAAAGCACAAGAACATAAGTGTTTTCATAATAAAAAGAAAGAGAAAAAACATATTCTACATCTTGGATTTTAGCAAAAATCTAGAGCTTAAATGCTACCCCCCTCACAAAAATGTTTGACCGGTGTCTAGCAAGTGTACTAGATCAGGTAGTAATATAGGAAAATAAGATTATGACCCAAAATATCGAACCCAAGGGAAACTTGTGCTTGTATGTGCTATTTCAATTTCAAAACCAATTTTGTGTGTAAAGAGAGAAGAGAAATTCGAAAGTTGTGATGATTTGAAAACAATAATTTAAAACTAAATTAAAACAATTAAAAAACTAAAGTAAAGAAAAGATCTATTGAAAACAAGTAAATTGAATGAGTTAAAAATCAATGATAAAGACAACTTTCACTAAAGGACCATCCACCTTAACAAATATTGCTATGACTTAATTAAAAGAAAACATACAAGTGATTATGGAAAATTCAATTTAGTAACCTAGATAACTTTATTCAAGATTATCATTCCAAGCATTAAAGCTCTCTTATTCAGAACAATTCAATACTTAGCTTAAAGAACTGAATTAAGTCTCCTAGATGTCTATTAAAGCCTTTCTCAAGAGTTTAACTTTCACCTATTCTTGGTTACACTTTTCTTAATCTTAACTTACTCAAATTAACACACAATTATAGCTTATTCATATTATAACCATGCATTAATCCAACTAAATTAACCTAAGAGCATGCAAGTTATTCATCAACTTAAACCAATTAATTAACCAATTCTTAATCAAGTTAATAATCAACTTAAAATTGAGAAAAGACAAGACTTTTTTTAAGAACCAAGAAATAATCAACTTGTACTAAAATTGAAGAAAAAACTCAAGTCATAACAATACAAGTTAAGGATTCAAGTATCCTTTAGCAAAAGTTAAAGAAAACTACTCACAAATCATTCTTAAAACTAAAACAATGTTTTGAAGAAAACACTAAAAACAAATAACGTAAAAAAAACAAAGCTTAATTCTAAGGATTGACGATAAGGATTGATGATCATTCTTCTGTGTTTTGGACTGCTATTTATAGGCTGAAATTGTAGTAGACTCCTTGTTAAACTCCAGTCATAAAATAGGAATCAAATTCT